>CAJQZJ010003646.1:3520191-3546020 GCA_907164525.1 Lophiomys imhausi | reverse complement strand
TCTCTCTCTCTCTCTCTCTCTCTCTCGTGTGTGTGTGTGTGTGTGTGGTGTGTGTGTGTGTGTGTGTGTGTGTTTGGGGTGTATGGGTATGTCTGGGCACATGTGCATATAGTCAAGCCTGCCTATGGGGAGATGTGTGTGACAAGATTCTCTTTGACATCCAGATTTTATCTTTCTCTCTGGGAAAGGGAAGGGTGGAATTTTTTCACCTTTGAGAAAATGAACTGCTGGCCATATCTGGCAATTTAAATTACCAGTCTTATGAATCATGTCCTGGGTGAGGTGGCGTTAAGGTGGGAGACTGGGGTAAGAAAACATGTCTGTGACTTGGTGTTCAGATCAGTTTCATTCCCTCTGGCCAAAAAGTGCCTCACAGAAAACTAGGTGCCTCTCTCTCCTCCATTTTTGCCTGGCTAGTTCTGATTGTGTTTGACATGGTCTTGTTTCAGAGTTCAGGTAAAGCAGGATTGCTCATCAGCCCTTGGCCAGTTTCTTTTAACATGTTATGAAAGTATAATCACAAAAAGTTGTGTATCTCTAAAGTGTATTTTCAGAGCCGGAGAGACGGCTCAGCAGTTAAGACCACTGACTGCTCTTGCAGAGGACTTGGGTTTGGTTCTCAGCACCTGCAAGAACCACAACCAGCTGTAACTCCAGTTCCAGGGGGCCTGACGCTCTACAGGCACAGAACACACATGGTACGTATATATATACACCCAGACATGTATAAACACATAAAACAAAATAAAATAAGTAAACATTTAAGGTGTATATTCAGTGAATTTTCATATCTGTGTTCCTAATGCCCAGATTAAGGACAAAAAACTTCATAGGATCCCTGTAGCTCATGAAAGGCAGTAGCCCCCAGAAGTAACTGTCACGTTGTTTACTTTGGCCAAGCAAAGTTCATTTCATATTCATCACATTATTTGGTTATCGCACTGAAATGAGACTTTCATGGTTTTGGTTTTCTTTATCCCTCCCCGCTTTAAGATAGTGTCTTACCTATAGCTCGGGGTTCATGGGTCTCTCCATGTAGCCCAGGCTGAACTCAAACCTGTTGTTATCCTCCTGCCTCAGCCTCTGGAGTGCTGGGATTAATGGTCTGAGCCATGTCTGTCTTTATTTTTTTTTTAAACTTCCTTTTTAATGAGCTCAAACCAAGAGTCATTTATCTGCAGCAGAAAACTAGAAGGAAAAGTTTGATCTTAGGATCTGAGTTGAGAGTCCCAGTACCCAGGGATGATCAGTACTTTGATGGGGAGATAGACAGACCCCAGAAATAACAGACATTGGTAAGTGGAGTTCAGTTTACTCCCTGAAGTGCTTTTGAATGGTGCATATCTTTAACTGTGTGATATGAGTGAAAAATATGAATGAATTTATTTTTAATTCCTCAAAGTTAAAAGTTGGATGGAATCAGAAAATTTCAACTGATTTATGAACTGTTGGAGCCATTGCCGTGTGGTGGCACCATGTTGGCTGGAGAAACCAGACACCCACCATCATGAGCCCTCAGGAAAGAATCCAGGGATAAAATCCAACAGCCCAGAATCTCCACAAAGTTCTTACAAATACTGTTTTCTGCTCTCTGGCTGGAAGGCTCTTTTTGGCCCCTACTGCTAAGTTAGATAGAATCCACCCCAGCGTTTGGGGGCTGGTTTGTGAGTTGAGTCAGGTGAGCTGAGGTAATGTTGCCTTTTCCTCAGTCATGTGGGGCTATGGTGGTACATCCTTGAGGTGTTAGAGAAGGCTTGTTTAGATGTGTGTTATATATTACCCCAAGTCTCCCAAGGGTTTGAAAGTTCTCTTTCCTGAGGCCAGTGGCTCCTTTCACAGAGTACTATCTATGACAAGTTTTAAAGACTGGATGGATTATTGGGATAAATTCCCTCAGCATGTCACAGGGAAGGGTTCAAGTCGGGAGGAAGCGAGGATTCTGGATCTGGCATGAAGAGGGCAAAGTAAGACTGCCCTGCCTCCTTGCCACGTCCACCTTTATTGTCACATCATCAAGATGTTGTTTGGAGTTTTGTGTTCTTTTGGTGACTGTGTTGTTTCTCACTGCTGTGACAAAGTTCCTTACAAAAGCAATTAATGAAGGAAGGATTTATTTTGTGCACAGTCCAAGGATGCTGTCCGTCATGACTGGGTATGTATGGCTGTAGAACCATGGATGTGAGATGACTGATCTCACATCTGCATCCACAGTCAAGAAGTGGAGAGACAAATGCTGGTGGTCATCCATTTTTTTTTCCTTTTTAAAAATTCACCCTGGGACCCCAGTCCATGGGATGGCGATGCCTATATTCATGTTGGGTCTTCCTTCTTCAGTTAAACTTCTCTGGAAACATCCTCACAGACAGACCCAGAGGTGTGTCTCCTGTGGTTCTAAGTGAAGTGTAGTTAACAATGAAGATACTCCACACGGAGGCGCCAAGAGTGGACAGTACTTGGTTGCACTGGGCCCTGTACAGTTCCTCCATCTTCCAGGTGGGAGGACCTCAGCCTTGCCAGTTGCAGATGAATCTGGACTTCAGAAGCTCAGTGCTCTTTCCAAGTTCACACGCTGTGTGTGCCAGAGGGAGGGGTCAAGAGCTGAGTCTGCAATACAGCTTCTCCAGATGAACTGCTCTTTGTACACAGTGGTGAGAACTTTGTGTCTTTCTGTGTCCTCCTTAGCATCTGACCTTGTGCTTAGGAGCCAGTTAACTCCAAACGCAGGAATTTCTGAAAATAGAAAACTCCTCTCCTGAGTGAGTGGGGTGTTCAGACAGGCAAGCGTGAGAACTTGGGAGTTGAATTCATGCCACCTGCCACGTTGGGACCAAGTGTGTGCCTCTCAGTAGTTACTCCTACTTTGTGTTTTAAAGTTAATTGTTATGGAAATCTGCCTTACCTGCTTCTGTGTTGTTGTTATTATTTTTAACCTCTGAAGATATGTTGACGTTTATTGGCCATTGTAGATTTATTAGTTAGCTTTAGTGCTGTGATAAAACACCACTACTAAATGCAGTTTATGGGAAAAGGAGTTTGTTTTGGCTTAATGTTCCAGACAGGGAATCCCTAATGCTAGAGGAGGCAGCAGGTGGCTGGAACAGCTTGCTGACCAATCACATTTCATCACACAGGAAGCTGAGAGAGTGAAAAGGAAGTAGGGCCAGGCTGTAAACCATCAAAGCCTGCCTACAGTGACCTACTTCCTCCAGCAAAGTTCCATGCCCTAAAGATTCCACAACCTTCCCAAACAGCGCCACCTGCTGGGAACCAAGTGTTCAAATACCTGAGCCTGAGGGTGTCATTTCCCCTGACCACCACCAAAGTTTTGTTGATCCTTAAAAAAAACAAAACAAAACAAAAAAACTTTGTGTATGTGTGTATGTGTGAAGTGTATGTGTATGTATGAATGCATGCCTGCTCATACCAAGCTTGTGTATGTGAGTCAGAGGAGAACCTTTGGTATTGGTCCTCACACTCCACCTTAGTTGCAACAAAGTCATTTGGTGTTTGCAGCTGCATTCGCCAGGCTGGCTGGGACGTGACCTTCTAGGTGATTCTCAGTTCCACTACTCATCTCCCTGTAGGGTTGCAGGTGTTCACTGCCTTGCCTGTCTTCTATGTAGCTTCCAGGGATTTGAACTTAGGTCTTTATGATTCATCTTCAACTCAGCCTTTGATCTGCCTGCATTTAAGCATTACCCATTGATGGAAAATAAGCGATTTGTACCATTTGCTGTAAATTTCTTTGATAAATCTTGTGGTCACATGAGTGTCTAGCATCTGTATTCCCAGACTGAATAGTAGGATGTACTTGACCAGCCTCTCTCTGTAGAGTATTGTCCAGTGGGATTTGTAGATTACTGTCTTTGTGACACTTCACTCCCCACTACACTGTGTTGGGAGTTCCTGTTTTCCTCCTGTCTTCAACTGTGGCTGTTCTAGGTTTGATTCATCTGAGCGACCGCCCCTGTTGCTCTGACACTGTATATTCCCCTGGAAGGTTGTCTTAATTTTTCCTGCCTTCTGTCATTCTGTCATTTCTCTCTGCTGGCCTTTTGCCTCTGAGTCCTGACTCACTCACTCTCAGTCTCTTCCTTGGGCTCTGGTCAGACTAACAATTGTAATTTAATAATGACAGTGATGGAGATGGTGACAACAATGGATGCCTTGTTAGAGACACTTGTGGCTGTCCTATGAAGATCCCTCCCATAGCTGATCCTCCTTGGCCAGCTGTACTAGAGTTGGCTGAACCGCTTTCTGCCCGGAGACAGAGCTTCTGTAAGAGTCTGTTAGCCTCCAGGAAAGGCCGGGCTTGGCTGAACCTTCCGTCACGGCGAAGATTTTATTTTCTACAGTTAGACTCATCTGACGTTTATATTTCTGTCATCTGAGCCAGAGGTCTGATGGCTTTCTGTAATGGAAACCATCTATCTTGCTCTCACAGAATGAGTAATTTGTTATTTTCTCATTTATCTGTTGCCGTCTCAGCCAGATACTGATTTTGGTTCAACTTTCTTTTGGATCTGTCTTTTGACTCTGTTCTGTCCCATTTGTCTTGTGATTCCTGGGTTAATATCGTTTTACTTAATTACCAAAACCCCAGAATAAATCATCCCGTCTTAGACTTTTTCTTCAAAATGCTCATATCCACTCCAGACCCCTTAGACTTGAACATGAATTTCAGGATCTTCCGATCCCCACTTCCCCCAGAAAGTCCTGCCATGGTTTGCATTGAATCTGTGGTTTTTGGAGAGGAGACTTTTCTTCCTCTTTCAGTTGTCAGTCATATCTTACCCATGGAAGATTCGTCTCACAGATGCCCCTTTTAGATGGTAATGAGGCTCTGTAACCGTTCTCCACGAAGCTCTGGGGACTTGGATGCTTTAGTGTTGTTTATATCCTTTTCAAATTAACACCCTTGTGGAGGTACAACTCACATGCTGCACGATTCACTCAGCATGTATAATTCAGAGTTCTAAGTAAACTCAGGGTGTGCAATAAACAACACAGGCTATCATCATAGAACAGCCTTGTAGTTTTCAGAAAAAAAAAAACATATGCCGTCAGCAGTCCCCTACCCTCTCCCCATGCACAGTGCTTCTGGTAACAGGGAACCTGCACCAAGTCCAGTCTCTAGGCACTTGCTCCTCCTCAGCATCCCAACCTGGGATTGTTCGGCCATACAACAAATGGCATCTTGCTTCTGGCTTCTTTTGGTTATGATTTTGAGGTTTTTCCATACTTCAAAATGATTGTTTCCTTCCTTCGTAGTGGTGTATTCTGACCTGTGTGCATACCACGCTTTACTCAGCAATTCCCCACTTGCTGGTTTTATTGTTCTTTCCAGTGGGATCTTTCTTTTTGCTGATAATCACATTTTTAAATTGGTTATTGCCAATATATAGTAATTGGTTTGTGCATTAGTTATTTTTCTTGTGCTGTAACAAAAGCAACTTAAGAAAGGAAAAGACTGGGCTGGAGAGATGGCTCAGAGGTTAAGAGCACTGGCTGCTCTTCCAGAGGTCCTGAGTTCAATTCCCAGCAACCACATGGTGGCTCACAACCATCTACAACGGGATCTGGTGCCCTCTTCTGTTGTGCGGGTATATGTACTAAAATACAGAACATTGAATACATATTAAATAAATAAATATTAAAAAAAAAAGAAAGGAAAAGACTTACTTTGGGTCATGGTTTCAGGGTACAACCTAGCCTCGGGACAGGACTGAGACAGCTGGTCACAGCACTCATGCACTCAGAGCACAGAGGGGGGTGGGTGCTGCTGGCCAGCTCCCCTTTCCTTTCTGTTCACTCTGGGCCCCACATGGGATGGTGCTGCCACATTCAGAGTAGGTCTCCTCACCTCAATTAACCCAGGCTAGAAATTCTATCTATAATGGGAGTTCTTTAGTGAATTGGTAAGGGCTTTTGGAATGCAGATCGGCCTGGCACAGGACAGCATATGGTCCTGGGCATAAGAAATAAAGCCCAGGAAACTGAAAAAGGGCTTTTTGGCTTGGCATCGTTTCTCAACGAAGCCACACTTTGAGAGACTCTGGCTGAAGATTACAGTCTAGGTGGGCGGAGCCCAGATTGGACTGAGGCAATGTGAAACTTCAGCTCTGAGAGATGCAGATGGTGCCTTGTTGAGGGGGGTGGTTGCAAAGCCTCAGAAACTGGGAGAAAGCGTCCTGCTGAGGAGAATGGCTACAAGAGCATTGAGAAAGGGAGGGACATCTTGAAAGACCACCAGAACCACACCCTATTTCCCTGAGAGCCCCATGAAAGAGAGAGATCCCCCTGTGAGAGACACACGGGAAGTATGCCATCTGCCAGCCCTGAGGCCATGCTGATATTGCACAACCCCTGGGGGCAGTCAGAAGGGGGCAGGAAGAAGCCTTGGCACATTGACTGAGAGGTGGAGTCTGAGTGAGAGATTCTTGCCTCGAGCCAGTCCAAGGAGGCTGGCAGAAAAGATGTGGCATAGCACCTGCTGAGAGAAAGTTCATGAAAACTGGGCACTGAAGACATCCTTCCACAGCTCTGAGAGCCACCAAGCGAGTGAACGAGGCACAAGGAGGAAGACAGATGCTTGCTCTCCAGCTGCCACAAGCATAGTCATGCTGTGGTCTGATAATTCACTGTCATTGAGCAGACCCTTGGAAAAACAATTCAGGGTGTACAGACTCAGAGAAGGACGGGTGGCCTTGGGATCTACCCTGACTGTTTGTCAAAGTCCTAAAGCAGCCCTCTTTGACTGGGTCCCAGCAGCTCAGGTAACTATGTGCTACTCTCAGGCTTCCACTTTTGGATGTGAACTCAGGGTTGTCTTCTAGACTGGGAAGCCGGGGAGAAGCAATCAAAGCCTTTTACTGGTTCTTTCTGAACACAGTCTGTGGTGGTTCATCTCCATTGTCAACAGGGTGGAATTTAGAATAACCTCAGAAGCAAAACTCTGATCCTATCTGTGAGAGAGTTTCTAGGTTATGTTAACTGAGGTGGAAAGACACTTTAAATGAGGGTGGGACCATCCTGGGGTCTGGGGTCCTAGACTGGACCAAAAGGAGGAAGTGAGCTGAGTGCCGGTGTTCCTCAGTTCCTGCTTCTTGGCAGCGGATGCCATGTGACCTGCAGCTCCCTGATCGTGCCACCACGACTGCATCCCTTTCAACTGTGAGCCAAGAGAAACTCTCCTTTCTTTAGATTTCTTCTGGTCAGGTTAGTTGGTCACAGCGATGAGAAAAGTAGCAGCTCTAGAGCTTGGTCTGTACCAGCAAGTGTCTTCAAGTTCTAAGGTGGCCTTGAACCACCATGTCCAGTTGTTCTCACTGTGCCCCTTTAGCCTTGGGAAATGTGGCAGGTGCTGTTGGGATTCTTACTACATAAGTGATGTTCTGTTGATTTGTTTCCTTTGAAAAGCAAATTACTAATCGTATTAGCTCCTTCTTAATGCTGTGATAAAGCACCATGTCCAGGGCAACTGAAAGAAGAAAGGGTTTGTTGGGCTCGTGGCTCCAGAGGGATGAGCTCATCACCATCACTGCTGAGGCATGGCTGGCAGGCAGGCATGGGAGCTGGAGCAAGCTGAGACCACACATCTCAAACCACAGGCATGAAGCAGAGAGAGTGAACTGGGAATGATGTGTGCCTTTCAACTCTCAAAGCCCCCCTCCAGTGACGTACTTCCTTCAACAAGGTGATTCCTGCTAAACTTCCCCAAACAATGGCACTAACTGAAGACCTAGTTCAAATACGTGAGCATTCTCATCCAAACCACCACACTAATCATGAGGAATTTTGATTACTGGACTGACGCGCAGCACAGCCCCTGTGATTTATCTCCTCTCTAATTAGAACAGTTAGAATGGCCCTCCTTGATTCAAGTCTTGAGGAGGCTGGTCATGGGATTTCTAGCTTTGTGGTCCTGTGGGAAATTGCCTCTGAGGTCCCTGTGCCTCCCAGGTGGGAATCCTTCCTTCCACAGGTCAATACCCAACCCTTGCCTTTCCTGTTGTCACCTCCATACTGGCTGCTTTTTGTGTGGGTTCCTTTCTAGTCAGGGCACTGATGGAGGGGAACACCCAATCCCCTTCCAGATGTCAAGGGAAAGGAGGATTGTGGAAGGAGAGGGCTTGCCCATGCCTTCTCCCATCACCAACCCAGGGCCTTGCCTCTGCTCTTCTTCACTCTCATGAACGGCACAAATTTTTTTTGTTTACCAAAGAACCAGATCGTACCTTTCTCTTCTCTATTGTATTATTCTATTTATTTATTAATCTCGGTTCTCATTTTTAAAAATTTCCTCCCTCCTTCCCTTCTTCCCTCTAATTCTTTCTTCTTGAGACAGAGTCTTTCTATCTAGCCCAGGCTGGCCATGACTTAATGATGGTCTTCCTTCTTTCTCCCTCCTAAGGACTGACTTGATTAGAGTGCACCACCATGCTCAGCTGGCTTTTGAAAATTTCTTCAGATGGCAAAAGCATTGACTTTTACAGCCTCCCTTTTATCTGTGTGTGCATCAGGAATTGTGTTTCTAGCCATTGCTTTACCAACATCTGCATCCATACATTTTGGCCTGTGATATTTTTGTTACTGTTCACACATGCACCTTTAAATTTTTCATTATAGTTTCTTCTTTGATTTATGACTTAAAAGTTTTTTTTAATATAGGACTTTACTTTTCTTTTTTACTTTAATACAAAGAGACTGGGTCTACATGATTCCAGGTTCTTAAAATCTGTTGACATTTGTTTTATGGCCATTTAAAAATAAGACTATGTGTCATCCGGAAAAGGTAGTCATTGGTTGCAGAGGTTCCCATTTGTGTGTCAGCTCACACTAGTCCTTTGTGTTATAAAATACTCCATTTCTTAGTGTTATTTTTGTAGTTTGATTAGTCAGTCATGGAGAAATCTATAGAGACCAATTTGTCAGTTTTACCTTATGTCCTTTCAGCTTGGCTTTGTATATTTCTTTTTATTTATTTATTATTTAATTTATTTTTTCTGACTTTTATTCTTTGAGAGTTTCATACAATGCATTTTGACCATATTCACCCCCCCCCAGCTCCTCCCAAATCCACCCTCCTTTCCCTACCTGCCCAACTTTGTATACTCTTTTAAAATATTTTATGTATTATTTTTTAAACCACCAAGTCCAGTTTGAGCTGCCCTTATACTCTTGGCCCATCATCCACTGGGGCATGGTCAACCCAGCAGGGACCACACACCCTTAAAGGAAACTGACCCTTTTTGAATCTATCGATTTCAAGTAGCTACTTATCTAGGACTTAATGCCCGCATCCCTTGTCTTTATTGAGATTTTGCTGGCTTGAGCTTGCACAGGACTTCTGTGCTGTCAGACCACGGTGAGTTCATAGGTGCAGCTGCCCCACTGTGACCAGAACACACAGCTTCCTTGTGGTGGTCCACCACCTTTGGTTCCTATATTCCTTCAGCACCCTCTTCCTCAGTTCTCCCTGAGCCTGGGATCAGCATGGTATTATTCAAAGGCACATGTGAAGTGAGTGCTAGTTTAAATTACATATAGCCCTCTTAATTTCTAATAATACGTTTGTTTCTAAGTCTGAGCTTAATGAGGCAGAGTTTTTCTTGCCTCGGTGTTTTCCTGCCTCATCTTTTTCTCTTACCTGCCGGTTGTGGTGGCGCACGCCAGTAGGATTTGCTGAAGGAGGCAGAGGCAGGAGGATCACGAGTTCGAGGCCAGCCTGGGCTTTTTCTCTTACTTTAACCATCCAAAGCTCTGAGTATTTTTATCTCACTTGTGAAACCATTTGGAGGTATCAATAAAGCATGAAGTTGTTGTGTTTCTCCCTAACCCACAAGTTTAAGTGTGAGCTTATTAATATGGTTGGTTTTCTCTCACCATCTTCTTATGCTCTCTTGTGTGTTCCACTTCCTACACATAGTGACCCCACCCCATCTGTGACGGTGCATTCCAAGACCTGCTAAGATGCTTGAGGCCTTTACAGTACTGGACCTCTGTTAGCTTCTTTTCTCATTGCTGTAACTAGATATCCAACAAAAGGCATCTTAAGGAAGAAAAGGTTTATTTTGGTTCATGGTTTGAAGATACAGTGTAACCTGGTGGGGACAAAGGAGCCAGAGGCTGCTGGTTACATTGTACCAACTGTCTAGAGGCCAGAGCAATCAAGGCTGAGATTCGGTGCGGCATCAAATGGGGTCTGGCAGCCTTGGACTTCCCCCATCTTCCAGTTCTGCCACCCAAAAGCTCCAGATGCCAGACATGAACCTGCAGTGTTTGCCCTGCGTGTTCTGCCTTCATCTCTCCCTGCTCTTCTCTTATTACCCCATTTTGAGCGGGTGTGTTTGCTCTGAGCCAGTGTGGATGAGATAGAAGTCTTTAATTTGTGCTTTGATTTTATAGGCATCATGATGGCAAGTCCTTGAGTCTCAGAAGGGATTTTGGACCTTGGACAATGCCAGGACTGTTAAGACTTGTTGAGCATAGCGTACTGTTAAGACGGTTAAGAATAGCTCTTATGTGAATTTAGAATTTGTGTTGTGAGGTAGCCAGGAGCCTTCGAAGGTCAGGAAAGGAAAAGTTCACAGCGATGTGTTTGGGTGTCAATTTGTGATGGTCTAACTTTCGCCGGCAGTTTGACTGGATTCTACATCATCTAGACACACTTTTGGGCATGTCTGTGTGAGTGGGTGTGTCTGTGAGAGTATTTTACAGAAAGGTCTGATGGGGCAGGAAGACCCACCGGGAATAAGGGCAGCACCGGGTCCAGGACTGAACAAAAGGGAGAAAGTGAGCTGAACACTAGGGTTCATCTTTCTTACTTCCTGACTATGGGTGCAACGTGACCAGCAACCTCATGCGGCACTTGCCATGACTTCCCTGCCCAATAGCCTGTATCTCCTCAAATTGTGAGCCAAAATGAACTGACCCTTCTTCTTTTTTTAAATCAGATATCTTTATCATAGCAATGAAAAATGAATACACTTGTATGTACTGTGTTTCCCACACTCCCTGTGGTGTTATCTCACAGTAGGGGCAATCTGTCCTTGTACCTCCTTTACGACACTCTTACACTGTGACCATGACCATGTCCGTGGCTTACATGACCACGTGAGCACACGCAGTGGGATCCGCAGAGCGCTGATCTGAGAGCTGAGACAACTGAGGCGTGACTCACGGGGATCGCGGAGACGCTGGACAAAGGAATGATTCACGCTTCAGGTGGGATGGAGTGGGACCGTGTGAGACTTCATCGTGCCACTTAGAATGGCAGGCAATCTAAAGTTATGAATTGCTTATTTCTGGAAATTTCCATTGAATTCTTTCAAACCGTGGTTGACCACATGTACCTGCAGGACGGGACATGGAGCCTCAGGCTAGAAGATTCATGTCTTTAGGCCCTCCAGCTGCTTCTGTATTGATTTACCCCCCTCCAGGTCCTTGGTCTTCTGTCCTCACTCACAAGCTTTAACTCCCTTCCTACTCCCTGGCATTTCTTACACAGTGACTTTAGCATCCATACTGGCCTTGAAACGTCTAACCTGAACCAAATTCATTTTTGTCTTCAGCACTGTAAAGACATTAACTGTGATTGGCTTTCTATTCACTTTGTATGTCAATGTTAACTATTTTAGGTCAAACTTAAATCCTCCATATGTATGTAAGATTTCTAATTCTTTCCCATGATATTTAATTTATTGGTAACATTATTCTAACATCTTCCAACTTCTGCTGTCCACTTGAAACAGAGGCCCTCATTGGTCTGGAGCACACCAATCAGGCTAGGCCTGCTGACCCCAGAGATCCTTCTGCCTCCTTGGGATTGCAAGCACACACTCCCATGCTTGGCATTTTTATGTGGGTTCTGGGGGGTCACACTCAGGACCCCATGTTTGCAAGCACTTCACCTCAGCCATCTCCTTTTGTATTGTAATATGTCTCTTCATTTCCTTGTGTCTTTAATGCTCTGAGTCTCAGCGGGGGCATCTGTTAATGGTTTTGCTTTTATTCCACTACTCAGGGTTCTCTGAGCTTCTGAGATGTGCTGGTTGATGGCTAATCAATGTTTTGCAGCTTCTCAGCTTGTGTCTTTGAATATTGCTTCTCCATTTTTTTCCTGTCTCTTCCTGCAACTCCAACTGACATGCTCCCTGTCGGTTGTGACCTTTAACCTCTTTCACCTTTCGCTTCCTTGTTTCGTGCTAATGTATTGACCTCTTTATTTGCTTTTCCTCCTGCACACCCTCGTGGTGGTAGTAGTTATACCCACTTATGTCATTGTCAACTCTTAAGTCTGTATTTCTATTTTTATTTTTTAAGACAGGATTCCATGTAGCCCAAGCTACCTGTGGATGGATTACAGGTGTGTGCTACCATTACTGACTGGCTTCCATTTCATTCTTTCTTCTTTCTTTCTTTAATTATTTATCTTTGTGTACATGTGTGTATGCATGAATTCAAATGGAAAACTGTGGGAGTCTGTCTTCCGTGATTTGAGGATCAAACTCAGCTCGCAAGGCTTGGTGCCAGGCAAATCTACCCACAGAGCCATCCTGCCAGCCCCAAACCTATACTTCTAGACTGGACTTCTCTCTTGGCTCCCTTGAGTACCTTATCCAATGTTTCCTCTGGTTGTGCAATTTTTCGAAAGACAAGCTCTTGATTTCTGATTTTTTTCCCCCAAAACCTGTTCTACTTGTTGCTTTAGTGCCAGTCAATATAAAAATTATTTTCTTCATAAGATAATATGTTCATTTATTCTTTGGAACTTCAGAAACACAGGCAATGCTATCACATTTCTCCTTGTTCCAAACTAATATTTGTAATCTAGTGTGTATTTTTCAAGCATAAATTGTCATCATAATTACTTGGTTTGTATCTAGACATCATGAAGTACACAGTAGAGAAAGTGCAGCTATAGACCAGAGTTTTTCACACACATACACACACACACACATATATATATACACACATGTGTACATATATATGTGTATGTACATATATGTGTATGTATATATATATATATAAGAGTTTTCTGATAGTTGAATCGAGTGTATTTAATGTTTAAGTTAATTATAATCTAATTAAAAGTCCAGTTCAGGAGTGCTAACTGCTTTCACACACGGCCTTCTGTGGCTGGTGGTGGCCATATTAGTCAGTGCCGGCAGGACTATTCCTTTGGGTGTGTTGGTCAGGGCTTGAGTCTCTTTTATATAGGAAGAACTGCTAATCCAAGCTTAATTATCTACAGCTGAATTAAAGGAAGAAGTTAGAACTGATTTCTAGAATCCTTGTTGGTCTATCGATGAGAAGAGAGCATTTCTTCAGTTTCTGCAAATTTCAAAGCTGGGGAATTGTGGAGTAGAGAACCCCCAGGAAGATCTGCATTCCCACCCCTCCCTTTGTTCCTTCTCCCTTGTGAGGCCTGGCTTTGTACTTATTTATTCTTAGGGACATCATTGCAGTGTCTTCTTGCTCCATAGAAGGAGCCCCAAGTGACACCAGAACATGGCTGAAACCAATAGACATTCTCTTTTCTTCAAGTGATTTGTCTCTACCTTCTGGGCTGCTCAGGGGATTATCAGCAGATGCTGGAGCTTTCCTTCTTCCTGGTAGAAACCAGAGCGGCTCACTAGGTTGTCAGTCAGACACAGAGGTGGAGCTCTGGCTGCTTTACCCTTTCTGATAAGCTATTCCCAGGTGGGTTTCAAAAGTAAGCATTTGAGTCTTGGGTGGGCAGACGTTCAGTGTTTAAGATCTACATCAGATGAACAGAGTCAAGAGAACTTGAAGAAAAATTCCACCAACATACTGTAACAGAATATTTTTATTTAACACACTTAAATTTATTAATACTTATCAATCACCTATAAAAATACCTAATTCCTATAACCTAAACCTTAATCATGTGTAATCTGTATAAAAACACCCCAATATCTAAGAACATTCTAAGCTAATATTTACCTAAAAACTTCCAACTAACACTATTTTAACTTTCTTAAAAGGATATTAGTATTCTTAGCGTAGGTTTGTGCAGGATGGCCTGGTTTATGGGAGTCCCATCAGATAGTCTCTTAAGCTTAAAGTCCGTTGGGCCCTATTTTGCCAGTCAAGGCCAGTTTATTTTCACCGTCAAATTGTGGCCAGTTCATAAAATCAGTCAGTCCCAACCACCAACTGAAGGTGGATTTTTCAATCAGTTGAGATTCGCCTCCAGGGTCTCTTTGGCCTGGGGCCAGTCCTGAGCTTCTCCAAGCAGCTTTGTAACTCCGCTTGCCTCAATCACTTTTCCAGTGCTCTGGGGCCTCAGGACAAACGTTTTTTAAAAGACCCCCTCTCACCAAGTTTATGCTATGTCTTTGCCGTGGGCTGTAACAGTCTAAATTCTGTTAATGGCTTGTGGTGCTCTTCTTCAGTTTGGCCTCTCAGTTGGAGAGGGCAGGAGGAAGAAGAGAAGGAGACTGTGTAGATCTCCAGTTTATATGGAGTCTCTAGCATTCTCTCGTGATCCTTGGTGGTCTCGAGGGTCCACCAGATCTCCCGTGCTGTTCTGCAGCCCCGTTGCATCTCACGGCAAATGATGTCATCTGCATGGGTTGAGAGGTTTCTTAGCACACTCCTTCAACAGAGCATATCATTCAGCCTCAACTGGCTCCATCCAGCTCAACAAGTAAAGGGACGCCAAACTCCTCCCTATGTGCTTCCATATGTTAATCTGCCTACCAATTTCACTAAGGAGAACTGACTTCTCCCACAGCATACAGTACAGCCTGGGGAAATCCGGGCTCAGGGCACCCATTTCTCATGTGGGAACTAACTGAAGATCTAGTCACAACAAATCAAGTTTTGTAAAAATTTGCAGGATAGTTTGGGCAATCCATTGTTGAAGCAGATAACTAATTTTAATGTAAATCCATGTTCTGAACAGGCGGGTAACACAATGGTTTGGTCATGGGAATTTTGCTGATTTTGATCAGTTTACAGGTTCTCTGTAGCACAGCACCCACCACGAGGCGGGGGGGTTACAAAAACATTTGGCAGATAAAGAGTGACTGACCCCAGTGGTAGGAAAGAGACGCTTCCCAGCCAGCCTGCCCATGGGAATGTATCCTTGAGTAGAGGTATCAGTGAGAAAGGGTACGTGAGACCACACCAGTTACAAGCAGGAGGATGCAAATTAAACTGATCAAAATTAGCAGTGTGCTTAATGGCATCCAAGTGGTTACTTTTCATGGACAGCATTTAACATTGTTCAGGTTTTCCCTCATGGGGTTATTTTGGGGAGTTACAGAGAACCTCAAAAAGCTAAAGGAACAAATTCATATGAAAACAAACTCAAAATGAGGCCGGAGGCACAGAACTGTAGGCTGCTCTGGACTTCTTACAGTGGATCACTGTTCCCCTTGGACTAGGTCGGTCGAAAGATGGGCTAGGAAAGGTGACCTAGCCTGCTTGGCCCTCTGCAGAGTGTTGCCTCCCATCTCTGTCTGGGCTTAACTCCTGGCTGCCTTTAGTCTGGCACAGCAGCTCTTAGCTGGAGTTATCATTCAAGCAGTGTGTTGAGGGGAGGGTAGTTTGGAACCTGTAGGCTGTGGCTGATTCTATGGGCCAGCTTACTTAGATCACGCTATAAGGTCTGGCCTTTGGGTTTTGAAAAAACGGTGAAGAAAATTGGAAATACACACTCAGAAGACATTGTACAGTATAAAACCACCATCTCAAACGTCTCAGTGAATGGGGGCTCGTACAGGTGCAACTGTTCTGTAACCCTGACAATAGAATTCTGCCACACACTTTCCTTATTCTTGAAGTGGTGAGTTCTAATTAAAGCACATGTCTCCAAACCCCTGCTGGCAAAAGACACATCTCCAAGGTGTAGCTGGGTATGCGAAGCTGGCAGTGGGCCAGGCTAATGTTAAAGGTTGTGAGCCAGTCTCCCTCCTGCCATGTTCCTTCTTCTGTTGCTGGGAAATATGGAGTCTGCTTATTTGCATGACATCTCCTTTTTCTTTGTATTGAAGAATGTAATCGGGGCC
The DNA here is from genome assembly GCA_907164525.1 of Lophiomys imhausi. Lineage (NCBI taxonomy): Eukaryota > Metazoa > Chordata > Mammalia > Rodentia > Muridae > Lophiomys > Lophiomys imhausi. The sequence goes on along the minus strand of CAJQZJ010003646.1, from coordinate 3,529,980 downwards.
ATTTTCTTTCCTATTTATGTATCAACAATGTTGAGTTTCAAGGTTTTATATTGAATTTTAGGAACTTTTAAGGCACTTTAATTTCTATCGATCTTACTGGGCACAGAAGAGTTGGCTTAGTGACAGCCCTTAGGCAGAGTTTGATGACCTTCTGGGTGAGTTATCTGAGATAGGCTGTTCTCTAATCGATCAATCCACACACAAATGCCATCAGACACAAGCAACAATGGCTGAGGCTGGAGGGACTCATGGGCTGGGGAAACAGTGACATGGCTTTCTTTAGGCTCTGACACTCTGATCCAGCCACACTTCTGCCAGTTAGTCCTGAGAAACAAAGCTGAGACACTAGGTCCACTACACAGAACCCCACCACACAGTAGTCACCTATTCCAGAAGGAGCAGATAAAAAAATCTCCTAGGGCAAATTTGTGCTATATTTAAACAATTCATTTAATTTAAGTTATTTAACTTAATGGAGTATAGGAAAAACCTTCCTGGAGTCATAGAATGATTCTGCAACATGCAGATCAAAATATGTAATCCCGTGACTTCCAAAGAATGTGTAAGAAAATGATTGGGCATGGGTATCTTGAAACATCTTCAACAATTCAGGTCACATGGATCAGTAGAGGAGCTAAGGGGTGATCCTGTCTCTGCCTGCTATGGGAAAAGCTTCATCCTCTCTTCTACCCCTGTAATCCTAGTTCACAAACCATCTGCCTCAGCACCCTTAGGACCGATTCCATCGTTTCTTTAATTCCAGCTCAGTACACCTTATAAGAAGCTGGGCTCTCCCTGGACACTCTCATCCCATGAGCTCCTTTCTCTAATCTTCTTCATCCTCCTTGCCGTCTTTCCATCCCTGTAGGTGCTGGGCTGGGCCGTTATCCCCAGCTGTTTGGATATAGTCCATTCATGAAGACTCTATTGAGCAGAGGGAAGGAGGCTTTCCCGAGTCTAATAAGTTAAATGTTGTTCTCATCCAAAACCACCTTCTGGGTTAACAAGTACAATTAACCATCACAACTTCACTGTTGGGACATACATGCATTTCTGTAAATCATATTAATCTCCAAATGAAGACAAAACCGAGGACATTCTGGTACCCAACATCACAGAGCATGATCCCTCAGATAGATGGAAACTTGTTCTTCCTGCAGAAGGTGATAAAATGTCCTATGCTTAAATACTCTGCTATACAATTAATAGGGAACTTGAGATTTATTTCAATTTTTATGTATTTGAATGTTTTGCCTGCATGAATGTATTGTATGTATATGCACTATGTATGTGCCTGGTCCCCTCAATGGCTAGATGAAAGCACTGGGTCCCCTAGAACTGGAGTTATAGCTTTCATATGGGTGCTGGGAACTAAACCTAGGCTCTCTTCAAGGGCAGTGAGTGCTCTTAACCACTGATCTCTCTAGCCCCTAAAATCAATATATTTTATGTGATGGTCTTTGGCCTAGGAGGAGCCTTGTCTGTTGAGCTGACCTGTCCACTGCCTCTTCCTGTCTACTCCATGTGCCAGCCTGTGTGTCCTTATGACACCAGTCCGTTCTTTGTGGGATGTCCTCCTAGACTCTACTCTAAAAATGAAGGTTTGACAAGGACAGGCCTCATGGGACACTAGGCCTAAGTTCTAAATTCTGTGACTGAATGAACCCCTGAAGTTCCCATGTTAGGAACCCAAGCTCTCTTGAGGCTAGAGAGATGACTCAGCATTTAAGAGCATGGCTGCTCTTTCAGGGGACCCAGGTTCAGCACCAACATGGCTGCACACACCATCTGTAACTGGTGGTTTGAATGAGAATGGCCCCCACAGGCTCATATATTTGAATTCTTAGTCACCAGGGAGTGGAACTGTTTGGAAGGATTATAAGAATTAGGAGGTGTGGTCTTACTGGAGGAAGTGTCCCTGCGCCAGCCCCAGTCTCTCTGTCTCTCTGCCTATGGATCAGGTTGTAGCTCTCAGCTACCACTCCAGCACCTGCCTGCATGCTGCCATGTTCTGTGCCATAATAATAATGGGCCAGATCTCTGAAACTAAGAAAGTCCCCAATTAAACACTTTTTTTTTTTTGTGGTTTTTCAAGACAGGGTTTCTCTGTGTATCCTTGGCTGTCCTGAACTCACTTTGTAGACCAGGCTGACCTTGAACTCACAGAGATCCATCTGCTTCTGCCTCCTGAGTGCTGGGATTAAAGGCATGCGCCTCCATGCCCAGTAATTAGACAGCTGTGAACTGCCATGTGGGTGCTGGGGTTTGAACTCAGGTCCTTTGGAAGAACAGCCAAGTGCTCTTAACTACTGAGCCATCTCTCCAGCCCCAATTAAACATTTTCTAAGAGTTGCTGTGGTCTTGGTGTCTCTTCACAGCAACAGAACAGTGACTAAGACAGTCACTCCAGTCCCAGGGGATCCAACATCTCTTTGGGCACTGCACACCCCGTAGTGCAAAGACATTCATGCCGGCAAAACAGTCATATACATAAAAATAAATAAATCTTTTAAAAAATCCTAGTACTGGCCAGGCGTGGTGGTGCATACCTTTAATCTTAGCACTTGGGAGGTAGAGGCAGGCGGATCTCTGATTTCAAGGCCAGCCTGGTCTACAGAGTGACTTCCAGGATAGCCAGGGTTACACAGAGAAATCCTGTCTCAGAAAAACAACAATACAACAACAAGGACAGCAAAAAAAAAAAAAAACAAGTACAGCACGTTGTTGTTGGCCTATAATTGAGGTCTTGACATATAAATGGATGCTTCTAAGTTAGTCATTGTTCCTTCTTTAAGGTATGTATTCTTTTCTTGTCTGCTATTAGCCACCTTAAATTCTTCTGCTTAGGGAACACATGGGATTGTGAATTTTAGCGGACTGTGTTTGATTACAAATTCAGAACTGGAGATGTCTGAATTAGTAATTACTGTGTTTTTAATGATGCTTTGTTCTCTAGTCTAATTAATTATGTGGTCTCATTCCAAATATAGCTAGGTATAGGTTCTTAAATGGATACATATTTTATTACATATGGAAGAAATGGACCATACTTTTCTATAGTCCAGAGAGCAAACACCTTCATTATCCAGTTGAAAGGAACAGGGACATTTCTGGCCCACTGCAGAGCTGTGGGTTTTGTCAAGTGTTCATTGGTGATTTTCTGTGCAGGGGCTCGATATGGAAGCACCTCAAGGACAGGAAGCAGATGGGGAAAAAGTGAAGAGGCTCCACAAGGCCTCTGCAATATCCAGAGTCAGGATGCAGAGGTGGGGATTGCAGACATATCTCGATTGTCAGATTGTCAAAAGCATGAAATAGGCTGTGCTCTCATACAGGCACTAGGATTTTTGTTTTCCCTCTAAGAAGAGTCATTACTAATAAAGCCAGAAAAATGACATCAAAATTTATTATAAACCAGCTCTTTTTTTGTCAGTAATGGGTGATGCATTTGTAAATATGTAAATGCTTGCTCTGTATACCTGTTTTATATACCAACATAGAGTCATGTAAAAAAAATTTCATTTGAAAAGGAATTTTATGTGGATAAAGCTTAAGAAGCCTTATGTGGGACTGGACAGATGGTGGTTCACTGGGCAGAGTGTTTGCTTTTCAAGCATGAGGACCCAAGTTTGAATCCCTGGGCCCACATAAAAGCCTGGTGCAGTAGCACACACTTGTAACTCCAGTTCTCTGCTGCTATAGCAAGATGGGATTGAGAGACAGGAGATCTCTGGGAGCTCTTGGGCCAGCTAGCCTTCTGTGTGCGGCAGCAAACAGTGTCAGAGGTAGTACCCAGTTCAAACAAGGTGACATGCAAGAACCATCCCCCAAGACTGTCTTCTGACCTGCATACACACGCTGGCACGCGCTTCCCTCTCCTGCCCTCCCCCCACACACACCACACCTCCCCCCAACACAGTTTTTTTTTTTTTTTTTTTTAAAGAAAAGAAAGAGCCGGGCGGTGGTGGCGCACGCCTTTAATCCCAGCACTTGGGAGGCAGAGGCAGGCAGATCTTTGTGAGTTCGAGGCCAGCCTGGTCTACAAAGCGAGTCCAGGACAGCCAGAGATATTCAGAGAAACCCTGTCTCGAAAAAAAAAAAAAAAAGAAAAGAAAGAGACATGGAGGAACTAACTCACAAAGAATTCAATATAATCAAATGACAAGAAAATCCAGAAAGCCAAATAAAAATTAGGAAAATAACACATGAACAATGTGAAAAGCTTAGCATATAAATCAAAGTCATAAACTGTCCTGTCTCAGAGCAGAAGGACAGGGTGACAGAACTTAAAATTCAGTAGAGGGCTTCAACAGCCGACTTGATAAAAAACAAACAGGTGTTCAAATTATCCAGTTAGAGAAAGAAATAAGAATGAAAGAATAAAAGAAGCCCATAGGAGTTTCCAGTGCTGTAACAGTGTGTGTGTGAGCACTTCCAGTTCTGATCTAAAACTTAAAATACAAGCATGTGAAAAATAACTAGTTATAATAACATTATGAAATTTGTAACAAAAACAGTATAAATTGCAAGGGGAGAAGTGGGTAGCAGTTTTATGGATATTGTTGAAATTTACTTAAATTTTTTTTTAAAGTATATATCTGTGTCAGTTTCTGTCTGTATGTGCACATGGGTGCAGCACCCAAGGAGGCCAGAAGAGGGCTTCGAATCCACTGGAGCTGCAGTTGCAGGTGTTTGAGAGCTATGCAACATGGTTGCTGGGAACTGACCCCAAGTCCAAGAACAGTCAGTTCTTAGCTGCTGTGTTGTGTTTATAGCTAGCCATTATCAGGTAGAGAAAGTTCCCTTTTATATCTTCTTTGCTGAGTGTGTTTATCATGAGAATGTTTTTTATCATAAAAATTCAGTGGATTTATCAACACAGAAAAGAGTGCTTTTCTGTATGTATTATGAAACCATGGTCTTTGCCCACTACTGTTAATTTTTCATGTGTGATGGTTTATATGGACTATCAATATGACAGGACCTAGAGTCACCCAGGAGAAGAGCTGCTGGGTATCCCTGAGGAGAATTCCTAGACTAGATTGGTCTGTGGGCATGCCTCTGAAGGGTTTTCTTGGTTGTGTAAACTGAAATAGGAAGAAGACCCATCCTAAATGTAGTTTGAGCCAGTTCCTGGACTGAGTCCTGGACTGAATAAAAAGGAGAAAATGAGCTGGGCACCAGCAATCATCTGTAGGGAGATTAATATAAATTAGATTTAGTAAATATCTAGGGGTTTCTGATACAGTCTCTTAATCCAGGGCATGAAGATCAACTTGGCTGTGGGCAATTAGCTTATCAGCTTATGGACTAAAAACAAGGATGAAGTCAGGTGAAACGAGAGGAGTCTTTATGGACTAAAAACAAGGTTTATGGCCTGGCATTGTTTTCAGCTGCTAAGTGGGCAGAGCCCAAATTAAGCTGAAGCAGGTGGAACAAGGAGCGATCCTATTTAAGGACAAGTGGATGGAGCCAAGGTGGCCGCATGCTAGAGAACCCCATGTGAGAGAGCTCTGATGCTAGTGATGCTAGCGAGTCCTCACACTAGAAAGGACAACGAGTGGTTTGTATCCTCTGATGGAGAAAGTGCTGGTGGACTGATGGCCAGATCTCCCTGAGTCAGAAAGAAGCTGGTGAGCAGAGAAAGCTTCAGCAAGACAGCAAAGGCCAAGGCCTAAACCCTGTGGCTCAGCTTTTGCCTAGAGGGGTTTGACCTGTCCAAACAGCGGCCTGAACGGAACTGTGGCTGGCTTTAGAGACTGAGGCAGAGGGACAGAGTTGCTGATACAAAGGAAATAAGTTGGCTTACAGATGGCTGGGGTCTCCCAGAGAGAAGAAAGCCTCAAGCCTTATTTAAGGTGAAGTCGCAATAGCCAATTTACCCTGACGGATCTACGTCTGAGATATTCCAGAAGAAAGACTGCTAAGTGAATTAAAGGGTCTGCCCCGAGACTGTTCCTGACTGACTGAGGACCTGGCCCAGAGACTGTATCCTTCTAAAAGGTTATAGTTGTAATAGTTATTGGTAGGTTTAGTGGGTAGGTAATAGGGGTTGTAGTCATTTGTAGGGTTAGTAGTTAACATGTATATTTGTTATAAATAAATATAGTTACTAATAAATAAATATTGAGTAATTTTAAAAAGTTCAGTTTCAATCATCTCTCAGCTTTCTGGCTGTGGATACAATGTGATTAACTGTTACAAGCCCCTGCAGCCATTCAAACTCCAAGATGGACAGTACCTTAGAACTGTGAGCCAAAATAAACCCTTCCTTCCTTAGACTGCTGTTGTAGGGGGGATTTCATCACAGCAGCAGGAAAAGTTCCTCAGGCAACCTTAGCCTTGAATTCTACATAAACCCTTGTCCTGTTGCTGAGTTTGATTGATATTGGTCAGGAAGTTTGTGATCTACATGTGTAAGGGTGTTGGTTTTGTTGTGTTACTTTGTTACCCTGTCTCTGTTTGCTTTCCATATCTGGTGAAACTTGCCCCTCTTAAAAGCTGAGACTTGTCTTCTCTTTGTTCTGTTCATGGAAGACTGATGCCCATTCTTTTCCTTCTGTGTGAAATCATCAGTGAAGTTACCCCATCTTCTGCTGTCCTTCCTGGAAACATTTTGTTGTTGTTACAGATTCAGTTTCCTTACTAGCTGTCTGTCAACTCAGATTTTTAATTTTTCCTGAGTCAGTTTTGGCAATGTCTTCCTAGGAATTTTTCTTTTTGATCTGGGCCATCTGTTTTCCAGGCCATTTGTTGGTGTTTAATTGTTCATAGTATTTCTTTCTAATCCCTTTTGTTTCTCTAAGGTCTATTGATGTCTCTTTTTCCATACATTAAATATTTGAACATTCTTTTTCATGGTTGGTGTCGCTAAAGGTCCATTTTGGCTATCTTTTCAAAGAATGAACTTCAGGTTTTGTGGACTTTTCTCTGCTTTTTGTATTAGTTTCTGTTGCTATAATAAAACACCATAAGCAAAAAGCAACTTCTAGAAGAAAGTTCATTTTGGTCTACAGTTTCAGAGGGAGAGTTCATCATGGGGATGTGTGACAGCAGGAACAGGAAGCTGAGAGGTCACATCTCAGCCACAAACTGAGCAGAGAGAGTGAACTAACTGCAAGTGTTACACGGCTATATACTTTCAATGCCCGCCCCCAGTGACATACTTCCTCCAGCAAGGCCACACCTCCTAATCCTTCCCAAACAGTGCCATGAGCTGGGGACTAAGGACTCAATGCCTGAGCTTGCACATGTCATTTCTCATCCAAACCCCCACAATTTCGTTTATTTCTGCCCTTGTCTTGCTTTTTCTCTCTCTCTGCTTAGTGGGAAGATTGAGTTTCTTTTTCTAGTTCTTCAAAGTGAAGGAATATTTTTGTAGAAGTCTTTAGTTCTTTGACCAATGCTTATAATAGATTCCTACCTTCTCCTGTCTTGTATCCTTCCATCCCTCCCCTGTGCCTTGGGAGGTAGAAGTGATCAAAAGAAACAAAACCAAAATGTTGTGCAGTGATAAGAGTGTGCCGTCCTCTCTGGCAGGAGGGCAGCAGGCCACCAGTCTCTCACTCCTTCACTATGGCCACAGGAGTCCCCAGTAGAGGCTCCTAAATCCAGCCTGGGTGAGGCACAGCCCTAGTCCACTACTGATAGTCCTGGCTTGGATACATGGATACATTTTAGAGGAAGAGCCAGTCCATGTAAAGGAGCCAACGGAATGAAGCTCAGTGGTCCACCAATCCATGCTTCAAAATGCTCACAGTGAAAACTCACCTCTAACCATCTGTGAGCTTTTATTTCTTTACTGGACAAGTTCTCCCTCCTCCCTTCCTCCTCTTTCCCTACTTCTTCCCTCCTTCTTTCCACCTTCCTCCTCCCTCACTTCATTCCTCCCTCCTTCCTCCCCTAAAAGCAAGTCACTTTAATGGGAAAGGTCTAGTGTCTCACTCCCTCTGTGGGAATAAGATATTCTGCTTTATTCATAGTCAATGAAAAGAATGCCAGAGTATTTATTTACCTCGTCACTTTTAGGACATTGGATTTTTCTGACTTAATCATGTTTTCTTTGCATACAATATGCAGCACAGACATACTCACATTCACATACACACACACAGATAGATATACACACTCACACACTCATATACACATACACATATAGGTACACATGCACTCACACACAGATACACTCACATATTCATACACACTCAAACACACACACATGCAGGCACACACTCTCAAACACACACACATACAGATACATACACACATAGATATACACATACAGATACACACACATACTAAAGCAAGAACCCCGCAAACCTTTGGGTTGGTAAAGACGTCCCTCAGGCATCTTTCCTTGGTTCTGTTCTGGTCCTACCCAGAGTGTCACCCTGGCAAACAATGACCTTTCCCAGTGAATGTTCCATGTGTTTGCAATGTCCCTGCAGTGTCTGAGGTCATCGTCAGTTGCAAGGTCTCTGTTGACCACTTTCCTACAGAAGTACTACCATCCCTTTGCTCTTTTCTTTACCCTTAAAGCGTTGAGCCACCAGAGATGGTTTATAGTGTGCTGAGTTTCAAAGCCAAGGCTTTGTGCATGTCAGGATAATCCTTTACCAACTGGGCTCCGTCTCCGGCACCCACAGACTTTGATTTTTAAGTCATTAGTATGTGACAATGATGATGATGGTGATGATGATGATGTTTTTGTGTTTGTAGGTACCCTTAGAGGCCATAGGCAGGAGATCTGTAGTTACAGGCAGCCGTGTGGGTGTTGGGAACCCAATACAGGCCCTCTGCAAGAGCATGCCGCTTCCTGTCCCTGGTCCATCAAAGCACTGCTAAAGATCACCTGAGTTCTGACGATTGTACTCAAAAGGCCAGCCGCATCAGCTCAGGGAGCCTGTGGAAGTGAGCAGAGGGTATCAGCAGAGCACTTTCCCAGTGAGCCCTGAAAAGGCAGGTGCTGCTCAGGAAACTGCCCTGCAGTCACATGTCCAGGGTCAAATGAACTCCACCTGCTGCTTTGGCTGCAGATTTCTTATAGCTGATTATCTCATAAGCCTTGTTTAGCCCCACAAGGATGGCAGAGTGTGACACTTTACGCAGATTTATTGCAAAAGAGCTCCTTTGTCACAAGCTGCTTATAGGAACAATAACTCAACAAACACACTTCTGGGAGGTGGCACTATAATTAAATGCTGAGGTGGTATTAATTTTCTCATCACTAAAATTTAGGATGTATTCCCTCCATTGCATCTTGGTGTCAGCCAGAGGAAGCAGGTAGGTGGTGGCTGCCCCATGGGGCCAGATATGCCTGAACCTGCTGTGCATTGGGGCACACACCTCATCTCCCAGGTGTCCTTTCTCCTCTTAGGAGATAGGATGCAACCTCAGTGACCTCTGACGAGCGGGAGGCATCTTTCCTCAGCTTGATGGCGCTGATTAATTGTACATGGAACTAGTTGTGTTTGTTGTTGAAAGGGAAGACCTTGCCCTATTTCTCAGAAAGTGCTCTCTGTTCTCTGTCCAGGTCATTCAGAACCGTGTGATCTATTTCTGCTCTCTTGAGTCTGGGTCAGTCTTTTTATAGATGTGGTCAGATCCATGTTGTCAAATCTGGCCATCTGGGCATCTTAGAATCTCATTTACCATCATCAGTGATGTCACAGGGACAGGAATGTCTCTACTAGGGAAGGGCCACCACAGGGCCCTAATGGGGTGTTCTGGTGTTCTCTCTGTGTGTGTGTGTGTGTGTGTGTGTGTGTGTGTGTGTGTGTGTGTGTGTGT
>CAJQZJ010003646.1:3501997-3512178 GCA_907164525.1 Lophiomys imhausi | reverse complement strand
CACACACACACACACACACACACACACACACACACACACACACACACACATCATGGCTTCCAAGCTCAGGCTCCAGCAGCTGTGGGAGGTCAGCCCCCTCCACCTGTGTTAAAGAAAAAGTGTAATTTGAATGAGAAATCTTTCCCATATGTGTGCATGTTTGGTCCCCAGTTGGTGGTGGTGTCTGGGATAGTTGTGCAACCTTTAGGAAGTGGAGCCTCTCCAGAGGAAACAGGTCACTAGGAGGTGGGCTGTAAGGTGTTATAGCTCAGCCCTACTTCTTGCTCACTCTCTGATCCCTGTCTTTGGATGCAAAAATGTGACCAGCCATGTCCTACTTTTGTCACCATGCCTCTCCTTATATTCCCCTGAACTGTAAGCCAAAATGAACATTTCCAACCTGGTGTTGCTTCTTGTTCCTCATAGCAATGAGAATAGTAACTAATGCAATGAGAACAGTAACTAATGCAGAAGGTTCAGATGCAGCAGCACCTCTGTGGACTCATGTGTCAATCCCAGCTCCTGGTGCTCCTTTGATCTCGAGGGGGAGGGACCCAGCTAGAGGAAGAGGGTCACTGGGGAAAGACTGTGGGCTTTGCTAGCCTGGCCCCACTTCCTCTCCTGTGTCTGCTTCCTGGTCCACCAGGAAGTGAGCTAGCGGCTGCCACACATACCTGCTGCTATGGGCCTTCAGCCGTCATGCACTCCCTGCCACGATGACCATATCCCCTCAAACTGTGAGCCCAAACAGATATTAAGTTACTTCTTGTTAGGTATTTAGTTAGCAACAAATTGAAAACTAATACAGAGGGGAAGTACTCACACCTGGGGGCCTGTTGTCTTGCCTGGGATAGAATCAGTTTAGCACGTGTGTGTGTGCACGCGTGTCAGCATGCATGAGGAGACCATTGGAAAACTTATGGGAATTGATTTTCTCATTCCACCATGTGGGGCCCAGGGATTGAACTCTGGCCTTCAGGCTTGGCAGCAAACCTTTACCTATATGAAGCCATCTCGCCAGCCCCTCAACACCATTTTCTAAAATAGAGAGAACACATCACTTTAATAAAAGGAGTTAGTGTCTTTCCCATCGATGATTTCATTTTAAACAAATGAAATTTTTATGATGCAAAATGAAATTTTAAAAAAGTTTCTATTGCTAAAAGTACAAATCCTTTGTCCTTTCTACCCATTGTTAATGGGACACTATAGTCGGCGTGATGAATTGAACAAACCCTGGTTACATCTGTCTTTGAAGCTGGGGCTGAGGTCATCTTGTCTGCACCCAGTTGGAACATGAATACCTTGTGGTTTCTGTTGTGACACTGTGTTTCTAATCTATCTGTCTGCCCACACTTCCTTCTTGGCTGTCCTTGCCCTTGGCATTTCTGTGTCAACTGTGGCATTAACCTCTCTGGTTGACGAGACTGTGACTGCTGCAAGGTTAGCCAGCCAGTCACCTGCTATGAAAAATCAGTGTGTGGGCTGGATATAGCTCAAGCAGTAAAGAGTTTGCTGGGTAGGCATAAGGACCTGAGTTCGAGCCTTGGAACTCACATTAAAAAAAAATCTGGGCATGGAGAGCAATGGGGAGATGGAGATAGGTGGGTCTTTGAGGCTCATTGGCAGCCAGCATAACCCACTTAGGGAGTTCTAGGTCAGTGATAGACCCTGTCTCAATAAATGAGGTAGACAGCTCTTGAGAAACACCTGCAGCTGAACCCTCTGGCTTCCACACACACAACACATAAACACAAATCCACATACGTGTGCATATGCACACAAACACACACATGTGCACATGCATACACAAGCATATGCATGTGTGGACACACACACACACACACATACACACACAATGCTAACTCTGAGGACAGGGCCAGTGCATTCTGTAGTGGAGTGAGAGGCCTGACCATGCTCCATTTGAGAATTCTCATATGATGGAGGAAAGCCAAGCCAGTGGAGACTTCTGTGGAGAACTCAGGATATGAGACCTGGGAGCAGAAAGGGGGTGGAGTGGAGGGAGTCTCACAGCCAGAAGGGCCTCAGGAGATTTTGGTTCTTAGATCTCCTCCTTATTGCTGGCATACCTTTAATAATGGAAAGGCCAAATGTATTACAGCAAAGCTGTTGGGTATTCATTCATTGAATTCAGAATCCTGGTTTGAATGTCAGGAGCCTCCTGGGGAAATGGGATGTGAGCCTCAGGGCAGGAGGAGAAAGGGATTAGCAGATGGAGTACAGCCTTTGCCCTTGAGGAAGATTGCAGAGGTTGAGTAGAGTCCTGCAGGAATGCTTGTGATCTAAGGCAGGTGAGAGAGTCCGACCCTTTCCAAAGCCCAGCTAAGGAGAGGGCCCTTTCATCTGAGCACATCCTCTGCATTTCCATGGCTTCAAGGCCAAAAAGTAATGTACTCTAGAAAATACACACAGGATCAAACATGACAATGGAATGTAGAGTGTCCTGATGGTTTTTTATATTGATTGTACCTTGAAATGAATCTAAAATTACATTTTGGATAAAGTGCCTTGCTATGATAATATCACCTTTGTGTGATGTGGACATATGCACGCGCGCGCGCACACACACACACACACACACACACACACACACACACATGTGTATGTTTTAGATGGCATATTACATAGAGCTTTCCCAATACTTTGGTTAGCTGGTGTGGCCCTGAATGCCTGGCTAAGCAGTTTAGGACTTGTAAAATCAAAACAGAAGCTTTCTCAATTAGGATAGAGCAAGTCCTTTTTAAAAATTACATTTATTTCAATATGTGTGCATAAGTGTATGTGTGTGCATGTGTGTATGTGTGTGACTGTGTGTTGGTGTATGTGTGCGTGTGCACACACATGTGCTGCATTTAACACCTGAAGGTCAGAGGACAACTCACTGGGATTGATTTTCTCCTGCCTTGTAGGTTCTGGGGTCAAATTGAGGTTGTCCCTCTCACTGCCCTCCTTATTTTTCTTTAAGACATTATTTCATGGACCCTACTGGCCTTGAACCTGCTCTCTAGCTGAGGATGATGGGGAACCTAGAATTTCTGATCCTTCTTCCTCCACCTTCTGATTGCTAGGATTACAGGCACCACACCTAGTTTATGCAGTGCAGGGAATAAAAGTCAGGGCTCTGTACAAGCTAGGCAAACACTCAGCAACTGAGCCCCATCCCCAGGCCTAAAGCATTCAGTCAGTCCTTATGTGCCAACCTTAGTTTGTAGGGTCTAATTGTTGAGTCATCTCTGTGAGGACAGGTCTTGACTGTATGCATTTTAAACGGACAGGAGGAAGCCTTCTATGTGTCTCTGATGTCAGAGGTGGACCAAACACGTTAAGACCTTTGAACTGACAGATGAATTGTTTTCTTTGTTGAGTCTGGATTAGAACCCAGGGCCACATGCATGCTAGGCAAGTGCTCTGCCCTGCCTCTAAGCTGCACACCCAGCCTAGCACATGACTTTTGAACAGCCTCATTTGTAATGTATGCCATATCTCTGACACACATTTTCCTCTAGGGTGTGTTTTTGGGGTCAGAGGAGTGTTTTTTATGCACATGAAAATGAGCGTTGAGGAGAGGCTGCAGTAGCACACTTTTAAATTTCTGACAAGATCCTGTCCAGATCTCCCTGCAGTCATTAGAAGTGCTTTTCTAACAGCTTGCTCTGTGGCTCCAAGTTCCTGGACTTTGTTTACTTTCTCATTGTAAATGTCATTGGCTCAGCTGCTGAGCCCTGATAAAGCTTCCATGGCTGTCGTTCTAGGTCTGACCTTTAGCACCAGCCTCTGGCCAGCATAGTATATGTAGAGAACTGGCCTCCAGGGGGCGCTGGACAGAAGCTTCCTTGGAGCTATTTGTAAAGGCAGCTTTCTTCTGCCACAGTAATTCAGGCTCTTCCTCTACTCTTTTGGGCAGCTGTTAGACAGAAGTCTTCCTTATTCCTGTGGCCATCCCAGTTCCCAGAAGTGAGCCCCTGACACAGGGCTAAGCAGCTACCTCCCTGTGTCTCAGTGCCTGAACTAGCTAGTTACCTTCCTTCATTCTCTCCTTCTTTCTGTGCATACATGTTCCTGTGTGATGGTGACCACAGATATGTCTTAGGCTCTACCAGACTTACAATTCCAAGTTTCAGTCCATTGTTAAGGGGAAGTCAAAATGGGAACTTGAGGCATTTGGTCACATCAGAACTACACTAAACACCAGAGAGAACGAATGCATAACTGCCGGAGTTCATTTAGCCTCCATCATACAGTCAAGGGCCCCAAATCAAGGGACTGTCCTACCCACATTAATTCAACCAAGGCAGCCCCCCACAGGCATGTCCACAGGCCATGGTATTCTAGACAGTCCCTCAATGAGATTCTTTTTCATAGATGAATCTAGATTGTGTCATGCTGACAATTGGAATCAACCGTCACTGTTGCCCAGGTCATGGAAACACTGGGATGTGAAGCAGGCCAAGCTTTGTAAATAAATCACAGACAGGTTTCAGGGAACAGTTGAAAGTGCAGAAGAAAAATTTCCTCTGAGGAAGCAGGAGGTTGGGAGCCCTGTTGCTTCACGGAAAACAGTATCGGTCAGGAAGTTAGAGAAAGCGTTCTGCAGGACTCAGCATGGGGTACTGGAGGCTGGACTGAGATTCAGATCCTTCCCAGAATTCCTCTGGAAATGAACATACCTTCCAAATACCGAACCCAAGAAAAGTCAGTAAAAGAGAGAAAAAGTATTATAAAGTTTTTGAGTGAAGTATTGCTTGCCAGCAAATGTAGAGATGTTACTGACTTGAAAGGATTCACCAACTATTCGTCAGCAAGGCAAGAATAGAGATGTAGATGTGAAGCGACGGTCAGCATGCCCCGAGACCTGGACACAAGAGCTTAGGAGAGAAGTGGTGGCCTTTGTCAAAACGAAAGCTTGATTATGCCTCAGCAGCTGTTGGGTGTGACTAGAGTAAATATTGGAAGTTTATAGACAAAATATACTCTGTGCAAATCTCACGACTGATGTTCTGAGACACAAAACATTTAGGAAGACCAAGTCCTTAAACTGGGAGCATCGGCACCTGGGTCTGTGTAGTGCTATTAGCTTTGCAAAGAGTTTCGGATCCTGCACCAATGCCATCAGAAAGTGTGTATTAATAGACATCTTCCAGGGATCAAGTGCTGCTATGAGGCGATGTTCTTTTCAGCCCTAGTAACTGAATGTGTCCTTTGGTTAAATGCATTTTAGATATAATAATGAAAAGGACAGGGAGTTGATTAGGGGTGCTGGAGGGGTAACTCAGTTGGCAGAGCACTTTCTTAGCATGCACGGGGTCCTGGGTTTGATCCTCAGCGCTGAAGTGAGCTGTGGTGAGCCTGTAATATCAACGTTCAGTAAGTGGAGGTTGGAGGATGAGAAGTTCAAGGTCTACCCTGGGCTAAAGAACCTGTGGAAGGAAGGAAGGGAGGGAGGGACAGAGGGATGGAGGGGAAACAAGGAGGGATTGATGATTATAGGATTTTCTCCTGGGAATTCTGATTACTTTCTGATCCCAAAGGGTTAGTATCTGGGCTTTATGGCTGGTACAAGCTAATGGGGGGAGGGGTTGAGGTAAAGAGGTGGAATTCATGTTGTTACAGGAGACAGAGATGGGAGGGGGACTCCTGAAGGCCTAACCCATGACCCAAGTGAGTGCTTATAACCTGATCACCCCAAGCAAGAGGTGGTAGGAAGGGCTGCAGGCTACTAATGGATGGTCCCTGCATGGGTATGTTCCTACCGGCCCATGCTGTGAGCACAGCCAGGTGCAGCGAGCTGAGACTCCAGAAGGCAGCACAGGACCACCAGGTGGCAGGCAGAGTGCCCATTTCTGGTCTCCACGCCTGAAGCCCACACCCCGCTCTGTCTCCCCAGTGAGTCTCCTCAGTCTCTAACCCCCTCTGTCACACGCCACTGATTTCTATTTGATTTTTTTTTCACTAAAGAGATATACCTGAGCCAAGTTCAAGATGTTGGCCCCCAAACCCACCTGCTTTGTGTTCTGGCTGAACATGGCATTCATCAGGTGCAATGAGGGGGCACCATTATGCCCACACCACAGACACTGAATGCAGAGATGGCACAGACCCAAAGTCACCCTGCTTGGCCCTTCATGGCGACTAACCACCGAGCTGCACACCCTTGACTGCCAACCTCCAGCCATGTGAACTCCTTAGTGCTTCCGGTCACTGAGTCTTGATGTTAGGGTTGGAAGGACCTGTGAGAGATCTGACTTGACACATTTCCTGTCTCTGTGACCAGGGTCACGTTTGAGACTTGTCATTAGCAGAACTGGAATTGGTCCAGTGGCATACAATATAGCCTTTCTTTGTTTTTGTCCTTTACGTAAGAGCCAGTAGAGTTGGGAAAGCTTCGGGATGGCCAGAGGCCCAGAAATAGATCCGGAGTAATAAGAAAACGCAGACCGAGCCTGGTGGTACAGGCCTGTTACCCCAGCTACCTGGGAGCTGAGGCGGGAGGAGCTTGTCTGGGCTACACATTTCAAAGCCAACCTGGGAAATAGCAGGACCCTGCCTCAGAATGAAAAAAAGTAAACACACAGATAAAGGGACTGCCAGAAGAAAACGATATAGCTCAGAGCTAGTGAAGTTGCTTTGCAGGCCCAGGACCCAGCTGTTCAACCCCCAGTACTCTGTAAAATAGGTCCGGAGAAGGAAGAGAAAGGGATGGAGGGAGAAAAGAAGAAAGGAAAAATATGAAAGTAATTACTGGTAGACAGGCTGCTAAATAATGGCCAACGTTAACCTTACCATTCCAAAAACAAATTCTGTTTAGTGGCACTACAGAGCCTCACGTTATTCCAAATCCTGTGTGTGTGTGTGTGTGTGTGTGTGTGTGTGTGTGTGTGTGTGTGTATGTGTGTGTGGCGTGGCATGTGTGTGTGTGTTAGCTTAATTTTATACTTCAGGATGCTTTTAGGGAGCAAAGGGTGACTTTATCACTGAAGAGAATTAAATCATCACAGGCAGAGCTGTGAAGGCAAGAGAGTGAGAAAAGGGTGGCCACTTCCAGCCAGCTATAGTTAAGTTGAAGTCTCCATGACAGGAGGAAGCAGGAAGCTGGTGCCACCCATGAAGTGGAGGCAGACACACCTGAGTAACTAGCACCCAGGCTGAGGGAAGAAAATGGCCAAAGCCCCAAAAGTGCTTTGCTCCTCCTTAGGCCCTTCTCCAAGGATTCTGCCACCCATGACTTCCGGTGGTACAAGTGCATTGTGCCCATTTCTGTACCTATAAATGGAATATACAGTGAAGCCTCTTTGGAATTTCTCTCTCATTTTAAAAATAACTTATTTTTATTTTTAATTATGTGTGTGCCTTTGTGTTCATGTGGGTACATGCACATGAGTGCAGTGCCCTCAGAGGCCAGAAGAAGGAGGCAGATCCTCTGGAGCTGGAGTTACAGGTGGTTGTGAGTCCCCTGATGTAGGCAGTGGGAACTGAACTCCAGTCCTCTGCAAAGCAGTAAATGCCCTTAACCACTTCTCTTCATCCTCTGGATTCTGTCTTGTGTTTTGTTTGTGAGATTGGTCCACATGCTGCATGTAGCATGAGCTATACATTGCATAGCTCTGTAGTATTCAATGTATATCTGACCCACTTTTTTTTTTTGTCTAGGAGAGTTAGGGAGGTGTCTGATTCCAGCTTATTTCAGTTTATTCTGCTGTTCTCTGGTGACCTTGCAGATGTATGTCTGCTGTGTGCAGAACCAGGCATGGGCTTGCTGGTCCCAGGGCAACTGGGTATTGGTTAGAGCAGATCCTGGCAGATTCTGCTCATCTGCACTCTGACCTGCATGAGTGAGATGCCAGCTCTTCACGCCCTCACTAAAGTGTGCTAATTTGCATCAACTCTTCTGGCAGTCAGCAGCTGCTCAGGTAGTGGACGAGGATGCCAGGGCTTGGGAAGGTGCCAGATATCCTCCTTCCCGTTTTACGAGGGAAGAATGATAGTGTGAATCTTCGAGGTTGCAAAGCCCTGTGCATCTGAACCATCGCCACAGAAGGGGCCTCCCCTCCTGAGTGCTGACCATACTGGCTGGCCCTGGCAGTATCCTATCACTGGTACCCCATCCTACTTCTGTGGGCCTTTCTGTCTGGCTCTTTAAAACCATCCCAGATATTAGGCATTATCTTCTTCTGTGTGTGTTCATGTTTGCATGTGTGCATGCAGGGGCACATGCAATTATGTGTGGAGGTCACTGTCAGTCGTCCTTTTCCATAGCTCTCCACCTTATCCTTTGACGCATGGTCCTTCACTGAACCTCAGACTCACCCATTGGGCTAGGCTGATTGGCCAGCAACCCCCAAGGATCCACTGGGCTCCACCTACAGATGTCCACCGTCACACCTGATTTCTGAAGAGAATGCTGGGCTCTAGACTCAGGTCCTCACACCTGTGCACTCACTTTACTCAGCCCTGATTGTCATTTGAAAAATGTCATTTTTGGATCCTAGAAAACTTCAAGCTGCCCCCAAATCTCATTTTAACTTCAGATTTAAAATTTCAAATCCCATTGATGAGCTTCTTAATGAACCTTGGAATCACCTCTTGGGTCCTCTGTCTTCAGCCAGTGTCTGATGAAAGAAACCAAAGAGCCCCATCCAGGAAGCCCTGCAAGCCCACAGCAGAGCCTCCCAGCAGGCAAGCAGCCAGAGGGGCGACATGCTGACCTAAACTGCTTTGAGTCTGAGCCCTTACAGCTATGTGGAAAACCAGGCAAAGGACAAAGATACAAAGCAGGAAGCTGGAGAGAGGACTCAGTGGTTAAGGGCAAGTACTGCTCTTCCAGAGGACCCAGGTTCAGTTCCAGTACCCACACTGAGCAAATCAGTTACCTGTGACTGCAGCTCCAGGGGACCTGACACCCTCCTCTGGGGTCTGGGTATGTGCACTCACGTGCACACAACTACACAGAAATACACACAACCCTGTCGCTAAAAACTAATAAGGTAAAGAGTGATTGAGGAAAATATCTAATGTCAACCTGTGGCCTACACACACACACACACGTACATGTACAAACACAAACATGTACACACACATGAACATATACTACACATGAGCATGTACAGACACACAAACATGTATAGACACATGAACATGTACACACAGACATGTACATACACATATGAACATGTACACACAGACACACCAACATGTACACACACACACACACACACACACAGAAGAAAAAATTATAATTTCTAAAGAGATGGGCTTTTTTTCCTTCCATGTTTCTGATGCCTATATTTCAGAAGGTAATGGAATTATAATTTTTTTTGAAGCTCTGGGTTTTTTTGTTTTCAAAAATCACCAAGTTGTACTGTTCAGATTAGTGGAAAACTAATTAGATAAAGTGAAACAGAGAGCAGAGTCAATGTTCTCATGAGGAAAAGAGTCTCACTCAGGCCTAGGACCTGAGTCTCTAGGCCAATGTGGCAATTACGGAACATGCATGGGTCTACTGCATAGGTCCTCTGCATACTTGTTGGTTTTTTGTTTGTTTTTGGTTTTTTAGCTTAGGGTTTTTGTGGGACTCCTCACAGTGGGGATGGGGTGCCCCTAACTCTTTTGTCTGCTTTGGGACCCCTTTCCTCCCACTGGGTTGCCTCATCCAGCCCTGATATGAGGATTTGTGCCTAGTCTTATTGTATCTTGTTATGCCACATTCAGTTGATATTCCTGAGAGGACTGCTCTTTTCTGAAGAGAAATGGAGGAGGAGGAGGAGGAGGAGGAGGAGGAGGAGGAGGAGGAGGAGGAGGGGAGGTGGGGGAGAAGGGGGGGGGGGGGGTCTAGGTGGAGTGGAGGGAGACGAGACTGTGGTGGGGATGTAATGTATGAGAGAAGAAGAAAGAAAAATAAAAAATGAGGACCTGTGCTAGATTAGGTGTGTGTGACCCTGCGTATGAGCACTGTGTGTGTGTGTGTGTGTGTGTGTGTAACCCTGCATATGACTAGTGTGTGTGTAACCTGAGTATGATAGTGTTTGTGTAACCCTGGGTATAAGTAGTGTGTGTAACCCTGCATATGAGTAATGTATATGAAATTCTGTGTATAAGTACTGTGTGTGTAACCCTACGTATGAGTAGTGTGTGTGTGCATTAACCCTGTGTATGAGTACTGTGTG
>CAJQZJ010003646.1:3486465-3501987 GCA_907164525.1 Lophiomys imhausi | reverse complement strand
AGTAGTGTGTGTGTGCATTAACCCTGTGTATGAGTACTGTGTGTGTGTGTGCATTAACCCTGTGTATGAGTACTGTGTGTGTGCATTAACCCTGTGTATGTGTACTGTGTGTGTGTACACATTTGTATGTGCTTTTTTATCACTCGATCCTAATTTTATTAGCCCCCCTTGTAAGATAAATAGGGTACTAAAGAGAGAAAATAGTACAGTGTATATTTCTGTGTGTATATACATGTGTCTGTGTGCAGGTACACATGGTGGGGAGGCACACAGAAGCCAGAGGACAACCTTAGCTGTTGTTCTGTAAGCACTGTCCCATGGTTTTCCTGAGCAGGGTCTCTTTCTGGCCTGAATCCATCAAATAGGCTGGGCCAATGGCCATCAAATCCCAGAGACCTGACTGTCACTGCCTCACTCCCCTGCGCTGGGATTACAAGCACAGATCACTACAGTGAGCTTTTTAAAATGTCACTTCTGGGGATGAAACCAAGGCTCTCATGCTTGCAAGACAAGCACCTTGCTGATGGAGCCATCCCCTGTCTCTGTAATGTATGTTTAATAACAGATATATCATGAAATTATGAGTTTAAATTAATTCTTCCTATTTAACAGAAGGTAGGGGCTGGAGAGATGCTTTGTTTAACCTGTTGAGTCCAGTCAGCGCTGCCCATTCACACTTGGCTGTGGGGTCATCCACTAGGGCATGGGCAACCTGCCAGCAGACACGCCTCAGTGAAAAATGACTTCCTGTCTGGTTGCATCCATCAGTTGCTGGTAGCTCCCCAGCTTGGAGTCATGCTCCTGCCTTCATGCTTGAAGTTGTGAAAAGTTGTGTGTTTGTTTTTATTTCATGTGTGCATGCCTGGTGCCCAAGGAGGCCAGAAGAGACCTTAGAACTGGAGTTACAGGTATTTGTGTTGCCATGTGGGTGCTGGGAACCAAAGCTGGGTCCTCTGCATGGACAGCAAGAGCTCAGAAGCACCCAGGCATCTCTCTAGCTCCCCATGCTGGGATTTTAGCTGGTTTGATCTTGCATGGGTTTGTGCAGGTAGCAATAGTTGCTATGGTTCATGTGTGCAATAGCCACGAGACCTCCAGGGGACAGTTCACAGAACTCTAGCCCACGTTGGCATTTTATACATTTTCCTCTACTTAGTATTACATCAAGCAGGACCCGGTTTCATCAGCAGGGGTGGAATTACACGTACTGAATTTTAGACCATCATTCCTTATCCCATAGTGCGTTTCATCACTCCATGAAACACGGATGTATCTTAATTTGGCCATTCCTTGCTGGGGATTTGATTTTTATAGTATAATACTGCAACAAGCACCCTCACGTACTATGAGAACCTGTCATCCTTTTCAGTATTTTCTATTTAGAATCCATTCCTAAATTAGAACAACCAACTTAAAATACATGAGGTAAGACCTCTGAGGTCCATGGCGGCCATGCCCATTTGGTTTGCAGAGGGTCCTGGCAGCTGCCCTGAAGAGCTTGCACTCGGGGGAGCCTTTCACACTGGGTCTGTCTGCAGCTTGCATGCGCAAAGCTGCATGCCAGGGGACACAGCCTGGGCTGAGTTCTTTATAGCAATGATGTCTGCCCAGCGTGATGTGTTTATTATTGACTGAGCCAATAGATAGCGCTGGGTGCCATGTACTCATTGCAGGGTTAGTGGCCTGTGGACTTAGAGCCTCTCCACGTGTTCAGAATGGGAAATGAGTGTTAAACGCAGGTCAGAATAAGGAGGCCCTTCCCACAAGAATTTCCTTCCTCCTGATTGTGTGGAAGGAAGGCATGGGCGGCGGCAGGAAGGACCCCGCTAACCTTCCAAGAAACCCGAAGCTCTTGAGTCCTGTACTGCAGCACAGTTGCTGTGGACCAGGCCTGCCAAACCCTTAGTTTTACTGACGGTATTTGACTTTCCCAGGCCCACCCTGCATTTCCACAGGTTCTTGAGATCTGAATTCAGGCCCTCACACTTACCCAGCTAACACTTTCTACTGTTTAAGTTTGCGGCTTCTATTTTATTTTATTTTATTTTATTATACACTCTAATTGTTTTGCCATACTTAAACCTCTATCTCCCTTCCAACCCTTGTTCCTTCCAACCCACCAACACTAGGTAGGATAGAAAGAAGGGGAGAGGGATGTAGGTGTCTTGAGCTACTTCCTGCTGTTTAGGGATGTCGGGTTCTTTGGGGGCCATACCAAATCTCAGTAGTCATGATATCCAGCAGTCCAGCAAACCAGCAACACCATAAACAGCAAACCAGGAGCCACAGCAGCAGGGTGAATCAGCAGCAGTTCAGGGGAGCACCAGCAGGAGAACATCACTCTCTTCCTTCTTTGGAGAACCCCCCCCCCCACACACACACAGTCTCTCTCAGGGCTCTAGCATTTGTAAACCTCTCCAGAGTCCTCAGAATCAAACTTTCTGCAGCTGCTAAGCCATGCCCTCTAGCACACAAGCACACAGGCGTTATAGTTTACAGGTGTGGACAAACTGAAGCAGCCCCACACCTGGAATTAAAACAAAAACATTCTCATATCATAACTGGGTTTTTTAAGAAACAAAACTCGTACTACATTCTCCTCTGAGCTATCTCCCCAGCCCATCCACCTCTTTTTTTTTCTCTCTTTTCTTTTTCTTTCTGAGACAGGATCTGGCCTATCTAGAGCTTTGTGATCTGTCTGGACTGACCAGACAGCAGTTCCTGGGACTCACCTGTCTCTGCCTTCCCACTAGTAGGATTAACGGCCATATGCTGCCACCCTGGGCTTTTATATGCGGTTGCTGACAATTAAAATTCTGTTCTCATGCTTGTCTGGTAAGCCCTTCACAGACTCAGCCATCTCCTGACCACTTGTCCTTCTGTTTTACCACAGTAAAGTTTTATAGTGGTCTCATCCAGTGTGGAAAATTGAACAAGGCACACCTCACTACTGTTTGACACAGCTGTCCTTAGGGGTGATACGGACAATAGCACCTCACTTTGGGACAGCTCTGAGCTAGTGACGGCTGACCCAGGGCAGGCTGGGCACCATGACTATGTATGGTGGCACTTCTGCCAGACGTTCAGGTTGTGTTGGTTGCTTCTCACCTGTGTTGTCTGCCTGATCTCTCAGATCATTGACCCGTGAGACCTGCACAATCCCCTAGAATTTTCACTTAATGAATGTTTCTGCCAATTCATCATCAAAAGGCTTTTTGGTGTCCAGGGAGTGTAGGGTAGGATGGGATTTCCTTTATTAGCAATAAAACGAGGCCTCCTGAAGCTCTTTTAAGTCAATTCTTATTAGACAGTGAGTCCCAGGGCAGAGTGCTCAGCAGCTGTCTGCCTCTGCTGGGCTGTTTGCATGTGTGTGTGTGTGTGTGTGTGTGTGTGTGTGTGTGTAGATATTGAAGCTTATTGGACCTCAGGCCTGGATGGTTTCAATAGATCCTAGGTGCAGAAGCTGTGCGATCACGGTGGATCCGCTCCAGTGTCCATGTGGTGTGAGGGATCATGACAGTCTGGGGTACAAAACAGTGTCCATCTGACTGCCCATTGTGCTCCATGCAACACAGCAGGACCAGATAAAACAGAAAGTAAAGGCAGGAACTTGAAAACTCACGGAATGTGCTTTGTAGCAGCTAAAAGTCACGTGGGGTGGAGGAGGATGGCTTGGTGTGTAAAGAATGTGCTGCATAAGGACCTGAATACAGTCTCCAGAAGCCAGGTTAAAAAAAAAAGTGCGCGCGCGCGCGCGTGTGTGTGTGTGTGTGTGTGTGTGTGTGTGTGTGTGTGTGTGTGTGTAAGCCCAGTGCTGGTGAGTGAGGTGGAGACAGTCGGCTCCTTAAAGTTCAGCAGCCAGTCTAGTCAAATGAATGAACTCCAGGTTCAATGAGAGGCCCAGTAAGTAAGGTCCAGTAAGGAATATAGAAATTAAGAAATATAGAAAGACATAGAAAAGTTCAGAAAAGATGGGAAATGGACCACTTGGGAGTAAGAACAGAGAGATAAATTCTGTTTGTTTGTAAATTATCTCCGCCTATTTGGAAGGAAATTAGGGCCTGACAGGTGAGAGGGCTCAGCAGGTAAGGGTGTTTGCCACCAAGCATGGTGACCTGAGTTTGATCCCGGAGCCTACATGATGGAAGGAGAGAATCGACTCCCAAAGTGTGTCCTCTGACTTACACATGCATGCTGTAACACACACACACACACACACACACACACACACACACACACACACACCATTAGAATAGAATTAATGGGGAACTTTATGGAAACCTTTTATGCTTTCTAAATTTTGAAACATCAATTTAAAACATAGTCAAAACATTTAGAAAGGAAGGTCCAAAAACTCCCATCTCTTATGTGATGTTGGGCAAGTACTAAGAACTTGTCAAAGACTTTACCATGATGTATCTGTACAGATGCTAGGAGATGCTTGGAGGGGTGTTGTGGCTGGGACCCTGCTCTTCTTTCTAACGTGACCCTGAACTGTGCACTCATGCACATGGACTCCACAGCTGTTTTCTGTTAACCCCTTAGCTTTTGTGGTGGGTTAGCGCTCTCCTAACTGGAGTCTGATGACTGGCACACACCCTGAGGGAGTCTCCACGGAAGCTCAGAGCCCGGGGAAGGACAGCGAGACTTCAGGCATGGCTGGTTTGAGGTTTGTTATTTAAAGTAATCTCTTTGGCTCAACAGAGTATAGTTCTGTCCAAGCCTTGTATCTTCCTCATCCCAAATGCTTCTAAAATAATAGGTATTCTGTCACCAAGCTAGAGCAGGGCCTTCCGGTGCTCAGCCCGAGACCTGCTCTGATGTTCAGGAGCTGAGTGGTTTAAAGCTATTTGGCTGATCAAAAAGTGAGTCAAAAAAGGGACCTTGGGTTACAGGGAAATGAACTAGGGTGTAAATTATGAGTAATGGAACGCTTAAAATTGTTATTCATGCCAACATTTATGAGTAATTGTTCTTATGATTGTACAGTTTAACTTTCAAAATTAATTGCTAAGAGTATAAAAAGTGCCACTTGCTTGCATAGAAGGGCTGGAAGAGAAGGGGAGTTGTCAGGTAGATCTTTAATACTGTCATATTCTTCATGGTCATAAATTGGGCTAAATGGTTTGAAAATACAACTATTACTAAAAAAAAAAAAATTGAGATACTACATTTCACTTATAAGTAACCAAAGAAATAGCAAGGAGACCAAAGAAAAAAACTTTTTGTTTTGTGTTTTTTTTTTTTTTTTGAGACAGGGTCTCGCACTATAAGTATTGGTACATGGTAAGATACATATTTTTTTTTTTCCAGACAATGTTTCACTATGTAACCTTGACTATCCTGGAACTCACTATGTAGACCAGGCTGGCCTTGAACTAACATAGTTCTCTATCTCCGGAGTGCTGAGATTAAAGGTGTGGCCTCCAACTCCTGGCTCTAAGATGCAACTTTTTTTTTTTTTAATAATTTATTTTTTATTTCTTCAAGTTACATCTCAATCACAATCCCCTCCCTACTCCCCCCTCCAGTCCCACCCTTCCACCCTCCTCCCCCTCAGCCCCACCATCCTCTTCCCTTCTTTTTTTTTTTTTTTTTTTTTTTTTTAGTTTAAGGTATTTATTTTTCCCCCCAACAGCTCTCCCTTTCAGTCCAAATAATGGTTCTTTTTCTTATAACTATAAATACAATACAAAACAACAGAAATAAATAGGCCACGATTATAAGAGTTATATGGCTTAGCATACATTCCCAATGTCCAGTCCATATGTATTTGGCACCTGACTTTAACATTCTACTATCTAACCATCTCCATGAGTTTAAAGTTCTATATCTAACTCAGCTTTCATACTAACTTGCCTCATAATTTTAAAAATATCTTCTTAGATCCAGAACACCCTCTTGATTCCTAAACAACTCAAAATTTAACTATGAGACTCTAGGTATCTATTCTTCAACCACCTCAGAGACCTGAGAGGGATGAATATATCTGATTATATAGGAAGTGCAGGGCCTGCAGCTTCCAAAACTAAAAAATGACATACCAGTGGCTGCCTGGACAGTTCCCATTTTCTCTCCATACATTACAGCATCAATCTTCAGCCATTTGGAAGATGCAACTTTTAAAATCTAGGATGAAATAGAAACATGAGCATATGAAAGAAGGTGTTAAGGGTTTGTGAAGGAGCAGAACAAGAGGGAGCCCAGAGTGCTGGCAGGCAAGGAAGACCTAGAGAGCCGCAGCTGAGGAGTTTCGAGAATTTTCAACATTTGGTTGAAGTCTAAAAATAAAGAATTTTATGAAGTTCATTAACTCCCTAGCATGATAGCATGATAATAAAAATAGTCTTCCTCTAGATTACTCTTTGTGAAGCAGAGTTAACAGCAGGACAAGCAAGGTTTTAAAAGCTACCAGAGGGGCTGGAGAGACCACTCAGCAGATAAGAGCACTGGCTGCTCACAGCCACCTGTAACTCCAGCTCCAGGGGATCCGACGCCCCTGGTGGCCTCCACAGATACCCGAACACTTGTGCTTACACACAAGTCCCGTAAAACAGTAAGTAAGTAACATAAATATATTTTTTAAACATCTAGAGAAAAAAGATTCAGTGTAACAGGACTGTTGATCCTTTGATCTCAGCAGTATGGAAATTAGGACCTCAAATACACTGAGAGATTCTAGGAACGAGTGGTGGGCATTGGTGATGGGTTTGATTGGGATTGTGAAAAGCATTCAGTAATAGACAGGTTTCTGGAGTACACAAGATACCATCATTGAGTTTTTGTTTGTTTGTTTTGTTTTGTTTCTTTAAGAAAAAGAAACAATAAAAGACCATATCTGAGGGAGACGTTCATGCATTACCTTTTGGTCAGAGAGTTGAGACATCCAAATGAGAAAGCAGCTTCTCTACCCTGCCTGAGGCTCACAGCGCTTCTCTTGTCCTAAGATGTCTAACAAGGAGCTCTGTCAGAGAATCTACCCATCAGAATGAAGTTAGCGTGCTGGGTTGCAATTCAGTCTTTGACTAGGCGGCATGTTCCGTGTTTAAGACCTTCCGTCTCTATACACATCATGGTAACTGTGTGTGACTCACAGAAGCGTAGTGAGGGATGATGAAGAGTTTACATCTGTAGAGTCTTTGCTGTGGGATGGACCACGTGGCGTTATCTGCGATTCCTAACTGATCAGAGTCTGTTTTTCCTGAGTGTGTTACCCACCTGGTTCATCCACTGCCCTTCTTAATCACCGGAAGGCTCTGCTGCCATGTTTGGTGTTAAGCAGAGTTCACTTCTTTCTCTTTGGAAAAGTGGGTGATGCTAGTCTGACTCAGCTCTCTCAGCACCTGTTTTTGGCAACAGAAGTTTATAAACATTTATATAAGTTCTTTGGGGCCCTAAGAAGAGAGTCTAGGCTCTGCTGGGCCTAGAAGTCAGAATGAAATACCAGTTTGCATTTCTGTTTCACTTTAGTTTATCCTTTGTCTTTGGTTACAATTTCTTACATGAAATGGTCTTACATGAAAAGTCTCTTTCACAGAGAAGATGCAAGCAAAAGTCGTCAGGTAGGCCTGAATTTAATTGATCTTTATTTATGAGCACTAGGTGTGAATATGTGCCTATGTAGGTGTGAATATGTGCATATGTAGGTGTCAATATGTGCCTATGTAGGTGTCAATATGTGCCTATGTATGTGTGTGCATGTGTGAGCACAGGTGCCAGCTTAGTCCGGAAGGGTGTGAGATCCCACCGCGCTGGAGTTACAGGCAGTCGCAAGCCACCCAGTGTGGGCGCTGGGAACCAACTTCTGGTCCTCTGCAGTAGCAGGAGGTGCTCCTAACCACTGAGCCATTCCTCCCATCTTTACAGCATCTGTCTGCAGGAGTGAAACATGATTTTAGACACCATCAAATTTGAGTGTCTGAACGAATGTGAGTTTTCCTATTAATCTCTGCATGTAATCCTTCATGTCCTTTTATTGCTAGTATATAGATTTTGAAAGTGTCAACTCTCCCATTTTGGTTTGTACTGTTTAAATATGTGGCCTCAGTGGAACATGGTATTTGACATATGACAAGTGTTCCATTTATATGAATGAATGAGTGAATGGACATTTGCCATCTAGCCCTTTTGGGGACTTCACATATCTTCTCCTTGTGTACATATCAAGTTCATTCACCTGGAACTCACTAGGGAGGCAAGGATGACTTTGAACTGATCTCCCTGCCCTCCCTGCCTCTAGCTCCTGAGCGCTGGGATTACAGGTGTGTGTCATACCATTAATTACTTTTCGTGTTTATAGTGTACTAGTTAATTTACTGTGGAAAATACCTGGCAATGGAAAGTTAAGGAGGAAAGAGTTTATTTGGGGTCACAGTTTGTGGGTATAGTCCACCACAGAGGAGACATCAGCAGACATGTGAGGCAGCTGGTCACGTTGCACCCACAGTCAGGGAGCAGAGAGAGAGAGAGAGAGAGAGAGAGAGAGAGAGAGAGAGAATGCTTGCTGCTGGTGCTCAGCTCACTCTCTTCTTCCTAGTCAGTCCAGGACGCCAGCCCGGGTGCAGCCCGCTTTCAGGGTGGCCTTCCCACCTCAGTTAACTCCATCTAGAATCTCTCCACACACATGCCCAGAGGTGTGACTCTCAGCTGATTCTAGGCCCTGTCAAGTCCACAGTCAGTATGCAACATGGCTAGTCTGTTCCTTCTTACACTGCATTACGTCATGAATTTGACAGTTTGACGGGGCACACATTTTTCAAAGTTTCCAGAAAAGTCAACTTGATTGTAATCAGTTTCTCCCATCATGCCTTTCACCTCTTCACCTCTAGGCATTTCAAGAAGAGATGTTCGCCTTCTCTCAGAGGTTTTATCACCGTGGAGTCCCAGAGAATTTTCACTTTTGACACTTGATCTCTGCTGGGACAGGTGACATGACAAGGCCTCTTTTATCCCTAGCTTCACGTGGCCATGGCACCCGAGG
Source organism: Lophiomys imhausi (assembly GCA_907164525.1). Lineage (NCBI taxonomy): Eukaryota > Metazoa > Chordata > Mammalia > Rodentia > Muridae > Lophiomys > Lophiomys imhausi. The sequence goes on along the minus strand of CAJQZJ010003646.1, from coordinate 3,493,007 downwards.
CCCAGCTTGCACACACACTGCAGGGACTATTTTGTTTTGGCTCTGGTCAGTTTTTAGATTCTACCTCAAGGACTGCAGAGAAGTGGAGGTCACATTACATTTCCAAAAATACCATTCTCAGCTGCCTTTGCTTATGTTCCCAGCATCGCTGCCTTTGTTAGGCCACAAAATGCAGAACTCTAAAATAAGCCAGGGCCGTGGGATCATCATAGTCTCCACACAGTTCCTTCAAATTAAATTTTTGTTTGTTTGTTCCCAGTCTAGTACTGTTTGCAGAAAACCTTTTCCTGGCAGCCTGACGTGAACTCAGTGTGATGGTAAATTTTCACTGTGAACCTGAAAGGTTCAGGCTCTCGGCAGACACCTTTGAGGGTATGTGTGAGGGAATTTCCCACAGTGTATGTGAAGAGGGGAGCCCCACCCTGCATTTAAGAAACTCCATCCCATGGGCTGGGGTCTCCAACTGAATAAGATAGAAAAAAGAGAAAACGGCAGAGTACTGGTGTGGTGGTTAGTTTCAGGGACAAGCTGACACCATCTAGGATGACCGGGAAGAGTCTCGAATCACCTGGATCAGGTTTGGTTGAGATATGTCTGCAGGCGGACTGTCTTGATTGCCTCAGTCGATGTGAGAAGAAAGTGGGTGGCACCATTCCCCTGGCTTGGGCTCCAGACTGTGTAAGAGTTGAGAAGCTGGCTGAGCACTGAGCATGCAGGGATCCATTCTCTCTGCTCTTGACTGTGGATATATGTGACCTGCTTTGAGTCCCACTTGCCTTGACTCCCCTGCAGTGATGACCAGTTACCCGGAAGTGTGAGCTAAATGAGTCCTCGGTCCTCCAAGTTGCTTTCTATTGGGATGTTTTTATAGAAGCATCTGGGCACAGCTTCCCAGGGTTGTTAGAGATCGTGTCAGGGCCCATGGTGTTGTCTCATTGGCCGCATCCTCTTGTTGACTATCTGGCTTGTCTGCAGCCTGGCTGTCCCAAGTTGGAACACAACCCGAATGTCCCTCCTGTTCCTTTGCCGTGGGACTCCTTGCTCACAACCCAGGCCCACAAGGTTGTGCTGTGCTGTGCTCCAAAGCGCAGTATTTTTCCTTTCATATCTGTAGCATTTTACCCCTGCCTTCCCATCTAGAATTCCCAGCTTGTGGGTGAAGTGGAATGGGGTTCATGGGATAGTAGAAACAGCCCTGAACTAGACTGCTAGACTCCCATAGAGCTCTGGCATTTTTATTTGATTGAATAGATATTTCTAGATTTGTTACACATCTTTGGTTCTTCTCCCCAGATCCCAAATACTTGTTTTGACAGTGTTTCCTTAGCACTGGGGAACGCCATGCACCCGTAAGCCTCAGAGCTAAGTAATGCTTCCGTTCTCAGCAACTTATGCGAAACCAATTTTTTCCTCTGGTTACTATCAATAAAACATGGAACAGAGCTGTTGGCTTCAGAAAGCTTAATCAGTTTTAGTTTGTGATAGTTAAAAGGGCCACTATGCTAGCAAGGTGATTTGTGTGGAACACTGAAAGTGTAGGCATTGAGCAGTTAAGTTTAACAACATAGTCATTGTCTGCCTGTGGAAAGCAGGTCTCCTTGTGAATAGCAGCCCTCCTGTCTGTCACACTCCATCCACAGCTGATGTGTCCTTGTTAACTAAGGCCGTGAGAACATTAACACCGTGAACTGAATGCCTGCGATGGCCAGTACCAGAAAACATAAGAAGAGAGACTGCAGAGATGGCTCGGTCAGGAGAGTGCTTGCCACGCAAGCGTGAGGACCTGAATCCAATCCTCAGAACCCACATAAAAAATTCAGATGTAGTTATACTCACTTGTAATCTCAGTACTGGGGGTGCAGAGATAGGGTGATCCCTGGAACTTAGCGGCCACCTGGCCTAGCTTAATCAGTGAGTCTCAGGTCCCAGTGAGTGACCCTGTATCAAAAAATAAGATGGACTTCTCCTGAGGAATGGCATTCAAGGTTAATCTCTGGTCTATACACACACACATTGCATGCACATACACATGCATCCTCACGTACACAAACACACAAGAACATCCATCCTCACAAACACATACACACATGTGTGCACATCTAAGAGAGGCACAGAGAAAGAGCTGGTCTCACAGATCTCTTGTTCCCATTCAGGACAGGTTGTTCCCTTGGTCTTGACATCAGGTCTCTGGGGACCAGGAGCAGACACTGGTCACTCACTCACTGCTTTGGTCTCCATCGCTGTCCCAGGACTCTCACGGGATCCACCAGATAGTCTGAGAAATATGAGGAGCAAAGCCATCACGTGTGTCTCCATCACAGTTCCTCCTGGTTATGGAGTTTCTAACCCGTTCTTTCCCACATCTCCTTAGGAGCATGCCATTGAGCATTTGTGTGTTCCCAAGCCTCTCCTGTAGACAGCTCGGTTCCAGGGACTGAAGGTTAAGAAAGCCAGCTGTGCAGACATGAGTGGGGATCCTGGCACCTGGGTAGCAAGATGGCCTTCCTTCCTGTTTTGTCACTACAGCTTCAGAAGGAGTAGAGGGGGCCTGCTCAGGCATACTGACTTCCAGCCTAGCTAGGAGAATATGAACCCCAGATTTAGAGAGAGATCACGTCTCAAGGGAATAGGGAGAGAGAGAGAGGGAGAGAGAGAGAGAGAGAGAGGGGAAGACACCTGGTACTCTCCTTGGCCTCTGTGTGCATGCAGAGGCACATGTGTGCATACTAAGTAAATACTTAAATAAATGCATGAGCCAGTTGATAAAGCGATTGTTGAATTTTGCTTGAGGAGGCAAAGTTGAGTGGTAGCATGCAGCAGTAGACTTTTCTGTTGGTTCTGAGAGTCCTTTTCCATGAATATCTCCTTGTAGCACTTGTCACAAACAGACTGTCAAACAGAGCTCAGAAAGGCCCATGGAGCCTCCGAGAGGAGCAGCATTACACAAAGGCACCTCTGTTCCCACAGTTAAGCTCCGAGGACTAGCTCATAAATCAGAGCATGGCTGCTGGCTCCCGCACCCGCACCATGCACTGTGTATTTCTTTTGGCAAAGTTACAATGTAAGAGAATGGAATATCCTGGATCCCTTCTGGTGGCTGAACAATAACAGGCGGCTACTGAGGGAACAGGGTCAGGGCCCGACGATGCCTTACATGTGAGCTTATGTAAGCCCCTTTAGATGGGGCTGGTTCTCTGGTCTGTGTTTCTGAGGAGGTGAGGTTCACACTAGGTCTTCCTTATGAGACCTGGTGGCCTTCGTTGGTGATGGCTGAGGCATGGTGAGGTGTGCAGCTTGGGTTGTCCCTGCCACTTGGTCCATCTCTGCTCCTTGCCAGGCTGGGAGGAAAGGCGCTTTGTGACCTCTCACCCCAGCAGTTTCCTCTCCCCTCTTTGAGCATGGCATGCATACACTTCCGTAACTCGACTTTGAATCCCAAATGTTTATCTGGCAAGTTAAATTCTGGAAGGAAATAAGAGTCTTACAAAACATCTCAGAACATTATGTCCAGGTTGAAACGGCAGACCAGATTTCCCAGGCGTGTTTCTCAGTCTTCTCTGTCTTTCACTTTTTCTTCTTCTGAAGCTAGATTGGGGGCTGGGGATGTGGCTCAGTTGGCACAGTACTTAAGGAGCATGCACAGATCCCTGGGTCCAGACCCCAGGGCTGCATAAACTGGGTGTGGCACCCAGTCCTGTAATCCTAGCATGCAGGAGAACCAAACATTTCTCATTCTCAGCCTGCACAAGTTCAAGGCCAGCCGAGGATGCATGAAATCCCGTGGTGCCAAGAAAAAGCAAGCAAAAAAACCCCTAAAATGCAGTAGCTAGCCTGGTGCTTATAGACTGGGATTAGGGTGTGGGGAAGGGGTGGGTGGGAGGTTGATGATAACCCCAGGCATAAAAGGGCTCCCACAAAGTTCCCTGGCCTTAATTATTTTATGTGTGTAAATTTCAGTCTTATTTTGGAAGAAGTTAGAAGTGTCTTACCGCATAACCAGTTCAGCTAAAGCAGAGGGTAGGGAGAGTTGAGGAACAAGAGTTAACATTGCCTCCCTGAGGTTGAGTGGGAGTCCCCAGGTGTCTGGGAGTCAAGCAAGGACTGAAGAAGTTGAGTCTGAATGACCAAGGACCAAGCAAGCACAAACGACCGACTTTGAATGGCAAGGTCGGCCATGTTGTCCTCATTTCCTGGCCTGGGTCTCTGAAACATCCCAGGTTCGGACCATGGATTTACTCCTCCACCCCTACTTCAGCTATCAGGTGGCCGGAAAGACGCATCCGTATGTTCAATTCCGTTGTGCCTTGTGGTGGAGCTGTGCAGGGTTGCAGGACCGTGAACCAGCACAGCGTGGACTCTTTCACTGATATCGAGCTCCTTTGACACCAACACAGCTCTCACTGCAAAGGGAATGAGAAATTGTTTAATATTGGGCCAAATAGGAATGGCCGTAATCCGGGATAGCTTGGCTAGCAGGAATGACTACAAAGCAAGGAGATGCTGGGAGATGCTTAGTGGGTAAAATGCTCATCGTGCAAGCATGAGGACCGAAGTGTGGGGAGTGAATGCCTGGGTCTACAGACCTGTGTGTGACCCCAGAAACAAGATAATAGAAGCCATGTTCTTGTAATCACAGCTGTGGGGAAGGTAGAGAAGAATATTCAGATCTCTCAGACTCCGCAGCCAACCAGCACATACACACACAAACACACACACACGAATAAAGTAAATCATTCAAAACACAATCACTGCTATATAATGCTTCTCTATGAACAAGAAATGGATGGAATTCAAAGGTTCCACAAGGCCAGTTAGAAGCTACAGTATAGCTTATACATAGACCCTTGATCCCAAGCTCATACTTTACCTAGATCCTGACCACACGTCTTCCACCATTTATCTGTGTGACCTTGGGCATGTGGCTTAATGCCTTTGAGCTTCATTTTGCCTGTGTGCCCTGTGGTCCACATATTACAGGACTATGATGGAAGTTAGAGAGGATTTTACAAATACAAAGCTTGGCATTGCCTGTCCATAGTATTGTTGCTGGCTGTTATGTCCAGACCCCTGGGCTTTTTGCTATTGTAGTATAACTCTGCACTGTTGTTATTTAAAAATCAATCAAACAAATGAACTGGGTGTCTATACAAAGGGAATAATTGCCCTTCAACCTACTAGAAGATGATTTGGAGGTGAGGAAGGAGCCAGGATCACTGCATCTGTCTACAGCTTTGTCACATAGTCGGTGAAGGCCTGAGGATCAAGGATCTGGAGAACACTAGCTTGTGGGAAAACTCGCTGTAGCTCGAAGTGTGATTTCTGCTTGCTCAGACATTCACCCCTCTTCTGAGAAGGGCCCCAGCTGCTCTGCAAAAGGAAGGGGGTGCTCTGGTGTGGTTACTTCACAGAAGGCATGCTCCAGTACTCCCCCACAGCATGGCTTCCCAGTCCTTGGGTGCAGGAGACGTAATGTCCCTGGATCTCAGAGAGTTGGAGCCTCATGTGTAAGAGTTGCTGAGTGTGGGTGTGGGCTGTGACTTAGAATCACTGTGTAAGAAGATGGGAGAGAAGCTGCCAGCTCATTTTGTTGGCCAAGAAGCTTGGTACAGGAGCCAGAAGTTGATGGGGACATAGTTTGTGTTAAAATGGTAGAACTGTGGATGGTTGATTTTTGAAAATGCAGTTTAATATTATTATAAAGTTATGTCTCAGTATTGTAAGAGACCATATGCATAAGATGAGGAAGATATAAATTAGTGAAATTCTTCCCTCTGCATTGAAACACTCCCTCTTGGAGGGAGTAGGGATTCTCATAAGACTGAAGAAGCCCAGAAGCTTGGTGGAATCTCAAGGCTCTGCTCTGAGCTCCATAAGGGGGGTAGGCAGTGTTGAGGGAGGGGGGTTCCCAAATGCAGAGACTCGTAGGCTGTGCCGGGAGATCCAGGGAGTGTGGTGGGCCTTTTGGTAGTGCACCTGCTTTTGAGTCACACCAGCCCTGTGACTGTCCCCTCACCCACACTCTTGTAAGCATCACAACCAGCTCCCTGGCTCACAAGCTGTGCTGCTTAATAGTCATTGTCCACCTGACAGCATCTAGAGTCACAGAGGAGACTAACCCCGGGTGAGCCGGATGAGCTCAGCCCAGCATTCATCCCCCTCTGTTTCCTGTGGGTGTCACCTGACTGGCTGCCTCATGTTCCTGTCATCATGGCCTTTCCACCATAATAGACTGTACCCTCAAACTGTGAGCCAAAGTCCCCCCCTTTCTTGCTTAAGTTGCTTGTGTTGTGTGTTTAATCACAGCAGTGAGTAACTCACAGAGGCTGGACTCGGGTGGGGTCATCTCTTTAGTTTGTTGTGTCCTGTGTAGGGGTGAATCAATGTTTGTTCATGCTTCCCCAGGAAAAGTCATGCAACTACTGTGCACAAACATAATTGGATAAACAACCAGAAAAGGCCATGTATCTAGATGGTGTAGGAATGAAAACAGAAAGAACACACACACACACACACACACACACACACACACACACACACACACA
>CAJQZJ010003646.1:3441283-3486455 GCA_907164525.1 Lophiomys imhausi | reverse complement strand
ACACACACACACACACACACACACACACACACACACACACACACACACACACACACACACACTCCGTGTTCCAAGGGGTGGGTTTGGCTTCAGCGTCAGAAGTTGCTGAGCAAGCAGCAGTGAGGTGTGTCACTTCTCTGAGATGGGTGGACAGCGACAGAATCCAGCCAAGTGAGATCAAAGGAGACAGACAGACACAGTGTAGTGTGTGAAGGGGAAACTACTGCAAGACAGGCCGCGGCAGGTCCGGTTAGGAGCTACCATCCTACTTCCACTATGCTAATGAGAGTGTTTCTGATTGATCAGTGTTGTACAGGGGTGGGGTGGGAGGATGGAGGCTGTGGTACCACGGCATAGTTAATTTGATTGGTAGCACCATCCATTCCATTTGACCAGCAAAGCCCTGTGGTTTTCTTGTGTGATATCACCTAGAATTCTTCTGGTTTCTAAAATGTGGCCTCCTCTCCATATCCCACTCCTAATAGAGCAATAAAGTCTTGGGAGGTCCTTTGGAAGTTTCTTTTGTTCTGCTGCTTCTTTGAGCCAGGCATAGATGATTCTTTTCACGTGTGACTGCAACAGGAGCTGCGTGAAGTGTCAATCAAGGAGAACCAGACTTAATGTGGTTTGGGTGGAAGATCCAGTGTCCTTGTCCAGGGACTCTGGATGGTAGGTTCTGGGATTTTTATTGAGACAATCTGAAAATGAAACTCATGAGTTCTAGAAAAATAAAGTCTTGACAAGTAGATTAAAAATACAGGGACCATACAAGGAGTAGACAGATGGCCATGTGTGACCCCAGAAAAGGACACAAATAGGACAGCTGTGTCTCCAAGCTTGTTCTTGAAGCATTCTCTCTTTCTCTCTCTCTCTGTCTGTCTCTCTGTCTCTCTGTCTGTCTCTCTCTCTCATTGGCAGCCTTATCTCTGAGTCTTTTTTACCAAGCTCTAAATGATGCCTGACAGATTTGTACAGATGAGATATTTATCTCCAGAACCAGGCAGGTGCTTTCCCGGGTGTAGTTAGTAAATCAAGACCTTGGCAACTTTGAAGGGCTAGAGATGAACTGGTATTTTCCTGTAGAACCTTGAGAACTCTTGAAGTACAGTCATGACCCACTACTGTTCAGTGGAGGTTATGGTGGGTACAATTTAGCCCAGGCTAGCCCCAGGCTCATTATGTAGCTGAGGATGACCCTGAAGTTCTGACCCTCCTGCCTCTTGGGTTGCAGGTGTGCAGCACCTGGCTTCTGCAGAGCTGGGGTTTGAATCCATGTTCTCCAGCACGTTAGGCAAACACTTCATCTGAGCTCCATCTCTAGACACTCAAAAGCGATCTTTGCACAAAAGAAATGTGCTTCCCCTTTGACCTCCTGAGGATGCTGACACTAGCATGCTGACTTCGAGCAGAATCCACTTTCTCCTGCATAAGTGGGAACTCGGCCTGGGAGGCAAATCGAGCAGAGGCCTTCTGCAGTTCACCATTTTCTCCGTGGGTAGAATGTATGTACTTCTCTTGACCGTAAAGCCCTGAGGTCCCCATTTCACAGTGCCCACTTCCCTGGGTAGCAGTGTCGAGGCATTTGCAACTTTCCTGAGCAAGACAATGCTGGAGAAGACATGACTGACAGCTCTGAGCCTCTGCTCTTTCTAAACATGAATAGCTTTGAAACATGGTAGGTATCTGATATCTGCTTTTCTGTCGTTTCCCTAAAACTGTGGGCAATGTGCTAGGCTGCAATTATTTTCGTGCTATCCCATATTCAGATGAGTAGGAGCTAACAACTCACAAAGACAACTTGGAATCAATACGGACATGCACCCTGGAATTTTCTCTTTCAGTAGTAATAGCTATCAACAACTCTGGCCTCGTCTCTGAGCTTGTAAGTTCTTGTCAGTTTAGTTCCTGCTCACAGTGTCCCAAAGATATGGCTGCTATTAGCACCACCATCCTTCCCAGCATGCAGTTAGTTATTTGCTTAACTTAATGCATGTGTGCATGTGTACATGTGTGTGTTCATGTGTGTATGTGTTTCTGTGTCTGTGTGTTATAGATGTGTACATGTAAGGGGGTGTGTGCATGCCCTGTGTGTACACATGTGGACATGTCTCCTAAGTTGCCCTCCATCTGAATTGTTAAGATACTCTCTTGGTGAGCCTGGAGCTCCGCAGTTGGCTAGCCTCATTGACTAGTGGGCTGCAGGGGTCCTCCTGCCTCTTCCGCCTCCTGAGGTTTCAGACACATCGGTGGGCCGGGCTTCCTGCATGGGTCCCACTCACGTCCTTGTGTTTGAAAAGCTGGCACCATATCCACTCCACCATCTCCCCAGCTCCAGTCTAGTTCCTTAGTAGGAAGAAAATAGTGTCCATACCAACAGGTGGCTGTTAGGGGACAGTGGCAGTGAGACAAAATAATTTCATTCTCAGGGTGCCAAGCCACACTGTTGCTTTTTTATGGCAGCTTGATGATGCCAGATAAAATATGAAAATAAGCCGAGTTTAAAAGTATTGAGCCTCTGTAACAGAGTATTTTTATATAAAACACTTATATTTATTCATACTTAGCAAGTATCTATAAAACATCTAAATCCTATAACCTAAAATCTAAAATCTATGAATACCCTAATACCTAAGAACACCTAACTAACACTATTTTAACCTTCTTAAAAGGATATTAATATTCTTAGCATAGGTGCATGCAGGGTGACTTCGTTTATGACAGACCCAGCAGGTGGTCCCTTTCAATCTTAAAGTCCATTGGACCTTACTTTGCCAATTCTCAAGGCCAATTTATTTCAACCACCAAATTGTGGCCAGTTTATAAAGTCAGTCTGTTCCAACCAACAAACAGAGGCCGGCTTTTCCCATAGGTTTCATGGCCTAAAGCTACTATGAATAGTTTCCGAACTCTTCCCGCTTTGCTGCCAGCCTTAATAGGTTGAATTATGGCAAAGGTTCTTTCTTGGGATAACTTGCAATGAAAAGTCTTTCTCTTTTGGACTCTGCCTTTCAGTTTATGACCATTATAGCCTAATGGTTTCAATATGCCATACCTTGCTGTGCACTTCTCCAGAGTGACTTTTCAGTTAATGAGGGCAGGAGAAAGAGAGCAGCCTCATGGAGCTTTCTGGCTTATATATCACATTATTTCACTATCCTTGGCAGTCTTGAGGGTCCACAAAGTCTTTTGCAATGTCCAGCCATCCTGTTGCTTCTCACGGCAACCAACGTCACCTGGGTGGCTTGCATGGTTTCTTAGCCACGCCCCTTCAAAGGGACAGTTCACAGAACTGTGGTCTCAACTGCAGTCTGTCCATTTCAGCAAACCAAAGGGACACCAAGCTTTCCTTGTGTTCTCAGATGCTAATCTGAACTGCCTACTAATTCACTAAAAAGGCATAACTTCTACCACAAACCTCAGTCAGATTTTGTTACTATTTCAACTCTATCTCTTAGCCTGTCTTCACTGACCTGCCAGTCTCTCCTTGGTTTTCAATTCTGAAATAAGGAATTCTTCTTAGTGGAATGGAAGATTGAAATCCTCAAAAAGCAAACACCTTTTAGGCCAAGGGAAGAAAAATCCTTCCCTCCAGGCCTTGATTTTATCTTGTGGCTCTCCTAACTTGAAAAATGTGACTGATCATATTGTCTTCAAATCCTGTACACATGTGTGTGTGTAAGTGTGTGCACCTGTGAAGGTGTGCTTTTAAACTATTTATTTTAATATCTCTATACACATTCCAACCAACCCACCTGAGGTACAGGAGAAAGGATATTATTAGAGACAGACTGTAGACCTTTTTAGTTGTAGGTCCTTGGGACGATCTGTCAGCAGTCCAGCCAAATCAGCATACAAGCAGCAATGGGAACACGGCTAACCAGGAGCACCATCAAGGACAGCTGAAGAACCAGCAACTTCCACTACCCCAAAAGGGACCCCACCTGGGCTCAGCCCGACCTGGGCCTCAATCTTCAGCAAGTCTTCAGAGCAGCAAACTTTGGCAAAGCATTGTCTGGAGTCTTTCTTTCAAAGTGAAGCAGCAATGAGAAGCAATGTCAACCAAAAATCTGCTATATGTTTGCGTGACACAAACACTCTTACCAGAAATTTGGCATGAGTCTGCTCACCAGCAGAACTCATACAGAATCTCTTAATGGTGGTGGAGACATTGATTTAGCCTGGTGGGACAGGCCTGTCATCCTCACCCCTTGGGAGGCTGAGGCTGGAGGATCACAGATTCAGGCCACTGGGTAACTCGGTGAGATCCTGTTTCAAAAGGTCAAGAGTGCTGTGACGGTTGCTCACCTGATCTGAGTAAGGCCTGGGTTCAATCCAACACAGGAAAACAAACCGAGGAAAGAGATCGACTTAGGCTCTAACCTTGATTACAACAGTGGTCTAAACTCTGGGTGAGTACCCACCACAATCCTGCTGAAGACATTTCTTCTGTAAGGAGCTGACTGAGCAGGTAAGGCATGAAAACCCAAGTCCGAATCTTCAGAACTGACATAAACAGCAGACAAGGCTCTGCCTGCACCTGTGACCCCAGCACCCCGACAGAGAGCTATCAGGCTGGGACAGGAGGATCCTCAGAAGCCTGCGGACCAGCCTGGGGTACACAGCAGCAAGCAGCAGGACCCTGTCCCAGACAAGGTGGATGGATACCTTAGGCTGTCTGACCTACATACACCTGTCATGGATCACAGGTACATATGTACAAGCAGATACAGTGCATGTAGAGAAAGGGGCATCGATGTTTTAAAGATGGTTATTTAGAAGAAAGGCCCTCTGTGGTTTCTCTGTGTTTCACTCAACACTGTATGCTTTTTTTGCATTTTAACCTGTTTTTTAAAAATTATTATGTATTTATTAAATCAAGTTACATCTCCATTATAGTGCCCTCTTTCCACCCCTCCAAGTTCCACCCTCCTACCCTGTCCTCCCTTTCCCATCCATCCCACTCCTCCAATGTGGAGTGTCCCTACATTTCAGCCCCTCTCAGTTCAACAGTCATATGAGGGCTAAGAGCTTCCTCTTGCACTGGGGGCCTACATGGTAGCACCCCTAGGGAAAATTGTCCCCTTGATAGGTAACAAAGTCTATGTTCCTGATCTTTTTGGTGTGTTGGTTGTAGGATAGTTATCCTGTACTATATGGCTAAAATCCAATTATAAGTGAGTAGATAGCATGTGCATCTTTCTGAGTCTGAGTTAGCTCACTCAGGATGAGCTTTTCTAGTTCCATCCATTTGGCTGCGAATTGCATGATTTCCTTGTTTCTGATAGCTGAGTAGTATTCCATTGTGTAAAGTTACCACAATTTTTTTTTAATCCATTTGTCAGTTGAGGGACATCTGGGTTGTTTCCAGTTTCTTGCTATTACAAATAAGGCTGCTACAAACATAGATGAGGATATGTCCTTGTGGTTTGGTGAGGAATCGTTTGGGTGGATACCCAGAAGTGGTATGGCTGGGTCCTGGGACAGAGCTATTCCAAGTTTTCTAACATATTGCCAGACTGATTTCCATAGTGGTTGTATAAATTTGCACTCCCACCAGCAATAGAGGAGTGTTCCCCTTTCTCCACAACCTCACCAGCATATGCTGTCATTTGAGTTTTTGATCTTAGCCATTCTGACAGGTGTGAGATGGAATCTCAGAGTTGTCTTGAGTTGCATTTCTCTGATGATTAAGGATGTTGAGCATTTCTTCAAATGTCTCACTGCCATTAGAGATTCCTCCTTTGTGAATTCTTGACTTAGCTCTGTTTCCCATTTTTTTGATTGGGTTATTTGGTTTCTTGGTATTTAATTTCTTGAGTTCTTTATAAATTTTAGATATTAGTCCTCTGTCAGAAGTGGGGTTGTAAGGATCTTTTTGCAATATGTAGGTTGCTGTTTTGTTCTAATGACAGTGTCTTTTGCCTTACAGAAAGAAGCTTTTCAGTTTCATGAAGTCCCGTTTATTGATTGTTGGTCTTAGAGCCTGAGCTATTGGTGTTCTGCTCAGGAAGTTGTCACCCATGCCAATGAGTTCGAGGCTATTCCCCACTTTCTCTTCTATTAGATTTAGTGTGTCCGGCCTTATGTTAAGGTCTTTGATCCACTTGGACTTAAGTTTTGTACAAGGTGATAAGTATGGGTCTAATTTCATTCTTTTACATGTGGACATCCAGTTAGTCCAGCACCATTTGTTGAAGATGCTGTCTTTTTTCCATTGTATGGTTTTGGCTTCTTTGTCAAAAATTAAGTGACCATAGGTGTGTGGGTCCATTTCTGGGTCTTCAATTTGATTCCATTGATCCACTGGTCTGTTTCTATACCAGCACCATGCTATTTTTATTACTATTGCTTTGCAGTATAGCTTGAAATCCGGGATGTTGATACCTCCAGATGTTTTTTTATTGTACAGGATTGATTTAGTTATTCTGGTTTTTTTATTATTCCATATGAAGTTGAGAGTTGTTTTTCTCTTCCCGGACTATAAAGAATTGTGTTGGTATTTTGATAGGAATTGCATTGAATCTGTATATAGCTTTTGGTAGGATGGCCATTTTTATTATGTTGATCCTACCTATCCATGAGCATGGGAGATCTTTCCATCTTCTGATGTCCTCTTCAATTTCTTTCTTCAACTGTATGCTTTTAATGTTATCAGAATTGTCACTCTTCCTGTGAGCCCCTCGGGTGTCTAGCTTGTTTCTGCTCTCAGCACAACATTTGAGGATGGAGTTTCTTCCAACCTAGCATTTTAGGAACCGTGGGAAACAGGAGGGAATGATGCAGGGTGGGGGCAGGAACAATGACAGACTCATACCTAGTGTTGACTTAGGGGTGAAAACAGCAAATGCTGTAGTTGTGTGATGCTGAACTCAAGTTGTTCAGTTGTTTATCCCCCACCTCTGTGTGTGTGTGTGCGTGCACACACGTGTGTGTATTTATGTGTGTGCTTGTGTGTATTTATGTATATGTGTGTGTGCATGTGTGTATTTATGTGTGTGCACACTTGTTGAGTTCAAGAACAGCCTGCAGGAGTTGGTTCTCTCTACCATGTGGGTCCTGGAGCTCAAACTCCAGCCATCAGGCTTGGCAGCAAGCTCCTTGCCCACCGAGCCATCTTGCTGGCCCCCTCAAGTTCTTTATATAAGAAAAGTTTTGTGAAGTGCTCAACATAAGGTTTTTTTTTTTTTTTTTGGTTTTTCAAGACAGGGTTTCTCTGTATAACAGCTCTGGCTGTCCTAGACTCACTTTGTAGACCAGGCTGGCCTCGAACTCACAGAGATCCACCTACCTCTGCCTCCCAAGTGCTGGGATTAAAGGCGTGCGCCACCAACGCCCAGCGGTTTTTTTTTTTTTTAATGAGTTTTTTTCTCCAAAGATTATCAGTGTTTGTTAGTTAAGGCCTCAGCACCTGGCTTGCCACTTTCAGTCAGACAAACAGCCTTGTGTCCCGCTTCCTGCTGGAGAATGCAGGCACAGCTGATGGTATCTCCTGGGTAATTTCTAAATGGCAAATGAATCTGTGGGTGGTTATGTTTCGGGTGAACACAGCCACCACACACATTTCGACACCATCAGCAGCACTTTCATCAGCATCAATATGACACTTTAATAATGAAAAAGTAAAAAAGCCAGTAAAAAAGGAAGGCTGTGTGTTCGTTTACAAGTCTGTTTAAAGCCTTCAGAGAATTCCAGACACTGTGATTTGATCTGAGGACGCAGTTAGAGTAGGCATTCACACCCCAGTGTGTCAAATAATCACAGAAGTGGAGCTGGAGAGGTGGCTCAGTGGTTAAGAGCACTGGCTGCTCTTCCGAAGGACCTGGGTTCAATTCCCAGCATTCACATGGTGGCTCACAACCATCTGTAACTCCACACTGTTCCTCTGCCCCTCAGCCTCCATGGAACACAGTCAGACAGACAGAGTATGAGATGTTCTGTTTTGTGGTCTTAAGGTTTTGATCCATAACTGCCTGGTATAGTCAGGATTGGCAATGGTAAGCGGAGTGGAGGTCGCAAGAGCCAGGCATTGGGGGGAGGGTTGAAGGCTGAGTTTCCTAAGATGAAGAGTTCTGGTGTGAATTGTGGTGATGGTTGCACACTATGGATATATTTAATACCACCGAACCAGGCACTTACAGTGTCTAATATGGTCAATGAAATGTGTATTTAACCATAGTTCTTTTTTTTTTTTTTAAACCATCTTGGGGCTGGAGAGATGGCTCAGTGGTTAAGAGCGCCACTGGTTCTTCTAGACAACCTGGGTTTGATTCCCAGCCCCCATGGTGGATGACTCAGAGCTGCCTGTAGCTCCAGGTCCAAGAGCTCTGATGCCTTCATTAGGTATTCATGGGTGATACCTGCACACACATACATACATGCTGGCACACATACATACAAATAAATGAATCGATAAATAGATACTAAAATATTAAAGACAGTTGGGGGCTGGAGAGATGGCTCAGTGGCTAAGAGCCCCGGCTGCTCTTGCAGGGAGCCCAGGGTTGATTCTCAGCGCCCATGTGGTGGATAAGAAGTGTCTGTAACTATTGTTTCATATGATTTGACCTCCTCTTCTGACTTCCATGGGCACTTTAAAAGCACATGGTACACAAACATATATTCAGACAAAACACCCATAAGCATAAAATTAAAATAAACCTTTTTAAAAAAATTTACAAAGCATTGCGCTAGATAGTTTGTCGAGTAGACACAGCTGTAGTCACCCGAGGAGGGACTCTCAATTGAGAAAATGCCAAAAGTCTGGTTCTTAGTGACTGAAGCTGCTTCCACTCCATGGGAGTAACTAGTATGTAACTAGCGTGGCTGGACCTGGAACAGAGAGGCCCCTGCTGACCCTTCTTTGGAGATGTCCTGAAGTATTTACACCATCAGGAGCCCACTGGATCTTTGACGCTACCAAGCTCCCAAAGAGACTACTTATCTAACAAGTGTGACAAATTTTTTCCTGGTTGTGGGGAAGTACTTCACTTGCAAGGCACACAGTTAGGGGAGGGTGTAACATTTTGGATGTGAGAACATAGCAGCTGTGTTTGTGGGGGGCCCACTATGTGCCAGCCATGAAGGAGGTCTCAGGACTATTGCCAGCCATGAAGGAGGTCTCTCTCACAGAAATAGGCATAGAACACTGGGCACAGAAGTGAACCACACACCATGTGGTAGAAACTGGAACGTGCCTCAGTTTCCACATCTATGAGACAGCAACATGCGTTCTGGGAATAGCAAATGAACAGATGCACATCAGGGGCTGGACAGAAGGGCAGCGTGAATGGTGTTTGAGCCTGGCTCGTAGAGACTCACACAGAGCAAAAAGGGAGGGCTTGGCTCTGGAGAGGGTATGGGTGGATGAGTGTCTCCAAGGGAGGTTAGCAACATTGGTGTCCAAGAGTTCTGTAGGTTTTGGGGTCCCCCATGCCCCCCAGTCTCTGTCGACAGCAGCGCCCATGTGTGTCAGCAGGTCACATGCATGAGTATGTAGGTTGGCTCCCCTGGTATCATTGACATTTTTGTAAATGGAATTTCTACTTTCATTAGCAAAGCAAATTGCTAAATGAGCCACTTACAAGCTACTGTGGGGCCTTATTTACAGACGCCCACAACCCTGACTGTGTTAAATAACAGTCACCACTAGTCATTGTGCTGTGGTAGCAGAGGGCCTGCCAAGTCTCCTGGGAACTACACAAAATATTTTCAGGAAAAAATTAGTAATTTCAACATTGTAAAATAGCGAGGAGGAAAAACTAACTAGTCAATATTGTTAATCTTTAAAATATTTTGAAGATAAAGAAATGCCTTTTAAATGATTTTATTTATTATTGTGTGCACACATATGATGGGGGTGCAGGTGCACCATGGTGTGTGTGCAAAGGTCAGAGGGCACTTTGTGGAGCTGGTTCTCTCCTCCTACCATTATGTGGATTCTGGGGGTCAATCCCATGTGTCCAGGCTGTGTAGCAAGTATCTTTACCTACCTGGCCATTTTGCTGGACCAAGAATTATCTTTTAATACATATAGTTTATGCTCAATTTCTGTTATTGTTACTTCAATCATAATGTAACCCTCATTTTCCCAGTAAATTGAATCTTTTTTAAAGGCTTTTTAAAATTTTATGCATGTGTGTGTTTTGCCCACATGTATGTATACACACCAAATGTGTGCAGTGCATGCAGAACCCAGGAGAGGGTGTTGGATCCCCTGGAACTGGAGTTATAGACAATTGTGAACAACTATGTGCATGCTGGGAATCAAACCTGGGTCCTCTGCAAGAGCAACCAGTGCTCTTAACCACCAAGCCATCTCTCCAGCCCTAAAAAATGGAATCTGGAAAGCATTTTCTCAGCTCTGAGGAAAAGAAACACCATAATCCACGTGCAGAGACTCCCCTTGCTGGGCTGATGCACTAATGCAAACTCACAGATCCAGCCCTTGCATCTCCAGAAACCTCCGCTATCTAGATTTATATTGCTCTTGACATATCACAGAAGAAAAGAATTTACTGTGATATAAAATGGATGTGATATGTTTAACCAAAGATCAGAAGTATTTCAAATCTACAGCAGTCACAGAAACATAGTTCTGCAGTAATCCTTTAAAAATTACACTTCCAACGAGGCTTAAGCCATAACCAAATACCATATTTGAACATAAACCTGAAATACAGGTTTCTCGTATTTGACATGCTGAGCCTGAGTCGCATCTCAGTTCTGTGTGATTCACTTCCTCACCCCTGTCAGCACCCATGCAGGATATTAGGCGCTAACTTAAACATCAAGTCTGGAAAGTAAAGGATAGAACTAGAGACAAAAGAAAAGCCCAGAACAAAATGAAAGGCAATGTTGCTTCCTAGCTAAAAGCTCTCTCCTTCGGATGTCAGGCACATGTGTCTGTAATCGTGTGCTCTTGGCTATAATCGTTGAGCTTGGTTACTCTTGGAGCTTGGTTGCAAGCACTCTCCATCACAAATGACTAGATCTTGATTGTTTGTTGACATTTTGTTCCTGCTGATTGTGGTACCTAAATTGTCTCCGCATACCACTGTGGCTCTTGGCTCTATCCCAGTTACTTACTTCCTCAGCAGGTAGCCAAGTGCTTCCCTCTGGACCTGTGGAAGGGTCTGATGGTGGCTAATTTTATTGTCAACTTGATATAATCTAGAATCACCTGGGAAGAGAGTCTCAGGGAGGGACAGTATAGATCAGGATGGGCTGTGGGCATGACTGGGAGGGGTTGTCTTGATTATGTTAGTTAATGTGGAAAGACCTAGCCCACTGTGGGCAGCACCATTCCCTGGGGTTGGACCCTGGACTATATGAGAGTAGAAAAATCTGGCTGAGTTCTAAGTGCACGTGCTTTTCCAATCTCTCTGCTCTTGGCTGTGGATGTGGTATGGTCCTACCTTCCTGCCACCTGACTTCCCTGCTCTGGTGGACTGCCACCAAAACTGTGAACAAAAATTAACCCTTTCTCCTCTGTCTTGATTCGTGTCAGGCTATTTTACCACAGCAACAGAAATGCAATGAGGGCACTTGGGAGACCGTGACCTTAGCACTCACTGACTTGGTTCCAGGGAGGAGACGATTAACAAGGGAGCAAGTGAATAGACACAGAACACCATTAATTATAGATTTTGAGGAGGATAAGGAAAGGAAGAAACAAAGTGCTAAGGTACGCGCTGGGGGGATCACGTTCTCTCTAAAACCCAGAAGACCTTCACATCTCTCAATCCCCCCGCTGCTGGTCCTTGCATAAGGAGTTTGATGGAGGATTGGATCTCAGGCAGTAAGACCTCCTGGGAGAAAGTAGGGACTTTCTTGAGAATTTTAATTATCTTGCTGTACCCATCTTTTGTTTTCTATGTGTATTTTTTTTAACTGCTAAAAAATCTGTAGCAAGCATTGATGCTCGTTAAAAACCTTGAGAGAGATAGAGCCTAAGGAGATGGTTTATTTGGTAAATGGTTAAGTGCTTGCCTTGGTAGCTTGAGGACATGTGTTTTATCTCCAGAACCTGTGTATAAATGTGGGGTGTGGTGATACATGTTTATAATGTTGGTTCTGGGGAGGCAGAGACAGGCAGATCCCTGGGTTCATGGCTAGCAGCCTAGCCTACTTAGTGAGTTCTAGGTCATGCAGAGACCCTGCCTCAAAAACAAATTAAAGCTAGGAGAATGGAGGATATCTTTGTCCCTTGGCCTCCCCCTGCATGTGCACATACACACAGACACGAACACACTCAGGTACACATGAACACATGCACACACATGCATGTGTGCACAAAATCTCTTCTGGTTAGTGTATCTCTTCAACAAATGCCATCAACGCCACCCTGAGACACAGAATAGTCTGGTTCCAGAACAGACCAGAACCATCCTAGCCACACCAGAGATACAATAAGATTGTTTGGGCCACAGCAGGTGTATTTGAAGGAAAGCTTTAGATGGGCAGCTGCTCAGTGCGCTGTGTAACAGAGAGCTCTACACTGAGCTCCCTCAGTACACATTCCTTGCTGATACAGAGTGGGAACTGGGTTTAAGATGCTTCTGAGAGCTGGAGCTGACCTGAACTGCCCCGTCCATCCGCCTTATTCTGGATTCTTCTACTTGTGTGTTTTCCTTAATTTTTACCCTCTCCATTTATTCTCTTTCTCTTCTTCCTCTCCCTCTCCCTCTTCCTCATCTCCTTTCCCCAAGAACATTAATTAGAAATGGAAAAGACCCAGATTTCCAGTCTAATCTGATACACATCAGCATCTTACCTGGACAGCACTCTCTTCCCTGGATCTTAGTTGACTCTGAGCCACACCCAGTGTCCCCTGCCATCCAGGGTACCCACGTCCCAGTGGCTGGCACCTACTAGTGGTGAAGTACGAGTGGGTCTGCCTCTGGTGAAATTCCATGACAGGGATGGAGACACTCTTGGGAGAGGCTTCCCACAGACATGACTGGTAAATACTGCCACATAAAAGACTGTCCTCCTATTATATTTTTATGTTTTGTTTTGAGACAGGATTTCCCGAGGCCCAGGATGGCCTCAAACTCATGTGTAGCTGAAGTTGACTTAGAACTTCTGATGCTCCTGCCTCCCCTTCCAGAATGCTGGGATGGCAGCAGTGTGCCAGTGCACCTAGTTTATGTGGTGCTGGGGACTTAACCCAGGGCTTTGTTCAAGCCATGAAAGGCCTCTGTCACCTGAGCTACATGCAAGCCCCTGTCCTTGCTTCTTAATGAAGGTCCAGTTCCAGGCCCAGAGCAAGTTCCAGGCTCCTCATGAGGCCAGTGTGAAGCTGACTTCCAGGAGGCTGCATTGCTGCTTGTCCTTCCTTTGTTCTCTTCATTCATGCCTCATCTCCCCTACCTCTTGATCTTCAGTCTCTTTTTATTTATTTTTTGATAATTCCATACAAGTATACAATTCATTCCATAGCAACCACCCCTGCATCCCTGTCGTCTCTTAACTCCTCTCAGAACCTTCTCGCAATTTCATGTCTTCCTCCTCCTCCTCCTCTCTCTCTCTCTCTCTCTCTCTCTCTCTCTCTCTCTCTCTTAATGCAATGAGTACTGCCCATCACACGGGTGTGGGGTCATCCGTTGGAGCAACCTCCCAGCCATCCCACAAGAAATCGGGAGAACTTCATTCCAACCCCAGCGTGGCCCTGATGCCAAACGGGAACTCTTCTCTCTTCTGCTGTGTAGAGAAACATGGCTGCTGTCTCTAGAAACAGACCTCATTGACATGACACCTGTCCCTAGTACTTTGCTGCCTTCTCACTGTCCTCTTCCGAGCTTATTTTATCTCTCCCTGACCTGACAAGAAAGCTTCCTCACTACAGATAACTGGCTGCCTGCCCCTCCCTCCCTCCCTCCCTCCCTCCGCGGCCATCAGCTCAGTAGCTCCTCACCCAGCACTGGGGCCTTTGCGTGCCCCCCCCCCCTTGAGACCACTCTTAGAATAAACCACATGCCCAGGAATCCCTGCCCAAGGTCCACATATAGGATTGTTCTGAGGCTGAGTAAAATGTGTTGTGTATCTAGGAAGGCTTTGCACACAGGTTCCCAAGGGCTGGGAGAACTGTCATCGTGATGTTGGGCAGAATCCATGACGGAGGCAGTGACGAAAATGGAAGTTATATTGAAAGGTCTCAGCGTACCTCGTTATTTATTCTGTTTGTTCTGGTCATCTCGGCCCAACTGAAGGAAGTACAGTCCCTTTGCCAAACTCCTTCCAGTTCCCAAGTGCAGGGCTGCCCTCTAGTGGCCTCTGGGTAAATGTCAATTGAAAAAATTTAAAACGTGATTGCATGTTCCTGTGTCCATGTTCATGTGTGTGGATTCAGGGGCACACATGCCATGGCATGCATGTAGAGGTCACGGGGCAACCTCAGATGTCAGTCCATGGCTTCTACCTTGTTTGAGACAGGGTCTCTTGTTCACCATTGTATATGCCAGGCTAGCTGGCTTGCTCGCTTCCTGGCGTTTCTGACTCCACCTCTCATCTCCCTGTGAGCTCTGGGATTGCAGATGCTCACCACCGTGTGTGACTTTACATGGTGTCTGGGGTTATGAACTCAGCTCCTCACACTTGTGCAGCAAGCGCTTTACCTACTGAGATAGCCCAGAGAATAAAATCTCGCAGCCAAATGACAAACTACATCAAGACTGGTCTACCTAAGTGTCATTCTCAGTTGCCCACAGGCATTCTCCAGGGAGAAATTGCATGTCTGGTGGTCATTCTCTGACCTCTACGGCCATTCATGTGCACATACTCACACACTTCTGAATGTTGGCAGCACTCACGGTGTCCAACGTGGGAACCACAGCAGGTTAGTGTGAGCACCCCAGAGAGCAGAACCAGTCAGTGTGTGTATGTGAGAGGGAGGTTGGTTTGTCTTAAGGAATGTGCTTAGGTAAGGATGCCAACTGGCAGATCCAGTCTTCAGGGTGAATGGAGGCTGGAGATCCAGGGAGAGTTCAAGTCTGGAGGTGGTGGTGTCTGCTGACCTTGTTTCTGCCTCTCTGGTGGGTGTGGATGAGACCCACCCACATTATGGGGAGTAATTGATTTCAGCCAATGTCTACCAAGTTAAACATAAATCTTTTCTTAAACTCTCTGTGTGTGTGTGTATGTCTGATGTAAGTACTCTTGGGACCAGAGACATCGGAGCTAGACTTACAGGTGATTGTGAGCTGCCTGATGTGGGTGCTGGGAACCAGAGCTAAGGCCCCTGGAGGAGGAGTGCACACTCTTAACCACTGAGCTATCTCTCCAACCCTCTGGATATTAACCTTACCTTTAAAATACCTAGACAACAATATCTAGGCTGATCTAATCAGATATTTAACTTTCGCCAAATAGATACAGTAAATTAAACTAGGTTTTCTGAAAAACATTTTCCAATGTATCAGACATTCCCCAGATTACAATATCATCCTTCCAGGGAAGAGCCCTGGGGCAGGGTCTTCAATCCTGCTCTCAAGGCCCTGTCTTCTTCTGCCTCTGGACTGCGCATAGCTTGAAGCAGCAGCTCCGTAGATGTTTATTTCATAAAGAGTCACATGAATTATGTAGTATCCATTTATAAGCATAACAGATAGAACATTTTAACAAGCTATGAATCTGTTTACTCAATATGAATGTTAAAGTAATGGATAAGGTTTGTATTCAGAATATATTTTTTAATCATATTTTAAAAATAAAACCTAATCATAGCTCTTCCAGTTGATGGTATTTTTCATTCCCAAGTGACCTTCTGTGTTGCACGGCCGACCACGTTTGTGCATCCCCACTGTGGTCCCACTTCCTCTCCGGGATGGAAGGGGAAGGCTGCCTGAAGAGGAGGACATGCTGCCATCCTCTGTGGCCCCCAGGGAAGAGGAGATCAGGGCCCTGACAGCCACTGTGAGACTCTGCAGTCCCCACATGAACATCGGACCTCAGGACACTGTACCGTTTGGTTCTCTGTCTGTCTGTCTTGTACATATTCTCCTCCTCCTCCTCCATTTTACTCTCGAGACTTGACACCAGTAGAACTTTTACTGAAAAAAAGGCTTAAGGAACTTTGCACATTTTCCAAAATCCATTGAATCAGGTAGATTTCCTGGGTGGGGGGAGCAAGAATATAAAAGAAATAATGATTCACTTTAGTTTTCTTTGCTGAATGTGAGCAAATGCTGGACAAGCAGCTGGCTTCCTGTGGGATTTCCTGTTGTACCGAGCATGTCTGATGCAGCCCTATCCTTTGAACTCTCAAAGAAACAGTGAATTAAGGGTTTTTTAAAATTATTTTTATTTGTTTATTTTACATTCTAATCACCATCCCCCTCCTTCTCCTCCTCCCAGTCCCACCTTCCCACCCACTAACCTCATATTGCTCCCCCCCCAACACCCAGTATCAACCCACTCTGACACATCAAACCACATCAGGAATAAGTGCCTCCTCTTCCACTGAGGCAAGACAAGGCAGTTCTGCTAGGAAAATGAGCTCCAGGAAGTTAACAGAGTCCAAATCAGAGATAGTCTCCATTCCAGTTGTTAGGGGATCCACTTGAGGACCAAGCAACCCATCAGCTTCATACGTGTAGTGGGTCTAGGACCGGTCTATGCAAGTTCTTTGGTTGGTGGTTCAGTCTCTGTGAGTCCCCCACTGTGCCTGAGTTAATTGGCTATGTGGGTCTTCTTCTGGTGACCTTGATTCCTCCAACTTCCTCAAACCTTCCCCTAACTTTCCCTCAAGACTTCCTGATTTTTGCCTAATGCTTGGCTGTGGGCCTCAGCATCTGTTTCCTTTATCTGTTGGATAAAGCTTTTCGGATGGCAGAACGATTTGCATTTTAATTTAGACTAAAATGTAGATGTTTGATAGGAAGTCTTTCTTTCCCTCTTCAATTTAGCAGGAGTAACTGTTCATTTGCTTTTTTCTAATCTGTGCCCCTTTGTTTCTAGCTAGTTTTTGAACCTTTCATTTGCCACGGAGCAGAGGTAGAAAGAGCAAGGCTGGGATGAGCTGCTCAGACATGTGGGAAACTTGAAATTTGTGTGAGCTTCAAACCAGAAACCCCCATGTGTGTGTGCATAAGTCTACATACACGTGCTTCTGTGCATGTGAAGGCCAGAGATCAGCATCAGGTGTCTTCTCTTTCATTCTTTGTCTCACCTTGTGCTCACCTGCTGCTGGTTCTGGCTTTATTCCCCATCTACAGGACAGTACCTTTTGCAAATGATTCCTATCAATGGGAGACGTCAGCTGATCTCAGCCTCCAGTTTCTGTGACCTGAGGTCCCGAGCACTGTGTACTCTAAGCACATCAGTAGACCCATCTCACCATTTCTACCCCTACTGTCATGCTCCTGATCCAGCTTTGGCCAGGAATTGTCTCTGTCTTCATCCTCTGTCTTATTTTGGGTTTTATTGCTGTGAAGAGACACCTGCAACTCTTATAAGGAAAACATTTAATTGGGGCTGGCTTACAGTTTCAGAGGTTTAGCCCATTATCATCATGGTGGGAAGCATGGCAGCGTGCAGACAGACATGGTGCTGGAGAAGTAGAGTTCTACATCTTGATCTGCAGGCAAACAGGAGACTGTGCCACACTAGGTGTAGCTTGAGAATAGGAGACCTCAAAGCCCGCCCCCACAGTGACACACTTCCTTCAACAAGGCCACACCTCCTGATAGGCCACTCCTTGTGGGCCAAATATTCAAACACATGAATCTATGGGAGCCATTCCTGTTCAAACTGCCCCATCTTCCAAGCCACTGCTCTTTCTTTGAGCCCCATCATCATATTGACACAGACATCCAAAGCCACCATTTCTATGTTCAATGCATCTAATTTTGCAGATGACATCCAACACCCTCTTCTGGCCTCTGTTGGTACCTCACATATGTGCACACAGATGCACACACATAATTAAAACAGAAATAAATACATTTCTCAAAAAAAAAACACTTTCTCCATTTTTATCTTCGTCACTCTGGTCTTGATGACCTCAAGCCTCTGCAAATGGCACAGAAGGACTTGGCCAGCGTCTCTCCTCTGATGCAGCTTCCTCTTTGTTCAGTCAGGAGCTCTCTTTTGACACACAATTCTGAGGACCTCACTGTCCACCATTGACCAGTGAAGATGGCCTCTAGCGTCTTCTCATTTTCCTCTGAGCACTTCACTCCAGCATGGTATGAAGGCTCTTTAGGATCAACCGCCAGCCTCCCACCCCACCCCCAGCTTCAGAAGAGTCTCACACACTATGTTCCACTACGTGTCTGGACTTTTCCAAGAGGTAACTTCTCCATCAACAGTATCTTTCCACCCTCCAGCACATCCTTCCAAAGCCAGTGTGGGCACCCCTGTTCTGTACACTGTAGATCAGACCTCCCTCCTGCTTCCTGACACCTTACACATCTGTCTTCAGCAGGTCTGCCCTTTGCTCTGCAGCTGGTGCTTGCTGGTTGCTTTATGTCCCCAGTACCTTGCAGGAAAACATATTAGAAGCTAAGTGAGTGAGTGAAGGGTCCAGCAATAAAGGTACTGATTTTGTCTTTCTCTTTTGTTCAGATGTGAAATGAGCAAGTTACCAGAACTGTAGAGGTTCAGATGAATTAGAAATGCACATTTTGGTAAGAGTAACTTTGTGAACTCAAGTGAAAGAGCACATCCATTAGCATCTTTCGAGTTGAGGATGTGTTGTGCACATTTTAAAATTGCTTCCTTCTGTTTTTGTGTTTGAATCAGTGTGTTTAACACCAATTTATGCTTATATTATTACTCAGCATTTAGCTGAAACTATTACTCATATTTCTAAAAACTGTCTGTACCTCATTGTTTACAGTCATGCACCACATAGCATTCAGTCAGTAACAGGCCAAATATACAGCCTATAAGTTACAATGTAGCCAAGAAATCCCCACAGCCTGATGACATCATAGTCTTCATGAGGAGAGTTCTGGAAGTTATGAGGTTTCCCTTGAGCTCAGATCCTGTGGGCACATGAAGTCAATCACAGATATGGTAGAAATGGCCACAGAAAGTTATGAGCTTGCAGTGTGAACCATATATATAGTCATGCTGTTGGCATACCTTTTAACTATTTATTAATAAGTCTAAACACCTTCCAACCCACCAACCTGAGGCACAGAAGAAAGGATACTATTCGGGTGTGATTCCTTGGGACAACTCCCAGGCTGCATGTCTCAATGGAGTGAAGCAGCAATGAGCAGCGATGTGCAGCAAGGCCAAGCAAAAAGCCCTCTCAAGTTTCCAGGCCTTCCTTCCTTTTTATACGCTGTCTAATTATGCACCAGGATGTTTTGTCATTGGCCAACCTTATGCCCTCCTCCCGAGGTCCACCTGTTGATCACGAGCTCCCAGGTGTACCCCTCAGGAGCCAGTCATTATTCTGATTTGCCCCTTTCATGAGTCTGTTTTTCAGAAGCACTCCCACAACCCTCATGTATTCATTCATTCAACATAACTGTGTTTGCAAAGAAATGCAAACCTCCACTACATCCTGCTTTGGGCCCCTGTGGTTTTTCTGGTCTGGTACTTGTGTGTAGTGCTGTAGACTGGTTTCATGGTGTCTCTCCAGCACTGTGGCACCTGCACATCACTGCGTTGTCCTTACGTGAGAAGGCTGCAGTTTCGATGCTATGAAGACAAAGGGACCCTGCCCCAGGCCTAGGATTCCTCACCTTCCAAATACAGAATGGGCCCTGTGGGGCCACTCTCTGGAGAGAAGTGCCTGCACCCTCTTTCTCTGCTGCTCATGGTTTGGGGGGGTGTCTGTGCTTTGCTAGATGACCCTGCCTACAGAAATGCCAAGCAGGTGACTCCTGTTCCCTTTTATACAAATGCGAAGAAGGCAAGGAGGGTTTGACCTCCCTGTGCTCTGGGAAATGAGATTCAAAGAAATGTAATATTGTAGGATGTTTAATATGTTTATGAGTGTTTGCCTACATGTATGTATGTGCAGCACATGCATGCAGTGCAGATAAAGGCCATGAGATGGTGTCAGATCCCCTGGAACGAGTTACAGATTGGTATGAGCCACCATGTGGGTGCTGGTAGTTAAACCTGGGTCCTCTGCAAGAGCAGCAAATGCTAACCACTGAGTCTTCTCTCCAGCCACCACCCCACAAAGAATATTTTTTAAATGTTCTATAGGGACTGAGGATATGGCTCAGTGGGACCTGATCTCCAACACACATAAAAAGTATGCCAAGCCATACCTGTCACCTCAGGGCTGGGAGGTAGAGACATGAGGATCCTCGGGCTCACTTGCCAGCTAGTGCAGCCGAACAGTGAGCTCTGAGTCCAGGAAGAGGCACTGTACCAAGAAATAAAGTCCAGACCAGCAAAGCAGGACTTCCAGTGTTGGCTTCTGGCTTCCACGGGTGCACACACATGTACACACCACGTACTTAAACGTAAGTTAGATAACACACGGTTCTGTGGGTTTCTCTCTAGCTCCCTTTGTGAACTTAGATTTTGAGGTGTCAGTTGTGAACGGGGCTGTTTAGGAAGGGCAGCACAGGGCTGCCACCAAGCAACCATCCTAGCGCAGTCTATCATCTTCCCACCAAAGACAGGCCCCTCCATAGGCACCTCCTTCCCACGGATGAATCAGATGTGACTGTGATGAAGTGGAGTTCACAGCCTATGGCAGTGCACTATGCACCAGAGGTCAGGAGTACCAGAGCAGTGTTGTGAGCTGGAGCTCTGTGCCCTCCTCAGTGAAGGAGAGAATGGAGCTCCAGACATTTCTGTCTTGTTTACCGTAATCTGCAGAGTGATGGACAGTCCTGTTCCTCCTGGGAGATGGAAGGTTTTATTGTTGTTTTGACTCAGGGTCAGAGCTACAGGGGACAGTCTTCCAGGGCAAAAGCATCTGTTTCTATAGCTGCCTGGTGACAGGTCTGAACCAGCTCTAGAGGGGGGTTTCTTGTACTCAGTCAGGCTTCACATCAGAACCTGTTGTCTGTGTGTGTTAGTGGGTGAGTGAGGAATAAAATCATAGAAAAATCTTGGCATGTGCTTATCTCTTCTGCAGAAATGAGTAAAAAGAGAAAGACTAAGGGAGATGTGAAAACAGCATGGAGGGACCATGAAAAAGGGAAGTGTTGAAGATGGGCGTTTGAGAGCCAATCTCAGCCACCTTCCCCTCCATAACCACAGTGCACCCCCCCACTCTTAGCATCCAGTGCATATCTGAGCTAACCACACCATGCGATTGAGCCTCCTGTCCATGCAGGGCCCACTGTGAGTCGGGCTTCACCTGACAGCAGCTGATAACAGTGGAAGCTAGAGCCTGCTCTTCCTTCTTAACCCTGGGTAGCTTCCTTCTGCACTTACCCCAGCTCCAGGTCTTGCACTCCTTTGCCTCTTCCCAGTGCTGAGCTCTGCATCCTCTGCCTAGAATGCCAGCTTCCAGTGGTCTAGCCCCTTCCCCTTCCCTGCTGTGCCTCACATTCTTCCTGCTGACAGGAGCCCCACGAAGCCCCCTGGAATCTGCATCCCTCTGTAACAAACTCCAGCAATCTTCAGATTATTCACTGAGCTGTTTTGACCCCTAAGGCTTGCCTTCCAGGATGCTTCAGACCATTTAATTTAGTCTTTCTGAAGTGTGATGTAAACTCGTCAACTTTCGGAAGCTATGATATCATTTACTAATTGTGTAGCCATGGGCTCCATTTCTAAGGATCTAAATGGCATGTGCCCTGAGAGGACATCTCCGTGCTGTGCCCACTGTGTGCCCATGTGTCTTTATACCTTGAAGTATGATTAGCAGTCTCCTTTCATTACTAAAAAATGCTAATAGGATGTAATGTTAATGGAAGGAAATATCTCCAATTCACATATCTGATAAGGAACTTGTGTCCAGAATACATCAAGATACCTTACAAAATAACAAACAAGAAAGAGAAAATACTCTTATTAGAAGATATGGTGTTGTGCAAATGGCTGGTGAGGCCATGAAAACCTGTTCAGAACCACTAGTTGACTAGAGAAGTCGATCGATTAGAGATGGGCAAATCAAAATCATAGCACAAGACATCTCACATTCTCTAAGATGACAGACATTGTGAGGATGAGGAGACACTCGAGACTTCCCAGAAGACCACAGAAATGATGGAGATGTTTAGAAACAAGTCTAGTAGTTTTCCAGGTACGGTTCCCAACCATATGGCTCAATGGTTCTGTTCCTAAAACTGATATCTGTGTCTACAAAGAACATGAATATAAATGTTCATGGCAGGATTAACCATAATGGCCAAAAAGTAGACATAATTCAATGCCAGTCAGCTGATGAGCAGAGAAATAAAATATGGCACATGAAGACATGGAGTGTTGTTTGGTAGGAAAAAGGCTCAGGGAACATTGCAGAAGGGGGGGCAGAAAGAATGTAAGAGCAGGAGCAAGGGGTAGGGAGCTGTGCACTACTGGCCTCTGGACATGACATGGCTGTTACACACATGAGTTCATACCCATTGTGGTTACCCACATCAGATGTCTACAAGATCAAGAGAGTTAAAAATTCTAGTATGGAGCAGGGAGGGCCTCTACAGACCCTAACTAAAGAGCTAATGGCAACTGATGGTTCTTGAGGGAGGGCTGGCTGTTGACACCCCAGTGGGTGGCCCCAAGCTATACTTATATGAGCAAACTACTCAAATTTAGTGAGTTATAAAAAAGAGACATGAAGTTGATTGGCAGATATGCTGTTGGGGTTGCTAGAAGGAGGGCGTAGGGATTGGATATGATTGAGATACACTGTATACATGTATAAATTTTTCAAAAATAGAAATAAATACATAATTAGTAAACAAGATGTACTAAAAGTAAAGTTTAGTACCAAAAGAACTACATACAGTTATATACTATATGCTTTGGTCAACGATGGGTCATAGGTGTGTTACTGGTTGAAATGGCCCCAAGAAATTCCCACAGCCTGGGTTATCTCATAGTTCTGCTGACATGAAACACAGCACAGGGTGTAGCAGGAGGGCAGTGGGATCATTATAGTAGCTAAATGTAACTTCAGTCCCTGTGGGGCCACTGTAGTGCCTACCCATGTCACTCAGCATGTTTTGGGCCACTGCTCCTCCTTAGGGATCCTCCTGTCCCTTTCACTGACCTCACAAGGGGTGCTCAGGCTGTCAGATTTCATATTACTGCCACTGTATCTGTGTAACATGATATCTGCTGCATGCCTGTGTAACCAGGGGCTCTTTGGTGGAAGATGATGGTCTTTCATCCAAATCCGAGTCACCAGCATCTCAGATCTGCCAGAGGGTCCTTATTGTCTCCTGTTCATTTGAAAGCTGTTTAAGGCTCTGGCTGCGCTGGTTTCCAGGGGTGTGAAATGGGCTATTGTGAGGATTAATGTTTTAACAGAAGCAGTCTTCTGCCCCTCTAACAAGGCATCAACAAAGTGAAAGATTTTGTTCTGCAAGACTGTTTATTTTTAGTGGTAATTTATACCTCCATGCAGTGTCTGAAGCAGCCAGTGCTGGGGCTTTCATGATGCCCAGGGCTACCCAAAATTAACCCACCATTCAGAGTTCCTCTGTGGACATAAGGTCAGCATTGGTTTCTCTGGAGACAGGTAGTATGGATCAGGAAAAGGGCCTGATGCATAAGAATGAGGACATGAGTTCAGGTCTCCAGAACCAACATTGAACTTGGAGGTGGTGATGAATCTCTGTAATCCCAGCCCTGGGGAGGCAGAGGCAGGAGGATACCCAGAGTTCATTGGCCAGCCAGTTTAGCCAATCAGTGAGTTCCAGATTCAGTAAGAGACCCTGTCTTAAAAAATATGGTGGAGAGAAGCAATGGAGTAAGACACCAGTGTGTTTTTAAGAACATTTTTATTTTTGAGAAATTTATGTGATGTATTTTGATCATATTCATCTCCTTTTAACTTTTCCTGGGCTGGAGTGATGGCTCAGAGGTTAAGAGCACTGGCTGTTCTTCCAAAGGTCCTGAGTTCAATTCCCAGCAACCACATGGTGGCTCACAACCATCTACATTGAGATCTTGTGCCCGGGCATTTATGTAGAGCAAATACTGTATACATAATAAATTAATAAATAAATGTTTTAAAAATAAATAAATAAAATAAACACTTCTTTAAAAAAAAAACTTTTCCTATCCCTAACCCTACCTCCAATTCCATATCCTCTTTTAAAAAAATTAATAACCCACTAACTCCATTTGTACTGCCATCCACTCCACTGGGGTGTGGTTGACGTACCGGGGGCCACACCCTTAAAGAAAACTGGCTCTCCCTTCCATAGAAACCATCAACTGTCCATAACCTTTCAGTTATGAGCAGGAACTCATGAACCCTTTCCCACTCCTGGAATGTTGCCAGGTCTTGTGCAGGTCACCACAGCTGCTGTGAGTTTGTGAGAGCAATGGTCTTGTGATGTCCAGAAAGTACTGGTTGTCTCTGGTCCTCCCTGATCTCTGGTTCTTAAAATCTTTCTTCCACCTCTTCCATGATTGTCCCTGAGCCCTGCCCCACCCCCACAGAGAGAGAGACAGAGACAGAGGGGGAGTCTGGTGCTACTGTTCTTCTATAGGAAGATTCTGCAAGGGCTGGGCAGATGCAGGGGACTGGGCCAGGTGCTCTGGGCTCACAGCCCCACCCTGATGTTCTCTGCCTCACTTGCTTCCCCTCTTTCTGGTTTGCAGTGAGATGAAGCAGAAGCTGGCTGAGGAGAACAGCAAATGTAGCATCCTCTCAAAGCACCAGAAGTTTGTGGATCACTGCTGCATGCGGTGCTGCTCGCCCTTTACCTTCCTGGTCAATGCCCGACGCCGCTGTGGAGAATGCAAGTTCAGCGTCTGCAAGAGCTGTTGTTCCTACCAGAAGCATGAGAAGCTATGGGTTTGCTGCGTCTGCCAGCAAGCCAGGTGAGTGGCTGCGTACTTGCAGGACTGGACTGGTGGCACCACCATTCCCTCCCATTGGGTAGGATCAGCACTGATGGTCAGGTGTGCCCAGAGAACCAACACCGGCAAAGGATCAGGACCTGACAGAGAGGGATGAGGAACCACAGGAGAACACAAAGGAGTCTGTTTCAATGAGAGATACAGCTCCTCCCATGTTCCGCCCACCCTTTTAAAGTTCCTCGACTGGTCCTCTTATTCTTTCATAAGTGTCCTGAGTTCAAAGAAACTGCACTGCATGTTAAAAACATGAGTGAACTGGGTGGGTTCCTAATAACTCAGATGCATAAGGACATGAAGGGACACATGACTGTTAGTCTCTATATATGTTACCACAGGCAGGCCCTGATCAACTTATCCACTGACTGAGGGAGCACTGAGCATAGACTAGCTATCAGAAAGGTTTGGAGAAAAGCTCACAGAGGCCGGGAAACGAGAGCACACGTGCAAGGCAGGGGTGGAATGCTGCCACTATGTGAACAGAATGACAATTTTGCAGTGAGTGGGGTCTCCAAGGACACAGACTCGGCATAACAAAGAACCAAACATCTCCGAGATGCCAGCTCCCATGGAACAATGGTTTGCTTCAGGCAGTGTCTGGGCTTGGGTGCCCCAGGCCCTGTCTCATTTCTGCATGGGGGCTCAGTAGATGGGGAGAGGCCTAGGACAAAGGGAAGACCCATCATAATTGACTGTTGTGAGCATGACCAGCTGTGTCAGAAACACAGGCAAACATATTTATATCTTTCCACAATGTCAGGAAGTATTAAATAATAAATTCAGAGCAGTTTCACAGTGATTTATGATGCTTTGCTTGATGCTCTCAGCTGAGGGAAACAAGGTTCTTATTCCGATCTTAATACTCATAAACTCTCAGATCACACATTATTCACAGCACACTGTAAATCTATCATGTATATATGCAGCTTACAGAATAGCTGCAAAGGGTTAAGAGGCAAGATGCTTCAAAAAGACCTGGGAAACTATTAGTACAAGAGGGTCGGGGAGGTGAGGAAGCAAGCATACGGAAGTCCCTGAAGATGTGTTTTACTGCTGCTATAGGCTGAAGGGTCATAACTGAGCTGGAGGCATATGGTGAAGCAGAAGACAAGACCAGGGCCAGATGAATGAACAGGCGGACAGATGGACAACCAGTCCAGACAGGCAACTAAGAGGACAGGCAGACAGCAGCTGGCGTAGGCTGCAGCCACAAAAGGAACAGAGATGAGCTGAAGCCCTGGAACAGTGGAGAGTTATCCACCCCTCACCCTCAATGCGCACACTAAGTGATCAGCTGTCAGGCAGCCTGGGGAGTCACCATCTCATTGTTAGGTGTCACCACAGGGTCCAGATGAGAGACTCATTCCTTAGATGTGGCCAGTGAGCTCTTGGGCCTGGTTTTCCTGATACGACTGTAATATGTCCGTATGTACCTGTGGTACACTTCCTGTTCCAAGTCCTCACCAGTCAGTGCCAGGTGGTGACACCTGGTAGTTGGTGCTGCATGTGTGTCCATCCAGGAGTGTGATCATCCTGCATCCTTAAACAGCATCAAGGCTGCTTGTAAAATGGAATCTCCCAGAGCACGGCACAGGCTAAAAAAACCACTGTTCTGCACAATACAGAGCAACTTAGGGCAGGGAACAGCCTGGCCTCAACAGCTCTGTTTGGGATGATAGGTGGGACTGGCCCAGTCTTCTGCTTGTTAGTGAATGCAAGGCCAGGTGCTGAGATAAGAAAGGTGCACGTCAAGGTGGAGGATTGTCTCAGCAGTCAAAGGTGCTGACTGTTCTTCTGGAGGATCTGGCTTCAGTTCCCAGTGAAAGGTACTCAGCACTGGAAATAGCACTCTGCATACGTTGGAATAGTGCGCCACCCAGAGGTTGGTCCTCTGTAGTGGGAATGGTCGCCCGCTCTCAGGTTGGTGCTCTGCACCAGGGAGGGTCCTCCACCCTGAGGTTGGTGCTCCACACCAGGATAATACTCTGCACTGGGGAGGGTCCTCCACCCTGAGGAGGGTCCTGAGGTTGGTACTCTGCACCGGGGATGGTGCTCCACACACATTGAATGTGGTACTCTACTCTGGAGACTGACACTCATGAGAAGCCCATTATCCTCCTCTGCTGAAAACACCTCCAGAAGGAAGAGCATGGGTGGTGCATTATGTGATTCTAGACAAGTTCTGGATATTTCAGAGTTTGGAGAAAACAATACTCACACAGAATCTGTAACAGAAAAGGAGGAAAATACAAACTACTTAGCAGTGTATTAGCTGTAGTTACTTGGCACTGTTATTCTGTTGCTTTTGTTCTGAGGTCTTTAAGTAGGTATTTTCCTAATAAAATATTAAGCTAGTGTGATTGCCTCTAAGCACAAACTAATTTCTTCATTTGTCATATTTTTTATTTAGCACTGTAAAAACAATTTAGTTTTTATAAAATCAATTTATTTCCCAGCACTGACCTGGGGCAGTTAAAAGATACCATCAAGCCGGGGTCTCAGATGGAGAGACCCAGACCCTAGACATGTGGAGACTAAGACTCGAATCATTGTCAAATAACATCACTAGTGCATTGCTTTATGCTTTAGCGTTCCCCAGGGAGCTGAGCAGTGTGTGCAGGAGACAATAGCTTTGCTCCAAAGAGCTGCTGAAATTATTGTACCACATCGTGCATCGCGCCTTTCTGCTCCCATAAAATAAGCAGAATCATGCAGCCGAGTTAGTGCCATATAGTAAGCTGGGCATGCTAGTGCACACACCTGTAATCCCGACACTTAGGAGGTGAAGAAGATAGGATCAGAGAAGTCAAGGTCAGGGGCTGGGGGGCTGGCACCGTCGCTGAGGTGATGGTCAAACATGTCTGAGGACCTGAGCCTCGGTCCCCAGCACTGATATAAGAAGCTGGGCATGGAGGTGCACATCTAAAGTAACCTATAGTGTGGGTATAACCTTAGCCTGAGGGGTGGGCAGAGGTAGGAGAACCCCTGGGGTTTGCTGACTAACCAGTCTAGCCAAGTTGGCGAGTTTCAAGTTTGTTAAGAAACCCTGTCTCTGGCAGGAGTGGTGGCACATGCTTTAATCCCAGCACTTGGGAGGCAGAGGCAAGAAGATCTCTGTGAGTTGGAGGCCAGCCTGGTCTACAAAGTGAATCCAGGACAGCCAGGAATACACAGAGAAACCCTGTCTTGAAAAACCAGAGAGAGAGAGAGAGAGAGAGAGAGAGAGAGAGAGAGAGAGAGAGAGAGACCCTGTCTCACTAAACAATGAATGAAGGAAGGAAGGAAGGAAGGAAGGAAGGAAGGAAGGAAGGAAGGAAGGAAGGAAGGAAGGAAGTGTGCAATGATTGAAGAAGACACCTGTTGTCAGATTCTGGACTCCACACGCATGCACATGTGCACATGGATGCACCTACATGTGCACACACACACGCATGGCCATCTTTGGCTACATAGCAAAGTCCAGCCTAGACTGGACTGGACTATATCAGACCCTATCTCTTAAAAAAAAAAAAAAAAAAACTATGATAAACCTTTGTGACCCCTCGCCCAGACAATGAACCAAGCTGTCACAATCCTGTGGAAGCCCCTGAGTGCTCCTCTTTCCCCAAGGAGCTGCCATTTTGCAATAGTGCTTGTTATTCCTTCGTGCTGTTAGTATAACTGCAGTCATATTTTGACTTACAAAATCCTTAAGCAAAACAGCCAGTTGTTAACCTCTTTGTAAAACTTGCATCATGCTCAGTCTATGTCTGTCTGTCATCAGTCCGTCCGTCCAACTGTATATCTATCCATCGTCTATCACTGTCATTTTCCCACTTGAGTCTGTTCCAGTCTGTCATGTTTATTCCATGTGGACACTTGCAGTTCCTTTATGTATGCTCAGTGCTCGCCAGTGTGCCCCATGCTCATTGCATGTCTCACCCTCCTTTGCAAGCAGGTTGGCACTCTGTGGTCAGTTTGGGGCAGTGACCCTGAGCACACAGGTCACTGGTCATGCTAAAGCCAGGGCAGTTAACCAGGATGGTCATTCTTCGTTCGTGATGTGAGGAGTCTTTTGTCTATGTGTCTGGAAGATGGAGTCAGCATTAGCTGGAATTTCCAAGTGACTTTGTGGAAAGGAGTCTCCTCAAAGCTGGCATTAAATACGTAAGATGAGGAAACTATCTCGTGTGGTTTTTAGGCAAGCAGGTATTGGGAGTTAGCAGAGGAAAGCTATGCATCCTGGCTGATATGGCAACTTGCGTTACTTTATTGTTTGTGTATCTCTGTTTCTTGGCTTTTAGTGTTATAACGCAGCAGTGATGAAACCTTACCCTTTCCTCTTGTTCTTCCAGGACACACAGCTAAACCTGGCGTTCACACTTGGGACACACACCCCCTACCCTACTGAACACAGGCCAAGTGTGCTCCAACAGGAGAACAGTTTAGTCTGCACTCTGAGGAAGAGCCACTGTCACATCCTTGCTTGATAAAAGACACCAGGTGTCTTTCTTTATCATGCTCTATTTCATACACTAGGCAGGAGCGCCCATGTGGACACAGACTCAATGAGTCTGCTAGTCTGGCTAGCCAGCTTGCTCTGGGAATCCCCTGTCCCCACCTCTCAGGGGCTGATCAACACAGCCACACAATTTTTATATAGGTTCCGATGATCCACACTCTGATCTTCACACTTGCACAGTAAGTGCTTTACCCCTGAGCTTTAAAATATATTTTTTAATTTTTGTGAATCTGATAGATACAAAATTAAAGTTGCACTTAGCTTACAAAACACAAGTTAAATTCTGATTTGTGACCCGGACGTGGTGGCACACGCCTTTAATCCCAGCACTTGGGAGGCAGAGGCAGGCAGATCTCTGTGTGGTCAAGTTCAAGGTCAGCCTGGTCTACACAGCAAGTCCAGGATAGCCAGGGCTATTACACAGAGAAACTTTGTCTCAAAAAACAAAAACAAAAACGATTCTGATTTGCATTTTGTTTTATATATGGATTTATATGTCATATATATGTATATAAATAATCTATCTCTATACATTTCTCAAGTATGTATATTTTTTCTTGATCAATCATGTATTTATAAACTTCACTCATTTCATTTCCTTAATGACAAGTAGAATTCTCTCTGCATGATGGACATCAGTCCCCAGCTACGGCCAGACCTTCCCTTTTCCATACACAGTGACGACTGTGGGCTCTAAGTGACACTCTGTGTTGCCTTGTTCAGCTCCCTGGCAATGCATGCTCTGAGAAAGGTCAGGAGTCAGCTCCCTGCAGTGCATGCTCTCAGAAAGGGCAGGAGTCAGCTCCCTGCAGTGCATGCTCTCAGAAAGGGCAGGAGGCTTTCACAGTCCACATGTGCCTCCTTCTCCTTGGACTGTCTCAGGTGTCTCATGGTTGCCCTATGAAGGCTAGACCAGCTCCTGTTCAAAATCAGGTGGATGCAGAGAGTGGCAGTTGCAGCCACCCAAGTCCAAGAATCCTGCAGAGCCGAGGGAGCACAGTGTGTCCTAACAGTGTTTGGGGAGCTGAAGAGGCTCTCTTCACTGAGCCTGGAGCTCATTCTTCAGACAGGCTGGTCAGCCAGCAAGCTTTTGGGGAGCCCTCCTGTCTCTGTCTCCCCTTGCTGGGATTGCAGATGTGAGCCACTGTACCTGGCTCTTCACTGGTCAGACTCTCAGGCTCACACGCCAGGCACTTGGCTGGCCGAGCCATCCCATCCACTATATTTTACATTTCTAAAAACGTTTTTTTACTGAAATGATGAGAACAATATTAAAATATTTTAAAATTCCATGCAGTGCAAGAATTATATCAATTACATTTTATTTTAAAAACAAATATATAGTCTAGAGTATGTGTGAAGTTTAGGAGACCAATACAGAATACCTGGGCATCAGATTCTTGACTAATAATCAAATCATGTCAACTTGATTTTTAATAATATTCCCATAATTTTTTACATTGTAATGACATGTCATCAAGATACAGTCTAAAAACAATGTACAGCATGCTTGCCCAACACCAGGGGGAGAATAAGTTGAAATTATAACTGCCTGTTTGCTTGTAGACATGGCCTGGTGTGAAAGGTTGAGTTCTGCATTCTGGTAGGGCTGCCTGCCTTTCTCATTTAACTCCCCTTGGATAATTAGCTCTGGTGGTATCTTTATCCATCATGACACATTACCCCTGTGCTGAGCAGTCCCACTGCACAGGACTGTGGGTAGAGCAGAAAAGTTCACAGTCCCAGGGCTCCTGCCAGACTGAAGTACTGGAGGTGAAACACCCTGGGAGAAGTTGGTGTGGTGTTCTGTTCATGCACCTCTCAGACAGTCTCCTTACTCAGCTTTCACAGGAAGTGTAATCCTGAGGAAGTGTCAAACACTGTGCAGAATAAAATGGTTTAACTCCTCCAAATGCTAGTTTGGAAAAAGAGAGGGGCTGAGAGATGACTCCGTGGGTAAAGGCTTGCTGGGCAAGCATGAAGACCTGAGTTCAGATCCCTAGAATCCACGTCAAAAAAAAAAAAAAAAATCCACGCATAATGGTGTGAGAGCTTGGGGTAAAGGGGGAAGACAGCATGGAAACAAATGGGTCCCTGGGGCTTGCTGGACTTCTAGTCCTTTGTGTGAACTCCAGGTTCAGCACAAGACCAGAGCCCTCGATGGTGATCAATTCTTATGCCGGTTGTCTCTACAATATCCACAGTTTTGTAGCACCTTACCTTATGAAGTCTGTCATGATACCGCACCACAATTTACTAACCCATTTTCACAATTTCAAACATGTTTCTTTTCTCATTTTTTGTTTGCATCTGCAGATACTGCTCTGTAACAGAAAGTTTTTATTTAAAGCCCATATTTATTAATCCTTAACAAATGCCTACAAAACACCTATATCCTGTAACCTAATACCTATAAACACTTAACATCTAAGAACACCTAACCAACACTATTTTAACCCTCTTAAAAGGATATTAGGCCATGGGTCCCAGGGTACCTTGGTTTGCAGTCAGTCTTCTCTCTGCAGGCACACCCTTACAGTAATTAGCAGTCTGGCTATGGCAGTCACGGCAGGCAGTCCTATCTTCAGCTTAAGTTTGAGGCTTTTTCCAGGCCTAGCTTTGCAGGTTCGTGCAGTCAGTTTATTTCAACCGCTAACTTGTGGCTGGCTTATGAGGCCAGCCTGTTTTAACCAATAAATTTGAGGTCAGCTTCCTCCGTCAGCGGAGACTCACTTTCATAGACCCCTCAGCTCATGTGCACCCAAGGGCCTAGTTTTCCTCAACCCGTCGCCACTGAACTCCGGGCGCTTTGCTCACTGTCCCAGCACTCTCAGGCCCCTAGATGGACAAATGTAGTGTCCAGTTTTCAAGAACGTTCTCTCAGCAGGTTCTATGCCATGCCTTTCCCACCAGCCTTCTTAGACTGGCTTGTAGCAAAAGTCTCTTTCTCGGACTCTGCCTCTCAGTTTTCTTGACAATCCTCAGTTTACTTGCCAAGGTCTCTGACCATATTTGCCTCAGGCTATTGTGGTCTAATTCTCTAGGATTAAAATGTCAATCTGAGCCTATACATATTTTGGTCTTTTAGGTAATATTACATTTTCTTGCAGGATCACGTGTACTTATTCTGCCCCCCAGTAATGTACAGCATCTTCCACAGCAGCTGACCGGTGTCCTGCCCTCTCATTTGAAACCTTCTCATACTTTTATGGCATAGAAGAAAGTGTTGTGGAGCCTGAAGACATGGTTCAATTGGGAAAGAGG
This sequence comes from Lophiomys imhausi, assembly GCA_907164525.1. Lineage (NCBI taxonomy): Eukaryota > Metazoa > Chordata > Mammalia > Rodentia > Muridae > Lophiomys > Lophiomys imhausi. The sequence continues at coordinate 3,453,730 of CAJQZJ010003646.1, read as the reverse complement.
ACTCTTGAGCTGGATCCCTAGAGCCCATGTTAAAAGGAGAAGGTCAGACTTAGTGGTGTGCACTCATAATTCCAGTACTGGGGATGGAACTCACCAGTCAACCTAACCTACCTAGCAAACTTTAGGCCAGAGGAACCCTGCCTCAAAATACAAAATGGACAGCAATTGAGAACCCCACCCCCAACACACACAGAAAAGGAATGTTTTGTTTTAGGAGAGTTAAATATTTTGAGGGGTTTAGGTGTTTTCCTTAAATGTTCCTATTTGAGATTACTGGACATTCAGTTTGTGAAGCTGACAGAGTTATTACTGAGGGCACATTATATACAATGTTCTCCCAGCAGCAAAGATTGTTTAGTCTTGAAAGTCAGATAGCAACTCTGTAGAAAATACTGTGTTCCTATCTTTCATCCTTCCACAACCTTAGGGCGATATGAGATGTAAGTAAATACTGACTAGTAGACGGTACAGTTTTAACGTGGTAAGCAGGAAACGAGAGCACTCCCAGCCTTGGGCCCCTCAGGTGATGATTCACTGAGGCAGGGCCATAAACAAGAGGAGAGAAGCCTGTGTTCTGGTTGTTGTTCTACATCCACTGCTGGTTCTTCATTAATGTTTTAGCCTGTGGTTTGTGAAGGATCCCATGGAGAGCACCGCCGGGCTTGTGTTAACAGTGGCAGGGCGGGGTTTTGTTTTCACCGTGTGCTCTCTGGAAGGCTGCAAATGCATTGTGTCTTGTGCATGCTGGTGTTTAAAACACTGCTATCATTATCTGCCAAACCCAGGTTTAGCCCTTTTAAGACGCAAATCATGGGGATTGGAGAGATGACTCAGCAGTTTAGAGCACCGACTGCTCTTCCAAAGGACCCAGGTTCAAATCCCAGCATCCACATGGCAGTTCACAACTGTCTGTAATGGCCGGGTGCAGTAGTGCACACCTTTAATCCCAGCACTCGGGAGGCAGAGGCAGTCATATTTTGTGAGTTCAAGGCCAGCCTGGTCTCCAGAATGAGTTCCAGGACAGCCAGGACTACACAGAAAAGCCCTGTCTCAAAAACAAACAAACAAAAACCCCACAAATCACAAAATGCACCTCCATAGCTGCCTGTCCGTCCTGTCTGTCTGAATACATCACACAGTAGTGTTCTCTTTCTAAAGCAATGTGGTAGCCAGATCATCCTCTGAGATGTATGTGGAAGAACATAGCTCCTTTGCAGGGGCAAACACCACTGCCTGTTTTAGGGATACGCATGTGTATCTCTGCCAAATCTGCTAAATACACTTTTCTATAGTCCCTGAAGTACGCACAAAGTAGAACTCGCGTCTTTAGCCTTTACTTAGCATGCAGCTCAGTAGTGTTGAGTCTGTTCACAGCACAGATCAGGTGACACCCTCCATCTTCAGAAACATGCCGTCACCCCAGGCTGCCCTCTGCTCATGTTAGACAGTTACTGATCTCCCCTTCCTTCCCCAGCCACTGGAAGCCACTGTTCTGCTCTCTCTCTCTCTCTCTCTCTCTCTCTCTCTCTCTCTCTCTCACTCTCTTTGAATTCTGATAACTTTAAACACCTTACAGACATGAAATCTTGCCTTTAAAAAAATCCCATTTGGGCTGGAGAGATGGCTCAGCGGTTAAGAGCGCTGACCGCTCTTCCAGAGGTCCAGAGTTCAGTTCCCAGCACCCACATGGTGGCTCACAACCATCTATACTGGAATCAGATGCCCTCTTCTGGCACGTAGGGGTACATGCAGATAGAGCTCTCATATATATAAGATAAATAAGTAAATCTTTTTTTTTAATCCCATTTATGCTTACAGTTTTGTAAGAAGTCCATCACTAAAATAGATACAGAAAGACATCCCAACCCACTCCAATATGAAGGGTATGTTTATGTTAAAAGGAACCCTTGAATATTTTTGGTGAGAGCAAAAATGAACACAGACATATGTGGAAGTGGGGGAGAGAAGGACGGACATAGACAGACAGACAGATAAGGCCTTAGAGATATGAGTTTGCCTGTTAACTGTAGAGTACAGGGAGGAAACTCTGTATATTCCTCAAGTTGCTTGTGTCATTGGGAATGCTAGCTAACCTGAGATAGCAAAGAATTCCCCAGGGTGGACTGGCTAAAAGAAAAGACACGTGTTCCTTTCCCCCAGGAGCCGTCAGCTGAGAGAGTCCTGGTCGGCCAACAGTTCAGCTCCATGCAGGCCCCCTTGCCACTCTCTAGGGTAACCGGCTGTCAAATTTGGCTGTATTAAAGAATCATTTCAGAGGGTTTAGAAACATCACATTGCCCAGCTAACCACACACCAGCTAGGGAACCACTGAGGTGAGATCTAGGTGTCAGATTCTGCTTGAGGAGATGACCTTTGGTGCCCTGGGCCCTGTTGCCTGGTGACTAAAGGTTGTGTGTGCCCTCAGACTCCAGAAGGGGACTTGAGGAGGAGGCCCACCAGGCATACAACATTTGTGTTCCCATTCCCTTGCCAAGCACATGATCACTCACCACACTCTGCTAGCAACAGGGAGACAGGGATGGTAGCCACAGGGCTGAACTCTGTTTGCAGCTAAGGAATGGTGGGCAAGCTGGTTCCCTGAGTAGCCATGTAAAAGCAGCTTCATTCACTCCAAAAATAATTAAAATAATGAGTATTACCTACATGGTAGAATTATGCTGTTTTTCCTAATGCTATTCAGAAATCCTAACGTTATTTTAAAGCTATAAATAAGGAAATAGATAGCTTTTAAAAAACTTTGCCTTATAAGGGGCTGGAGGGATGGCTCAGAGGTTGAGAGCTCTGGCTGCTCTCGCAGGGGACCTGGGTTTGATTCTTAGCACCCGCTTGGTGACTCACAACCACCTGTAACCCCAGTTCCAGGGGATATGACTCCATCTCCTGGCCTGTATGGGTACTGCATGCACCCGGTGCTGAGACATACATGTAGGCAAGACATCCATACATGCAATATTTATTTCTATTATAAAATAGTGCTCAGCTTATAAGAATAAGACTGCATCACCACAAAGTATTATACTTCGAGGCCACTGTCTGCAGTGACACACACACACACACACTGAGGTGGGTGTTTGTTACCTTTCTTGTTGCTCTGACTGGTAAAGGCAACTTAAGGAAGATTTCTTTTTGGTTCTCAGCTTGAGGGTACTGTCTGTCATGCCAGGGACAGCACGCTGACAGTTTGAGGGTACAGTCTGTCATGGCAGGGACAGCATGCTGACAGGAACCACAAGACCACTGGTCACACCGCATCCAGGTTCCGGAAGAAGAGAGAGACGATGCTGGTACCCAGCTAGCTTTCTCCTTTTTATTCAGCCCAGGACCTGAGCCCATGGGATGGTGCTGCCCACACTTAGGACCAGTCTTTCCATTTTAATTAGCACATCTAGAAACTCCCACTTGGATTTGCCCAGAGGTTTGTCTCCAGGGTGATTCTAGGCAAGCTGAAGATAATGCTAGCTGTCACAGCATGGGTCCAGACACAGAGAGAGACTCACCTCATTAGCTAACTGGGGCAGCAGCACAGCCAGTGACAAGAGGTGACTGTGCTTGTCCATCTTCTTCTGTTACCTGTCCTGGTTTCAAGCTTTCTCTATTAGAGGATGAAGCAAATCCATGGGGTGACTGGGCATGACATTTCAAAAACATTGCTTTAGCAGTTTCATTGCTGCCTACCCCAAACACTGCAGAATTTTAGAACCTTTTCATCTCAGATGGACAGGCCTCCCACGGGCCCTCAGCTGCTGGTGAGAAGACCCTGTCCAGTGTTGTCCTCTGTCCTTGCCTCACCTCCACCCCTCCCACATTAGCATCTGCAAAACAGCTACTCCCTCTGAGCAGGCAGGTTATCCTGCCGAGGACCATCTCGTGCCCTGGAGAGCAGAGCCTGGCTTTAAGAGACACCTGGGCTGTTCTGAAGGAAACATGGGGGGTTCGGGACTTCTGCCCCATCATGCTGTGATCTGGTGCTCCCCCGGAAGGAGAAACATACTCAGAAACCTCAAAACCTCCCTCCAGATACCTGCTCAGAACATGCTTTTTGTCATTTTCATGTCCCGTGGATCTCCAACCCAGGAGTGGAAGTCAAGCAATATAAGCTTTTGGGGTAGGAAGGGACAAGAGTTCTCAATCTAACCGTGAATCTTCAGCCCAGGAAGATGAGCAGAGGCAAGTGAGAGCTCTTTCCATTGGTATTTCCCAGGAGAGACAAGTGGATTTGAAATGTCCTACGGAGCAGCTGACATATAGGAATAGCACAGCGGTTCTTAACTGTGGGCCGTGACCCCCACAGGGGTCACATATCAGATATCCTACATATCAGATATTTATATTACAACTCATTAACAGTATCAAAATTACAGATATGAAGTAGCAGTGAAGTAATTCTGTGGTGGGGGGTCACCATGACATATTAAACAGTTGCAGCATTAAGAAGGTTGAGAACCACTAATGTGGGAGATCACATTACTCTCATTCAAGCCTTCTAGGACACTTTGACAGTAAAAATAATTCCTTTAATCACACTGGTACCAACAGACTTGAGGCAGGACTCTGAGCCATGGAATATTAATGGCTTCCGCAAGAGCTGCACTGCCTCTGGCCTGGAAGTTCCCTTCCTGGAACATCGATTATGTTTAATATGGAGAACAGATTGTTCCAACTCCTTTGTGTCACGGACATTCATTTCCTGTTTGGGTGGTGTGTTCACTGTTCTGTTCCCAGATCTGTTCATTGAGCTCTGTGACAGCGTCACATCGATATTGGACATATTAGAGTGTCGAGGGAGTGAATAGTGTTCCTAGCTTTTGTTCATCTCTTTGAAAATTGCCTTGACCAGTCCTGGGTCTCTGCATTTCCAATTTCCAGGTAGATTTTAGCTTATCTTCTTTTACAGAACAGCCTGTTGAGGGTGATTCTGAAGATCTGGGTAGGAAGGCTACACATCTCAATAACATCAGATTAGGGACTGACTAGGACTTTAAACACATGGTTCCTGGGTGCACAGGGTCTGCAGGGACACAGCTGGAGCACCCAGAGATGAGCTGTTCGGTGTGGCTGTCACTCACATGCGGACACTTTTTTTTTTTTGGGTGGGGGTGGCTCAGGGGATCAGAGCACCTGCTGCACAAATGCGAGGGTTTGAGTTAGAATCCATGTGAAAGCGGGGTGTGGCTGTGCCTGCCTGTAACTCCATATTATGTGACTCAGAAGCAGGAAGGTGGTTGGACTTGCTGCCTGGCAGCCTCACTCTGGGAGTGAGAGAACCTGTCTAAGGGACAAAGGCAGAATGATAGCATGGGGCACCCACTGACCTTCTCTACCATCCACGTGCATGCACAGGGGTGTCCCTACACCATATACACATATATCATACATACACAAAAACAATTTTAAATGAGAAAAAGTATAGAGAGATGGAGAGTGAAGAATAGGCTTATCAGGCTGGGACAATGGCCAGGTTTTGATCAAAGGTTATGGACTTTCAGTTATAAGATAAATTATGAAATCTGAAATTCAGTTTGGTGAGAATATCAAGAATGTGATATTCTATACTTGGATTTTTCTTAAGAGGGTATATGATAAGCATTATCACCAAAAACGTTTTTAAAAAATAAAGAAAGGTAACTATGTAAGATGTAGAGTGTATTCATTCCTAATGTATATGAGGGTCAGATCACCACTTTATACATTTTAAATATTCAGTTTTGTTTACCAGTTATACTTTAATAAAGCTGAAGAAGCTGAGAAGAGATATATACTGAGAAGAAGTATATACTAAACACTCAAGTTTCTCTCAAAAGGGCTCGTAGAACTTAATTTAAAACAGGACATCGGGGCTAGAGAGATGGCTCTGTGGTTACAAGCATGTACTGCTCTTGCTGAGGGCCTGAATTCAGTTCCCAGCACCAAAGTTGGGCAGCTCTCTGACACCCTGTTCTGGCCTCTGCAGGAACTGCACTCACGGGAACACACATAGAGATACATAGGCATACAAGTAAGTAAGAATAAAATAAATATAAAAGGAAACAAGAATTTGGGACTAGAGAGATGGCTCTGTAGTTGTAAGATCACTTACTGCTCTTCCAGAGAACCCATGTTTGATTTCCCCCACACTACTGCCTGTGATTCCAGCTCCAGGGGATCTGACACCCTCTTCTGCAGACACATGATGCACTTAATGTACACTCAGGCACATGCACAGACACATTAAATAAAGATAAAAGAACATGAGAGCAAAGGTTTGCTGCCCCAGCATAAGAGGGGACTAGCCAGTATCCTGTACCTGCCTCAGGGCAAAGGAAGTGATGGACAGGGTGAGAGGGTAGCTCTCTCACTTATGTCCTTGAGAAACATGACTTTGGAGGAGGCAAGGCCCAGCATGAGGGCTGATGAGTTCAGCAGAAGCAAATACAAAAGGAGATGCTGAGTCCATTCTGGACTACATAAAGCTCTCAGAACCAACACTGGACAGCAAAGAATCCTTTGAAGTTTCTCCTCTTGTCCTATGGGAAGAGGAATGAGGCACCTGTATGTGAGCTGCATCTCAACACCATGAAAGCTTGGTTGCCATAAGGATGCCCAGCAGGCTTGTCTAGGGTGTGAATTGCTCTCAGAATGGTCATAAAAGCGACAAAGAATCCTTTCCTGTGTGTAATTAAGAGACTACACTAGCATGGGGGCACTTAGGAACCTGTGGGCAAGGAAAGAGCTGAAGAAACTGTGCTTAGTGGGTACAGAAAGTCTAAATGGGCTGTGCTTGACAAGAGAAGATATGAGGTTATTGTGTGTCACTATCCTTGGGAAGACACCAACGTCTCTTCACCCCAGATAGAGAACTGACAGACCAAAGTACATATACCACCATAGTTGAATTTGTTTAACCAATAAGTTTTTGGGAGGTTACTTACAGGAATATGGGTGAGAAGTACTTACAGGGGCAGAAATGACTCAATGGGAGCTGGACACCAAAGCCCACCCCAGCATGCTGACATCCCACAAAGCTGGGAGCCTGGAGCACACGGCACAGCCTGCAGCAGCTCAGCAAGTTGGAGAGCGTCCTCTCCAGGTGCCTCACTTGGTCTGAGCCCCTTCCAGGCAGCTCTCCCTGCTTCTTCCAGGTGACTGGGCTTATTGGGGTGACTCTCAGCACCTTTTCTGTTTACTCTTGGAGAAGGAGGGGCATAATGAATCCTGCCAGTTTCAGTGACTTCCTGGAGCTATTTTGAGTTATTTCCTTCCTGCCTGAATGAGCTTCCCACAGATGGAGTGTTTCACCTTCTCTAGAATACCCTGTTGTCCCACCTCCATGCAAACTGCATGTGTATTAAAGTGGTTCCCGGCAAGAAGGAAGATTTTAATGTTGGAGGAAACTGTTAACACAACAGAGTGTGTGAGAAAATGAACAATAGAACATTTTATGTATTCTAAAGAATTGTTCTAGGGATTACCATTTCCCCAGCACGCAGAGCCTTAGCTTCATTCGAATGGAACGGAACTCAGACACCTGTATCTCCAGGGTCCTGTGTCCCCAGGTGCTGTGCACAAGCTGGAGAGGGAGAGCCTTTCTCTTCAGCCTGCAAAATGGGATATTCTCAGGGACATCCAAATGTGGACTTGTACTGTCAAGAAATATAAAGATCTCCCTTTAGTTCATAGGATCTCCCCTATGAACTTAATCACTTTGAAGGTTTTTTTAAGGTTATGTGTATGTATGTATATGTTGTGTATAGGAGGGTGCCTGAGGTGTCCAGAAGGCATTAGATCCCTTGGAGGTCATAATGGAGGGAATGGGCACAAAGCACACCAAGATCAAGTTCTCAAAATAAAGGAGATTTATTTGCCTCAGAGGGACAAAGGGCAGGGAATAAGAGACAAAGGCAGGAGATAGAGGATGAGGGAGAAGAGAAAAGGGACAAGGAAGAGGGTAGGGAGGGCCATAAAGACAAAGGGCTGCCTCTGGATAGAGAGGACACAGGTGTGGCCTGTAGGCAAATGGCAGTATATGAAGGGAAAGGGGGAAAGCCTGAGTTAGGATGAGTGGGTTTGTTTTGATTGGGCGTGTTGATTAGGAGAGCCAAAAGGGGCTTTTGATGGCTGGAGTTCAGTACTTTGATAGCTGGACCTTATAGTCAGCCTTGGGAGGAAGAACAAGCCGAGTAAGGGAATAGACCTTGGTGGCCAGCTTTAGGAGTATAATCCAACAGTTTAGCAAAGGGCAAGGCCTGCCAGAGCTATGCCTGACATGCTCCTGCTTGCTAAAGCCCTCAGGGCTGCAGTTACAGGCATTTTTAAGCCACCCAATGTAGGAGATCATTAGATTTGTCAGTGGCTCAAGAAATCATCTCAACAGTCTCCCACAAACAAGCAAAACAGGGACATGAGACTTCAGGATTGTTTTCCAGGTATTTTTCAGGAATGTGTTCATTATCATAATGCTTTTGCATATTAGTGTCAAGGGAAGAGGCTCTTTGCCAGGTGTCGCTGCTGGGTAATGGCCTTGGCAACAGATTGTGTGAGAAGAATCACCTTGTGTTACTCAAAATAATTGTAGGTTCCTGGGGGTTTTTTTTTCTTTCTTAAAAATTACAGACAGGACTTTAGGTCGAGGTGCATGTGACTATATGAGAGCCTGCCAATCTATTTCAACTTGGAAAGCTTGAGAACAGTCACCCCTCATAGTGTGCACCTCCAGGAATATCACACAAGCTTTTCTCTCTGTTGTTTTGCTGTGGACCTCGGGAGGACCTCTGAAGTGTGCATTCACGAGTGTACTGTACGTTATTGCTAAGTGCTGAAAAACAAGACACTCAGAAATCTCAGCAAGAAAATTCAGCACACTCCGAGTTGGTTTTTCTTTTCATATTGTGAGCTTGAAGACCTTGCAGAGTCCCTGACTCACGCGGGTCTTCACTGGGATGGTGGTGGTCAGTGTTCGGGCCAGTTCTCAGGGTGCTGGCTGTGGGTCACTGGGAGCTAGGAAGGTTCTCCAGGGACTTGGGGCCCATGCCTTTGAAAACCTTCATCTGAATGATAGAAAAAATGCAGATTATTTGTAAAGGTCTCTGATGTTTCTGGATTGGGGAGTGCCAGCCCAGTCCAGAGCTGAGGTCTGCACAGAGGAATGTCAGACCAGCCCCACATGAGCTTATCTGAGGGCAGCTAGGGACGTGAGGTTCTGCCACACAGCCTCCCCCATCCTCCCTCTCCAGCCTACAAAGCTAAAAGACCAGTAAGAATGTGACACTGGGCAAAGGAAGCCACATTTTGAAAAGATGATTTTTTTTTCTTTGCCGGTTAAAATGACAGCAATAAGGAAAAACCTCGGCATACAAGCTATAGCTTGGCAAAGCCCCTGTTTACCATTTGGGAGAAGCAAAAACCCCCACCTAGCCTCCCAGCCTGCCTCCCACTCTTTACCTTCCTGATCAACTCATTTTTAGTATCCATGGCCCTGCCAAGAACCCGTGGTGGGGGTGGGGGGGGGAGGCTCATCTGTTACCATGGAGGCTCCCAGCTCCTTTAGGGCCCAGGCCTAGAATTACTGGCTTTGTAAATGAAACCCTCCAACACCCTCAGAGAAGAAAAAGAACGCTCATGGGAATTATGACTTTTCTGTAATAACACTAGTGTTTTTGAACAATAGCTCTGTGCTGAGTACTGTTCCGAGTGAGTGGGCACTTTACTCCTTTCACAGATTGGGAAAGAGGAATGCCTGGTCGGAAGAGGTGGGTGCCTAGTCTACCACCCCAAAGCAGAAGAGCTAGGATCTCTATCCAAACACGCTGGCTCCATTCTTAAGAGTGGTTTTCTTTGGAGAACTTGTTTTCTAAAGAGTTCAGAAAGGGCTGGCAAGCTAGTGAGTTGGCTGAGCAGAGAAAAGTACCTGCCATGCTAGCCTGATGACCTGAGTTCAGTCCCTGGAACCCACGGAAAGGCAGAAGGAGAGAACCGATTGCACAAATCTTTCCTTTGACGACACTCACGTACGTGTCATCATCATTGTCGCAGATCATCGTCCTCAAAGAACTCAGGAAGTCTACAGCTGTTAGAAAAGATAGGTGCTAGTTCAGCCCTGGTCAGCAGTTTAACTTCGGTGAGAAAACACACAGTCATCTCTCCAAACAAATTTACTCAGAGCTTCTCTTGGGAGATATTTTTGGTTATGTGCTGATGGAGCCGTAAGTCCTGAAGTCCTGCCTCATAGATAGTGCCGGAAAAAAATAGGAAGTGTGACCTCCTCTCCATGCACCTCTACATGCGTACCTGTGGCCAAGTTCACTCTGGAGGTAGTGTTTGGAAGCAATAGTTCACAGCTTCCATCCTGAAAGAAGCGTTCCTGCAAGAGTCCCTTTGAGCAGCGTGTGCAGACGCCTGGACAGCAGGCACGGCCTGGATGCTGGCAGGGCACTTGAATTCCTGCACTGATGCCCGTGTGACAGGTGTAGACAGTGAATTCAGGAACTTGGAGGAGTTCAACCCAAGAGGGTTAGGAACCCTGCTGCTCCATCTGTCCCAAGCCAAAGGGCCATCACCCCTTGTAGGGCTGGACGGATTTCTAGGCTGAATGACCTGTGTTTGTTCCCAGGGTTTCTGTTTATGTTTCAAGTAAAACATTTCAGTAGCCTTTTCTGAGATTTACATTTGAGGTAACACTGACCTCATGTTTTATGGGAAGAACATGAGGCTCCTTCCATTTTGTCTTTCCCAGCCCTTGAATTTGCATCCAGATGAGGAGGTAATGCACATACATGTTTTCAGAGTTTTTGTTTATGCCCTGCATGTGAGAGAGCCCATTTCACTTGCTCTGGTTTCTTTATGTTTTGTAAATCTTTTGCCTAATGCAATACAGTCCACAGAGTTAGGATCTTTCAGATTGTTCTGTGTATGTGTGATGTCTGTATGTGCTTGATGCTCTTGCAGAGGACATTAGCTCAGTTCCCAGCTTCATGTCAAGCTTCCCACAGCCACCTGTGCCTCCAGCTCCAGGGGAATCTGATGCCTTCTTCTAGCCTTTGTAGGCACTGCACTCACGTGTCCATGTACATAAATAAAAATAAATATTTAATAACTAAAAATAAATGAATAATTAAAGTTGCAAAAATATGTAAAAATCCAGGCAGAGGTTGACTGATAACCATTTTAGACACACAGATGCACAGTGCAAAGTGACTCGTTGTAGATATCAAGGGGTGGGTTGTATCCATCACTTGGTTACCCATTTGTTTGTTTGGGTCGAACGTGGGCACACTTGATCTTTTCTTTACCTAGGAAGTGTACACCCAAAAGACTCCCCAAAGCTCTCTTCCAGACCCACCTTCTTCAGGTCCCATCTTCCTCCTCCAACCTGATATGTATTTGTGGCATGGGCCTCATCAAAGCTGACCCTGTGGTATGGCTGAGGAAGCTCAAGACAAGACCACATCAAGGATTGTTCCAAACCTATGCATCTTGAATTTTCAAAACGAGAAAAGTTAAAGTAATAATAATAAAATGTAAAAATCCATGTGAATTTTCTCTACAGAGTTTTAGCAAAGCTGGAGGCTTTAAGTGAGCCTCGGTGGCTCTCTCCCTGCTGCACACATGCTGATGGGCTTTTCTCGGCTGGCTTATCTGAGCTTTCACAGCTCTGCAACACCTCCCTCCTGAAGCCAGTAATAGAAACCGGCAGTGCTGTTTGCCAGTCCTTCAGTCTGGATTACTCTCTGCAAAGAGCTCTGCATGTCTTCTCAGAAAGGACACCTGGGTTACCATCTCTCTTTGGGACCTTTCTAGCCAGGATCCTGCACACAAAGGGGGGGAGATCTGGGGTCTCCACCACCTGCCTCCTGCCATTTGATTCCTTTTCAAGATACTCCAGTCTCCGCAGAAAGAACATCACTGGTTCCGGTAATCTTAACAATTAAATGTCACAATTTGATGTGGTGGGTTACTTACTATAATCCTTTACCGGAGGCTGCCTGTTTGCTGTTCTGAGTGTCTTTCAGTCAAAATGGGTCATTTTGGTCCCATCTCATGGGTGAATTTTCAGTTTGTGTTTTGTGTGTCTGTATAGGTTGAAAAGTGACTATGAAAGATATTTTGAACTACTCTATGTCAGAGAACACAGGAACACATGGATGCTGTGCCTTGCCTTTGCTGGTGCAGCAGGCAGTGCCAACCACTTATCTAAACTACTTTTCTGCAGTCGCTCACCTGGGGGAGGGGATGTCACTTGTGTGTTCAAATGACCCTACACATAAGTTCTTGAGCAGCAACTGCAAAGACATGTATGTTCCAGGGCACTTTGAGCTTGAGATGAGCCATACTGGAATGCTATACCCCTCACCCAGCAGGGGATGGGAGAAGTTCCTCAGGGTCCTGAAGCTAAGTACAGAATCCACAGTCTGTCTTCTACTTACTAGTTCAGAATCCCCAGTCTGTCTTCTA
>CAJQZJ010003646.1:3422115-3440269 GCA_907164525.1 Lophiomys imhausi | reverse complement strand
ATGATGAGGAACATGTCAGCAGGCAGGCATGGGTGAGTCCATGGTCATCATGATGAGAAGCATGGGAGCAGGCAGGGGTGAGTTCATGATTATCATGATGAGAAGCATGGCAACAGGCAGGGGTGAGTCCATGATCATCATGATGAGGAACATGGCAGCAGGCAGGCATGGGTGAGTCCATGATCACCATGATGAGGAACATGTCAGCAGGCAGGCATGGCACTGGAGCAATAGCTGAGAGCTTACATCTTAAAAATGGAGAATAAGATTGTGGGCTTTTGAAACCCCAAAGCTCACCTCCAGTGACACATCTTCTCCAACAAGCTCACACTTCATACCCCTTCCTAAACAGTTCCACTAACTGGGAGCCTAACATTCAAATATATGAGCCCATGGGGCCATTCTCATCTAAACCAGTACAATAGAGATTGGAAGGGTGGCGGCCATGGAAGCGCAGAAGACTTCCATTTCAAATGGTTGGTGCTACCTGTTACCTATTTCTTGGTGAGGGGTGGAGAGGCGGTTTAATTGACAACGCACACGTGTCATTCAGTCGTGAAGACTTGAGTTTGAATGACCCAGTATCCACATAAAAACCTGTGTGCAGTGCATGCACCTGTAATCCCGCCGCTGCGGAGGTAGAGACAGGCAGACCCCCAGGTCTTGCTAACCAGCCACTCTAGCTCCAGGTTCAGTGAGACATCAAAAATAATGTGGGGAGCAAGTGAGGAAGACACCCAGAATTGACTGACCCCTGGCCTACACACACACACACACACACGGGGGGGGGGGGGAGCACTTATTTATTTGTTAAAATTACCAAACAGAGGAATGGTCTCTACCAATGGCCAGCAATAGCCCTTGTTTTCACAAAACAATGCTGTTTGTGCTTTGTGTTTTTGTTTGGGCTAAAAGGACCCACCTCAGAGGCAGGCATGTGACAATCAGTAGGTGGCAGATACTATTAACTCACCACAGCCCTAGCACCCCAACCTAAGCATCTTACTATGGATGCACAGTGGTCTTCGTGATGACTGTAACTGCTCCCCTGCCCCAGCAGCCTCTGCTCTCTCTCCTTTGCAAGCAACACAGTGAGAGAATTGACAAATGGAGCAGTGACCAAGCCAGCTTCTGCCAGCAGCCAGCCAGGGCTTCCTTTTAAACAGAAATGCCTCATTCCATAGTGTACTGTTGTGTTAGTTAAGTCTGGGTGAATGAGGCAGAAGGGGAAGTGCTCACGCGTAATACAAAGCTGGAGATTCTCTCAGGGCAAACCAGGCATACATCAGCGCCAGTGCCACCCCTCCGTGTCCCTGGAGATTATCTGCAAAGATGTGAACTCTTGTATTCTGAAGATAAAGGCGTGAGGCGTAGGAAGAAAAAATTCAGTGTAGCCAAGGCCACACTGAGGGAGAGAGTGTGTGTGTGCTGTGGCTTTTGCCAGCGGCCTGTGCAGATCGTACTCCTTAGCTGGAGGCTGCACGCTCCCCCAGATGAGCCACCGTGTGGTTCAAGAGTACAAATGGGCTGCAGGTAAACCAAGAGCGGCCATGTGGATTTCCAGATCCACATGGCTAAATCCGGTTAGTTCTGGCAAAGAAAGGATAAGTGCCAGTCTGCTTTATATAAGCAAGGGAACAGAGGAGATGCTCCACCCGGTTGGCTGTCATTGTTCTTCTAAAACCATGGAGGCCCTGCAGGCTTGAAGATGCCAGGTTTAAATAAATGAAACTCACTGAGCCATACGGAACCAAGTGACTCAGCTCGAGGGTGGAGCCGAGAGCTATGCAGACTACCTGATAGAAGAAAATGATCAAGGATACGACAGGCCAGTGTCCTCAAGTCCACAAAGGTCTTGAGATCCTAAGAATAGCCTGGTCAGAGAGTCTTCAAAGAGAATGCCCTGCTATGCCCAAGCCGTTGACAACAGCCAGGCAAGTCATACAAAAGAAGGGTCCTAGGCACATTCACATGCATTCTTGTCTAGGAACAGACTCCCAGACTCTTTGGGGGTCTCACTGAGTCATGGCTTTTACCCTGACAATGCATGTCCCTAGACTCCTCTAAAGCTCATCCTTCATCACACTCCAGCCCCAAGGGTTTCCTAAATTCCTAAGACTAAGGGTCTTGACCAAAAAAACTACAGCAATAACAAAAACATGGACTCTGTGCATCTTTTAAAGTTTTTATTTTTGAATTATGTGTATGGATGGGGTTGGAGAGGGTGTATACGCGTGTACTGAGGCCAGAAGAGGGCACCAGATCCCCTAGCTGCCGTTACATAGGTGGTTGTAAACCAGCCAACATGGGTGTTAGGAACTCACCTCTGGTCATCTGTAAGATCTATACCAGCAGGTGACGCTGGGCCATCTCTTCAGATCCTGCACCTTTCATAGAAATTGGGTTATTCAAACTTTGATCCTTGCTCACTTAAAAAAAAACAATTGTCAACTGCATGTGTGTGTGCAGACACACCCATGCCACATTGCATGCATAGAGGTGAGAGAACAATTTTCAGGAGCTGGTTTTCTCCTTCCACTGTGTGGGTTACAGGCATCCATCTCAGACCCCTCCTCTTCTCTTCTTGATTAAAACGTCAGTTGACATAATGATACATTTGTGTATAGAATACACGGTGCTGATTTAACATGCAATGTATAAGGATCGCACCAGGGTCTTCAGCATTGCCGTCTCCTTAGATGTTCGTCCTTCTTTGTGTTGAGACTCTTCAAACTCACGTTTCTGGTTCTTTATAAAGTACGTAATGAATTTCTGTGGCATGTGACTGTGCCTCCTGACTGTGCCATAGGTAGTTAGACCTTACTACCCCTGTGTATCTGGGCCTGTAATGTAAGCTGGCTAACCACCCCCTCCCCCCCACACACACACATACACCTCTTAACCTCCAGTCACCTCTGTTCTCTCTGAATCTGTGAAACCAACTTTCGTTTCCACATGGGTGGGAACCTGCAGTGTTTGTCTTTCTGTGTCACACAGTGTCACATCCTCCAGTTTGGTTGATGTTGCTACAGATGACAGGCTTTTGTTTTTATGATTGAATAATACTCAATTTCGTGCAAATTCTCAATTGTCTTTATGTATTTATCCATACAGATTGGTTGACATCTCATTTGACTCCCAATCTTGACTCTAATGGCTAGTCAGTGCTACAGTAAACATGGACATGCAGGTGTCTTTTGATTCAATGATTATATCCCTTTAGAATAACGCCGTGGGATTTCTGCATGACATGGTGGTTCTGTTTTAGATTTTCGAGGGACTTCCATCCTCTGCCCTATAGCATCTATATTAATTTACATTCTTGTCAAGAACCTAGAAGAATCCTCTTTCTCTGAATTAATTCTCCTCTGCATTTTTTTTTATCTTTTCATTTAACTTTATCATAGTTCTGGGTGGATGGGTGTGTGTTACAGTATGGAAGTCAGGGAAGAACTTTGTGGAGTTGGTTCTCCTCCCACCATGTGGGTACGGGGATTGAACTCAGGTCCTCATGGCAGCAAGCACCTTTACCCACTGAGCCACGCTCCCAGGCCAGCATTTTTTATTATACTCATTCTAACATGGGCAAAAGTATTTCCAACCATGGCTTTGATTTGCATTCCTTTGCCAGTGAGTCCTGTTGGGTGCTTTTTCATACACTTGTCAGGCATTTTTATAAATCTTCTTCTGAAAAAAATCAAATAATTTGCCCATTTTTGCCTAAGTTTTGTTTTGTTGTTGTTGTTTGCTTGTTCCTGTACACTCTGGGGCTGAAAGCCTCGCTGGGTGAAAAGTTTATAGCTGTTTCCTCCCATCAGCAAATCTTCTCACTTTGCTGATTGTTGTCTTTGATGTGCAGTGGTGTCTTAGTTTAAGCCCATGGATCTATTTTACCTTTATTGTGTGCGTTTTGGGAATCTTATTTTAAAAAGTCACTGCCTTCATCATAATGTCTTGAAATGGCTCCTCTGTTTTTAGTGTATTTCCCATTTCAGGTTTCAGCCTTAGGTGTTTGATCGTGTCTCATGGGCTGAGGGACAAGGGCTTCCTCGTTCCAGTGTGCGTGTATGGATGCCAGCACTGTCCTTTCTCTGATATATGTTTCTGATAGCTTTTTGAGAGGTGATTGGCTTCAGAGAACAGTGGGTCCAATTCTGAGTTCTCCGCTCTGTGCCACTGATTTGCATTTTGGGTTTTGTCCACCTCTTTGGGCTACGATTGCTTTGTAGTATCAGTGTGTATTCCACTTTATCACAGCTGGCAGGCTCTGCAAAGTTTCCAATCCCAAGGCATGTAACTGGATGAAGTTCTGCGTGCCGTCCTGCTGTTTACAGGAGACCACGCCAGGTGTTCCAGGCGGTTCCTCCCTGTCACAGGGTGCATTTGTTGCTTTTAAATATTAAACCATATTTTACATGTGTGTGAGGCTTACATATGAACCCCAGCACTCATGCCATGATGCACATGTGAGGTCGGAGGACATGTCTTTTCTCTCCCTCTAACAAGTAGGTTCTGGAGACTGAGCTCAGATGGTCATGCTTGAGCCCCTGTACCCTCTGAGGGTGACCGCTCCACCGGCTAGCATCCTTTGGTGGGTACTTTGTTGTCTCCTCTTCGACTTTGGTAAAGCTGCACACCTGCCTAGCTCGCTGTTCCTCTCTCTTCAATTCCATTCACAGAAGCATCAGCCCAGCGGCTAAGGACACAGGCTCTGGAGCCCCACCAAGGGGCCCATACCTGGTTCTGCCTCCTGCTAATATCCTTGTACAGATACCATGGGACACTTAGTGCATCCTCTGGGAAATGAAGAAGGACGAAGAACCTCTATTTTTCACTGAAAAGTTCACCTTACACCGCTTAGAAGCTTGTCTGACACTCGGAAAGCCCAGGGTGCATTGTGCCCATTGCGCGTGTGGCTCCCTGGAGGCTGGGGATGCCGCGGCACTAACCACTCACCAACCACTCATCGACAGCTTCGCTGTCTTCTCCATATGCCCTGTGATGGCGAATGTTGATAGACAGGATTCTGGAATCTCCCAGGAGATACCCCTCTGGACATGTCGTGAGGAAAGTTTTAGATTAGGTTGAGGTGGGAATGTGGGTGGGACCAATCCCTAGGCTGGGATCCTGGACCGAATAAAAAGGAAAAAGTAAATGGAGCTCCTGCATTCGTCAATGTGTCCTGCCTGTGGATACAATGTGTCCAACTGCCGTAAGCTCCTGTGGCCACACCATCCTGCAGTCCTGGTCTGCACCCTTGCACTGTGGGCCCAAATAAGCCCCTTCTTCCTGAAGGTGCTTTTTCCAGGAATATAGTCACAGCAGCTGGAGGAGTTTGGTTTTGTTGGACTTTGGATATAATTGCGTGGGTGCTGATGGTAGAAACAGCAGGTGGTGGGCTCATGGAAGAGAGGCTGTGGGTCAGTCTCAGGCATCCTTGCTTCTAGACATGACTTTGCTTCCCCCTTTTTCACCTTAGCAATCTCTGTCACATTAATAGCAGCTGTCACCTGTCAACCCAGCATGACATTCCAAGCCTCCCAGCCATGTATGTCTACAGATCCTCAGTGACACACTCAGGGGTCTCAGCATGCAAGCTGTAATTTTCCATCTTGAATGTCTGCATCTCTTGACTTCAAGACAAAATTCTCTGGCTTGGTGCTTCAGGGTTTTCCTGTCATCGGGGCTGTAGGAATCTTCCTTCGCAAGCACCTGAGTGATAGATATACCCAAATGATAGTCTTCTGGTTTCCACAGCTCTGCATCAGCCACCTCGTCGTCCCCCAGGCTCTTCGGGACCTGCCAACCTATCTGATAGCTCAGTAACCCTCAAAGTGCAATCCTTGGATCAGCAGCCCCCTCTCACCTGGAAAGTATTCAAAGCGATACTCTCAAGCCTCACTCAGACCTACTGAGGCAAGGATACTTGGGAGGGGCCCAGCAATTGGAATCAGCCAGCCATGGGGTAGTAGGATGGACCTTTTAGAACCACCAAATGTTAAGAAACACATTAATCAGGACTAACTCATTAGTTAGCATGAAATTAAAAAGCCTGACCATGGTAGTGCAGGCCTGTCATCCTAGCACTCCAAATATGGAGGCAGGAAGATCAAGAGTTCGAGGTTAGCCTGGGCTATGTAGTAAGACCCTGCTTCAGAAAAAAAGGTGGAAAAAAAGACAATGTAATATTTGATGTTGCTTTCCTGTTGAGACTGTTTTTATCATCTATTTAATGGCTATATCCACATCCTGTAAAAGCGTGGAGAGTACTTTGGATATAATAGTTTGGATGCTGATAATAGATAGCAGGTTCTGGAAAGTCGTCTAGGACGGAGTAGTGTGTTAGCTGATACCCCAGCATTATGTCAGCCGTCACTATAAACCTGATGAGTATTTATTATTTTCATTGTAAGAGCATGTAGTGGTCTGAATGAAAACAGCCCACATAGGCTCATAGACTAAATGCTTAGCCCCGAGTTGATAAACTGTTTGAGAAGGATTAGGAGGTATGGAGTAGGTGTGGCCTTGTTGGAGGATGTGTGTCACTGGCAGTGGGCTTTGAGGTTTTGAAAGCCCATGCCAAGCCTAGTCTGTCTGTCTCTGTCTCTGTCTCTCTCTCTGTCTCTCTGTCTCTGTGTATGTGTGTGTGTGTCTGTACGTGTCTGTCTCTGTCCATCTGTCTGTCTCTCCCTCTCTCTCCCTCTGTGTGTGTGTATGTGTGTGTCTGTATGTGTCTGTCTCTCCCTCTCTGTGTTTGTGTGTGTGTCTGTCTGTCTCTGTTGGTCTGTCTGCCTCTCTGTCTCTCTCTCCTCTGCCTGTTGCCTGTATATCAGGATGTAAAGCTCTCTGCTCTAGCACTATTCCTGTCTGTTTCCTGCCATAATAACCAAGAGAGGATTTAGCTGCTGTTTAGATTTTAATCTGTGTCTTTTAGAATTGTGTCATTATTCTTTTTGAGTTTCTCGCAGGACACCATATCCAGGGAGCTGCTGAGGAATAATCACTCCCGAATAGGGTTGAGTGGGTGCGGTAGCAGGACTGTCTCTGGGCTTCTCCTGAATGCGGAGTGGGTGATTGCGTGAGCTGCTTATCAGCAGGTGGCAGGCCTGGCCAGGGAGTTCTGGGCTTCTGAAGCCTCTGCTGGCAGAAGCAGATGGTGGCTTGAGGGGACACCTGTGGCTGCACACCAGCATCCCAGGGTGATGTCAGTTCTGAACTTTGGGCCCTCAGTGAATAGCCAAAGGCTTTTTAACTGGCTCTTAACAGTGTCCATATAGGAGAAACGCAACTTTATTTTCTTTGCCACTGCGCCCATCTTTCCCTCTAATTCTTTAGAAGGAAAACCTTACCACTTCCTGGTTCTTACTATATCCAAAGTCTGCAGTTGGTTTGTCAGTCCATGTGTCTTATAAAATTTGGCCCCATATTTACCAACGCCTCCACTGAGAAGTCAGTGGCTAACTCTCATTCACGCGGGTAGTAGATCACAAAATGCAGCCCAATGCTAGTCACATTCTGGGGGGGACAGTAGCACTCCTTCAACAGTGCAAAAGGATCCCCAGAAATGTTTCCTTTCTTTCCTGTGGGCAAATACTTCACACTCCTGCAGACTTCAGTTCCACTTATCTCTGCTTTCCTAGCTGTGTTTGATGAAGGCAGCCTTGAATGTGGACGTGGGTCTTCAGTGTGGCACTCTTTAATTTTACCAGGGAAGCAATGTCAGCATAACTCCACCATCACATGGTCATTTGGAGAACCTGGCTGAGCGTAAAGACTTGAATGTGTGCCCACAGTATTGTGATATGTCATTTTCTTATAAGTACTGCACCTGTGTTTGAGAGCTGGGTTTTAATTATTTTGTTCATTTTATAGCTATGTGTCACCCAATCTGGTTCATTTTCCTTAGAAAAATGGGACCAAATGAGGCGAGTTACCAGTGCTGTCTCTCATGATCAAAGTTTAAAACAAGATAATCATTCCATTTTTTAAAACATCCAGCAAATTTTGCTAGGTCCCTGGTTACCAGGCTTTGATGTCCTGCTGAGAATGTTGCGGTTTCTAATTTCTGTTTACATGGCACAACTTAGCTGATAAGCATCATGTGTTTTTTTTTTTTTTTTTTGGTTTTTCGAGACAGGGTTTCTCTGAATATCTCTGGCTATCCTGGACTCGCTTTGTAGACCAGGCTGGCCTCAAACTCACAAAGATCCGCCTGCCTCTGCCTCCCAAGTGCTGGGATTAAAGGCGTGCGCCACCACCGCCCGGCTCATCATGTGTTTTTATCCCAAGACAGACTCTGGAATAAACCCATCAAGGCTGGGAGGCTAGTGGATGACTGAGGTTGTGCTTCCACGCCATGCCTCTAGGTGGCGCCCATGCTGCTGGCCACCACCAGCTCCACAGAACTAGAATTGAACCAAGCCCTCTGCTTTGCAGACTACACTTTCCTACCCGACCTCTAGGTGGAGCTCAGCTGCTGGCCCCAGGACCAACCCAGAGCAGGGAAATCATCACTAGCAACTGGGGCCTGAGCAGAATTCTGTGCAGGCCTCTCCCACCTCCTCACAACTGTGCAGTCAACCCAGGTCAGTCTGGCATTCCTAGGTGAGGTTATAATGAGACTCTAATTATTTCAATGGTGTTCTTCAGCTTAAATTAGGATTCGAGTCTGTCTTGGGATGAAAACACACAATGTTTATCAGCTGAGTCGTGCCGTGTAAGCAGAAATTAGAAAAGCTCTGAGCTCCCGCAGCCAGCTCACTGAAGGGGTAGCATTTGCTGTATGCTGCTAAGTGGTGGAGTTTTTTAAGGGAAACAATATGGTTATTTTAGAGGTTTTCTTCTGATTCTTTGCTTCATGGGGCTTCCTGTTGCTTCAGCTTTGAGTTGAGCAAAGGCCTAACCTGCGATCAGCACACTCGGGGGCTTCTGTGGACCAGACTTCAAGGCGCTGTGCACACTCAGGCCCCATGTTTGCTTGTCCCTCGGTCAAACTTGGATTTTTTTCCTCTTTTAATTTGGAAATATTTATATTCTTTTTCTGAATTTTCCAAAGGGAGTGTGTATTTTTTCATTCACAATAAGAAAAGTTACCAAAGCTATTCCTCAAACGGAAAGGCTTTAAAATTTGTTCTCACCAAACATGAAGGAGACTCCCGTCAGTGTCTCCGCCAGTTGCGGCCACCTTGCTCTCCCGGGAAACAGCTCTTCCACGGTGCTTCACGCTGACTGAAAAGGAGTCTGTAGTCTTTTGCCGGCTCATTGGTTGTTTTTATTTCTCCAAGCTTGATTAAAAGTGCTGATAATACAGTAAGAGTATCAGCTCTAAAGCCCAGTGCTAAACAGATGTTTCTGGGAGTTAGCATTTCTGCATTAAAAAAACCACTTAGAGTTTAGTAGCTTAAAAAAGCAAGCATCTACTGGTTCCCTGGTGCAACTGAGGTGGGTCCAACTTCTCACTCAGGGGCCCCTGTGTATCTCTGGTCAACTGGTGGACGATAGCCCCATTTACCTCTCTGGGGCATGGTCCACCAAACGCCTCCATCCCAGGGCAGGCCAGCTTGTCTCCACACACATGGTGACAGGTAGCAGGGTCCCTGAATCATCCAGTGAGGAGCCTGTGGGCTCAGGGTTCAAGTTCCTGGAAGCTGAGGGACAAGCGCCACCTCTTGTGGAGACGGTTGCCAAGTGTTGTAGCGGTTCTGTGGCTCTGACCTTTGCCCATCTGACAGGCTCCTCAGGACACAGTCTCTGGAATGGTTCTACAACAACGTGAAGAGCCGCTTCAAGCGCTTCGGCAGCGCCAAGGTCCTGAAGAACCTGTACCGGAAACACCGGCTGGAGAGCGGCGCCTGCTTTGACATCCTAGGTACCCAGTGCCTGCTGCCGTGGCAGGGGTCGGTGGCTGGGAGTGAGAGGAGAAGGCCTGGCTTGCAGGCCCTGTCCTCAGGGGGGTGCACACTCTTCAAAGGCACAGAGAAACTTGTTTCAGTAGTAGGTTCTGGAAAGAGGTCGGTGGCAGGGAGTGTCAAGTTTTAACTCAGGGTTTTGTTTCTGTGTGTGCATGTGTATGTGACTGCATGTGTGTATAGGTGTGCTTGTATGTATGTGCACATGGATGAAGAGGCCAGAGGTCAGCTTCCGGTGTCAAGAATTGTTTGTTGAGACAGGCTCTTTCACAGGCCTGGAATTCACCACGTAGGCTGGCTGGCCAGTGAGACCCAGTGACCCTCTTGTGTCTGCCCCACCATTATCTCTCCCAACCCCCAGTGTTAGGATTAAAGGCACGGGCCATGATGCTCACCTTTTTATGTTGGGAATCAAACTCAGGTCTTTATGCTTGAGCAGCGAGCATTTTACACTAAGTCATCCCCCAGCCCCGACTCCTAGGCTTTGAACATTCCTACTGCACTAGGCACATTGAGAGCTTGGCAGGCCAGACTGTTTCAGCAAACTAGGTGTTTTCATTTTGGATTGTTCTGAGTCATCTGTGTGTGTGTGTGTGTGTGTGTGTGTGTGTGTGTGTACACGTAAGCACATGCATGCACCTGTGCACATGTGTGTGATTGGCAGAGGAAGACATCCAATTCCGTGCTGTACCATTCTCTGAGAACTTGATACATGGTATCTCGCTGACCTGGAACTGGTCTGTGGCCAGCAAGGCCACCAATTCTCCTGTCCCCACTTCCCACAGCACTGGAGCTATAAGCATGTGTGAGGCCACACCCAGCTTTTTATACGGGTCCTGAGGATTTGAACTCAGGTCCTCATGTTTGTGAGCAGTGATCTGACCACTGAGCTACCAGAAACAACTGTTACCCTTGATGAGAAATCCCCGGAAAGTTGTTTGTGGAGATGAGAGCCCAGGTCTATGTCCTGAGAGTGTGCACACACTCTCCTTCATACTCCGATGGTGTAATAGACCCTGGCAGGCCTGGCGGGAGGCCTGGCCAGACATGTCTGCAGGTGATAAGTCTGAGACCCAGGCAGCCCTTTTCCCCAATTAATACACCAAGACCTTTCAGTGTTTCAGTGCTTAGGCCTCAGCTGGGCAGACTCAACTAGCTCACCTAGGTTAACCCGACAACCTAGTCCCTACCAGCCATGTGGCTTGCTGTACTTTCTGAGCACTCAGACATGTCTCTCTTACTCTGTGTCTTCTGGTGGAAAGAGAGCTTCCTCTGTCTCTTTCCAGGGTCCTTTCTTCCTCCCAGGAAGTTCCACCTTCCTATCCTCTTTCTGCCCCGCTAATTGGCCATCAGTGACTCTTATTATCCAATCAGAGAATGCCTCAGAAAGAGTGGTAACCATATCTCAGAGCATTGAAATCAGCTTTTGAAAACCATGCATAAGACCTTCCTCTAACACTCCAAGGTCTGTTTACCAGACTCCAGCATCCTAGAAAAGTCACAAGAGTGTCCATGTCCTCCTGGAAAGCCCAAAGGGCAAATGTCACCTACATGGTGTTTACACAGTTAGGACAAGCAAGTCAGTGAGAATGAGAAACTCTGTTCTTGGGTCCTCTGAAGACAGCGAGGATGCTGAAGCAGTTGTCAAGTGGGTGAGCAGTGCACCTCCATAAAGAAGCTGCATTTTTCTGCTGGAATATCTGTGTTCACAACTGCTGACACAGGTGAACGCTTTTTCTCCGCGAGAACCAGGGAAAGAAAAAGCCCTCATCCATGCCATTTGCAGCTTTTTACCATTGTTATTTTACATTGTTGTGTTCTCAGTAAGGTCCTTGGTTGTGTCTTATCTAAAAATATGCCTGCTGCATAGATAACGAGGAAACACGCTGGAGCCATTGCACAATGAGAATCATCAGGGCCTTTTGTGGTCCCAGTTAGATGCTCTCAGGCTTCTCAGGAAGTTGTGTTTAGCTGAGAGAAGCAGCAGTAGCCAAACGAAATCAAAACAGCAGCAGCTTACCTCACTTCCTTCTCAGACTGCATCTCACAAACAGTGCTGCCATGGAGAAAGGGGGTGGTTAAACCGTTAGCTCATGGCAACTGTTTGGACAGATGCTGTGGCCCCCATCTAAACATGCGTTTGGTGCCATGTCACATGGCGGAGCACCATCTATGTGCTTGTTTTACTGGTAGGGAGCTCAAGGGCCAAAGAGGGTGTTACTTGCTGAAGGTGACACAGCCGGTGATCCGCAGGTCCACTGCCTGACCTCACGTTCCCCAGTGTCACCCAGCTGCTCTGCCTCCCCTGCCTCACACACATGCCCAGATGAATGCCTGGCCTGTCCATTATTGGAAAATACCTGAGTTCATGGGCACAGCGTGCCTACCAGGGCATCTCTGGAGACCAGCCTAGAACCTAGTGCAGTGGCATTACTCAGCCATGTTTGTAGAGATTGTAAGTTGCCTCCAAAGAAATCTTAGTGCAACAGAGGCTACTACATCAGAATACACAAGACTGGAAAACTTGGAAACAGTAGTTGAAGCCTCTTTAGCTGGAAGTTTGAGAGGCTGGAAAAGCTCTCTCTCCCTCTCCATCACCGCGTGTGTGTGTGTGTGTGTGTGTGTGTGTGTGTGTGTGTGTGTGTGTGTGTTCATGCACGTACTCACACAGGTGCTCAAGTGTACATGCATGTACACACATATGCACAAGTACAGTGCCTACAGAATCTAGAAGCCATCAGATCCCTTGGAGCTGGATTGTAGATGGTTGTGAACTTCCTGATGTGGGTGCTGGGAACTGAACTTGGGTCCTCTGGAAGAGCAAGCAGTAAAGCTCTCTTAATCACTGAGCCATCTCTCCAGCCCCTTGGCAAGGATATTCTTGCTGTGTCATCCAGAGTGGAAGGTAGAAAGGCAGGTCACACATGAAAGACCAAGAGGGGAAGAAGGGTCATTGATAACAAGCCCACTCTTGAACTAATTTACTCTTCCAGGATAACTTTAATTCACCATTTAGGGGTGTGTTCTCCTGGTCTAGTCACCTCTTGTTAAGCCCCACTTCCAGTACCATCAGGTTGAGGATTAAAGTTCATCATGAGTTTGAAAAGAAAATATACTCAAGCCACAGCAGAAGATACTGGAAGAAAGTTGGGGTACAGTTGCAGTAAAAACCATGTACAGAGAGAAAAGCAATAGGTTAGATGCTGGATCATTTGCAAGGCAGGCTTCATCAATGTGTGTGACCCACCAGCTCGGGGGCTCAAGCACGTCTGTGTTCATCACAAACCTTCCATGACCGTGTTGTTCTCTCCTCTAGGAGGAGGATTGTTTGAACCAAACCTGGAGAATGAAGGGAGTATTTCAGGAAGCGACTCCACATTCTACAGGCAGTCGGAAGGTAAGGTTGCTTGACTGACAACTGCTCAGGAGTTAAAGGGCCAGAAAGGCTGTTGAATTGACTATTTGTGATCATAACCATGGTTGTGATTGACCAGTGAGAGCTCTGAAATCGGAACACAATAATCGAGCAAGGAACCTGTCCTTCTTTGTGTGAAACTATCCCACAATTTACTAACATTAATTTTATACCAACACCCTCATTTAAGAATTCTAGAATGGGATCTAAAGCCTTTCTGGTACTTGGTGGGATCTAAAGCCTTTCTGGTACTTGGTAACTGTCCCCATCACACACATGCCCAGTTGAATGTCTGGCCTGTCCATTATTGGAAAATACCTGAGTTCATGGGCCCAGTGTGTCTACCAGGGCGTCCCTGGAGACCAGCCTAGAACCTGGTGCAGTGGCGTTACTCAGCCATGTTTGTGGACATTGTGCAGACCTCTCCTGTGAAAATGCATTGCTGGGTAAAATATGATTAAAGCACAATAAAATCTAGTATTTTGTACAATAATACATAGTAATAATAAAACAATATGTCAGGACTGATGGGATGGCTCAGCAGGTAATAATGATTGCAGCCAAGCCTGATGACCCGAGTTTGATCCCTGGGACCACATGGTAGAAGAAGAAAACTGACTCCCACAAGCTGTCCTCTAACTGCCATGCACACACACACATGCACTCACATGCATGCACACCCACACACACACACACATACACACTACAATTTTATATGTAATAACTTTTAATATGTTGATGAATGTCACAGAGTAGCCATTTGGATGATAGAGCTCTCGTCTCCAGGGAACCTTCTGGCAAGTGGCACTTTACAGGGTCTCTTAATGGGCTCTTCTTGAAACTTTTAGGGAAGTGTGTTCTGTCAGCCAGACCTCGGTGTGTAGTTAGACTGGGTTGCCCTCTGCGGTCTGTCTTTTGTGACAGTCCCAGCTGACTTTAACAGACATCCTTTACCTCAGTCCCCTTGACCTTAGCTGGGTTTGTTTTAGAGAATTTATTGTGTTTTCCAAATGCCGCATCTTGGCCACGTTGGTGTCTTTAGGAATCCAAAGAGCTTGGGTGAGTGATTAATGAGTAAATAGATGTATTCACACTTTGTCTCATTTCTCAAATGGCTTTCAGCAGCTCACAGGAGACTGGCATATGCTAGTAACACAAGACACTAGATTATAAGTGGCAACAGGAGAATAAAATTAGAGAAAAAAGAGACTCGGGCATCCATCGCTTTCAGACCCATGATCCTGCGGCTGACATAGCGTGGTCTCAGGCAGTCAGCAAGCATAGTGCTGTGCAGGTCTCTATTCCCAGCTACTCCAGAATCTGTGGCAGGAGGGCTGTGAGTTCAAGGCCAGCATAGCCGATACAGTAAGACCCTGGAGAGATGGGTGTGGGGAGGAGGTGTGAAAGTCTCTGACCACAGGGCACCTAACTGGGTTGTCATCGTGGGGTTACAGATGTGACTCTAAGCTGAGTCCCAGCATGCGCTCTGCTCAGCCTTGTTACAGAAGTTGGTTTATGGCCCCCGTGTTTGCTTTAGGCCATTAGCACAGCCCAGTGTCTTCAGGACACTTGGTCATTTCTATCCATGTCACCACAGTGGTAAAGTGTGTGCAAGATGGGACCTATGCTGTCTGAGAACATGGACAGAGAAATAGTGTCTGACAGTGCCCTGGAACCATCTTGGTTACTCAACCGGACACCAGAAGGCAAAGAAGGGAGAGAGGAGACTCAAAGAACCACAGAGTGTGGGGTGGGGGTGATGGTGGGAGGCAGGGCTGAGGTAGGAGGGGAGGACAGCTCATATTCTATCCTTGGCAGCTGGAGCATGTCCTGGAACCACAAGGGTTGTAAGCAGAAAAGTGACCCGTGGGGCAATTGTGACCTGTCCTGTGTTCTGTTCCTTCCTAGGACACAGCATGATGGACACCTTGGCTGTCGCCCTACGTGTGGCAGAAGAAGCCATCGAGGAGGCTATTTCTAAAGCAGAATCCCACGGGGACAGCCTGGTAGGACCTCCTTCTGTGTGGGGGGAGGCAACAAGGTGGTAGCATGCAGGCTGTCGAGAGCAAGTGCAGATGGTCAGGGGTCAAGTCACTGTAGCCTTGAGGAAGGCTGTGTGTGACCTCCCTCTTGACTGTTGTCAGGAACACTGCAACAATGAACCCTGAGTCCCCCTCTTTCTCTTCCTTCCACAGGACAAACAGAATGAAGCCAGCTACCTGCGGGACCACAAGGAAGAGCTGGCAGAAGAGCTGGCTACCACCATCCTGCAGAGGGTAGGACAACACAAATGGCAATGGGGTCCAGGCTGGGGCCCGGGGAGCTGAAGAGTAGGCTCGTGGAGCTAGATGATACCCTGACCAAAGTTAGGAGAGCACGAGGAAAGCCACCCTCTCCGCTGCCCTTGCCTCCTCATATATACTTGGCCAAAGCAAATCCCTTGGCAGAACTTAGAGCTAGGGAGGATATATTTCCCATGAGCATGAAGACCTGTAGAGGCACCTGACAAACGGTTGTTGGTAAGGTGTCTTGAAAAACTTCAGCCTTCATTTTCAATCACAGCATCCCAATCCGCAATCACACAGCAAGGATTCTCCTCACTCCTGAGGAGGCCCAGAGGTCTCATCCACTCGTGGGTCAAAGGACATAGGTCCACAGGCAACACTTTTCCAGCCGAGGACCTGTCAGCTAAGCAAACAAATGACCTCCCCCTTGAGCCCAGCGCAGGGTGTCAGAAGAGAGAAAACTGCACAGGCCACCCTGAAGGAGGGAGGAAGAAAGAGTCTTGGTTGTCACAGGCCTCAGCGATTGCAAAAGCCAGTAGGCAGATGCAGCAATATCCTGCCCTAAAAATGTGAGTAGTGCCTTGACCGGGCCCACATCTACGCCTTGGAAGGCGCCTTCATTCTTTGCTGCCCTTTTCCTCATGGCTCTGTGGTCTAAAAGTCCACTGAAGGCTGGGGGACCAGTCATTTCAGTAGAATGCTCACTGCACATGCTGAGTGGCTCAAGCTTTCCACACGAGGGGAATGCATGTGGACCCCTGGGGTTCACTGGCCGGCCTAGCCCCAAATTGGCAAAATCCAGGCTCAATATGAGACCCTGTTTTAAAAAAAAATAGTGAAGAGAGACTGAAGAAGACACCCAAGGCCCACTCACTGCACAGGGCTGTGCCAGTTGATGGCAAAAGGGACCTGGAGATCTGCTGCCACTTCTCTAGACTTCCAGATCCTTCCTCAAGTTGAGGCCTACAGCCAGAGGCACCAGGGCCTGTGTGCTATGAAGCTTCAGCTGATACATGACTCTCTCTGGACCCGCATTCTGTCCTGTCCAATGGGTAAAAGTACAGTGTGCATTTCTCAGAATCTCTCTGAGGACTAGCTGGTACAGGACATCTGTAGTCCCCAGCGCGGAGTCTACTGTGGACTGATAGTCACTTACCTAAAGAAGTGGTGAAAATCAGAAAGGCAGCACAATCAGGCCTCAATGACCACGGGCTCCTTATCTACAGGCCCACTCAACCAAGGGTCCAGAATATGTAGGAAAAGGAATTCCAGAAGGTTCCACAATGGACAGCTTGAATTTGCTGTACCAAGCAGTAGGCTGGGTCCATATGGACAAAAAAGCATGCAAACTTAACCACTGTGGTCTTTGGCCATCCCCTGAAGCCTGACTCCCTCCCTACACTGATCATTTGAGCATCATCTTCCTGGTACCTCATTCGTGTGCCACATAGTTAGGTCCCTGACGGTTGAATCTTTACTTAACGTGTAGACTTTTTCCTCATTATTGTTCCCCAAACAGTAAGCCCAGCCACTATTTTAATGACACACATATCATGTGAGGCTTTACAAGTGATCGGAAGATGATCTGACATGTACTGGGAGATGGATAGCTTCTCTCAGCAAACACATCATCTTATATCCACCTCCGGTATCATTCCTCAAGCTCCATCCATCTTGAATTTTGATATATGGTCTTCCTGGGACCTGGGATCCAAAGATTAGGCTAAGTTGGCTTGCCAGTAAGCCCTAGGGATCCCCCTGTCTCTGCCTCCTTGGTGCTGGAATTATAACCGTGAACCACTGCATCCAGCTTCTTAATGAGGGTTCTGGGGATCAAATTCGGATCCTAATGTTCACACAGCAGACACTTTGTCCAGCCCTGTCAGGGGTGTGAGGTGTTTGTGAGGGAGGCTGATTCCCAGAGCCAGGCCCCTGCAAATGGAGAGGGTGGCTGCCCTTGTCAGCCACGGGAGCTGTAGGTCACCAAAGCTGCATGTGCCATTCCAACACGAGATGGAACTGAAATGTTAGAGCTAAGCCCCTGGGTGGCTGGAGAAACATCTCAAAGGTGATCCCTCTAGAACTTGTCCCCACTTCCCCAGATTATAAGAAAGCAGAACAGCAAAGCTGAGCCGCAAGCAGAGGAAGAGGAGCTGCAGTGGCCACGGCCCCAGAGTGGCAGTACGAAGGCCAGGGAGGAGGGCACCACCACATCCCCTCCAGGACGACACCAAGCACATGCCACCCTCTGGGTGAGTCACCGCGGCCCCGCACCGATTCTGTACACCTGGAGGTCAGAGCCATTCTCCCACAGAAAACAGGAAGGCACATTTTGCCATCTGCAGTTGAGTGTGCTCTCTGGGTCCTAAAGGAGAGCAGGGAGTATGGAAGGGGAGCAGGTAGGGGCACAGGGGACAACGAGAAGCTGAGGGAAAGAGCAGGTTGCTTGGTAGTTTTTACACTGAGAACAACTTAGGAAAAATGAAGATATCTATAGGCTGTGTGTGTGTGTGTGTGTGTGTGTGTGTGTGTGTGTGTGTGTGTGT
>CAJQZJ010003646.1:3410952-3422105 GCA_907164525.1 Lophiomys imhausi | reverse complement strand
TGTGTGTGTGTGTGTGTGTGTGTGTGTGTGTGTGTGTGTGTGTGTGTCTACCTGTGGGCAGGTATGCATGTGGAGGTCAGAGGTCAATGTCAGAGGTGCTGAGCACAGTCAACCTTGATCTTTGAGGTGGGGTCTCCCTCTGGTCTGGAATTCACCAATTCAGCTTAGCCATCTGCGGTCCCCAGAGACCATTCTGTCTCTACCTTCCCAACGCTGGGATTTTTTTGTAAGCGTGCCCCACTATGTCCAGCTTTTAAGTATGGGTTCTGGGAATTGAACTCAGGTGTTTGTACTTGCAAGGCAAGCACTTTGCCAACAGAGCCATCTTTCCCAGCCCACAGAGGTCCTACCCACTCACAGTGGTGAGTGACTGGGACCTTATGTTGAGGAAACAGCCTTTGAGTAGTTAGACTTCCCCGAAGGTCCCACTGTGCAGGAGAAGCTGGCTTTGGGAACTCATCAGCCACTGCCTACAGAGAAAAGAGGCAGTGCTCATTCAAAGGCTCAAATCTGTCAGCCTTCTAGGTCCCACTGATGTGAACATCTGTGAGCAGTGAGTGGGTCCAGGGCCTCCACAGCCCTCCCAGCTCTCTCCAGCCTAGCTCCTCCAATTGCACCCACCCTTGCTTCTCCTACAGTTCCTTATATGGGTAAGGAATGGAAAAAAGCAGAGACCATGGGTGGGGAAGAATGAGTCGAAGCAGTAAGAAAGCCAGCTGCTGAAGTAATCCCAGAACTTCCTGGTAGGCACCCAAGCCCCCAAAGGTGGTGAATCGAGATGTTGCTGCGGCGCCATCTGCTGGAAGCAGTTTTCATTGCAACGGCTGAGGACTCTTGCTTCAGGTCAAGGATTTGGCAAAATCACAGCTCACTCCTCCTCGGATGCCCTGCCCTATGTTGTTGAGCAACCATCATCAGAGCTGTTCTGGATCCTAGCCACAGGGACGGCACCTCCTGAATCCTGAGACAAAGTGTGGTTGTTTAACAAAGGTTGGCTGCACGCCAACTCTCACAGGGCCTTGCTGCACAGGGTGGATGTCTTTCTCTGTTACCCCATCTCCCACTTTCAAGCCCATCTTCTTACTTGTCCCTCCAGTTCATCTTGGGGAGAATTAGAGAGGTCCTGTGGCCCTAAACCCACACTGGTTTGTGACAAATCCCCAGCAGTAAGCCATGGGCTCCAGATCTGATAGCACCTGAGCATGCTGGTGAGCTGCCTCTCCCAGGCTGCGTCCTTTGGAGCCAAGGTCACGGAGAACACCACCCATTCCTAAAACCCAGCCATACGCTTAATCACCGATACCCCAGCATGCCTTGCTGAGTTTTCCTGTCTACTCCATTCCAAACACTTGTGCGTGTGCATGTGTGATGTGTGTGTGTGTGTGTGTGTGTGTGTTTATGCATGTAGCACGTGTTTAGATGTATGAGTGTGTTCAGGTGTGTGTGCATGTGTACTTGTGTGCAAACGTGTTTAGATGCATGAGTGTGTAGATTTGTGTGGAGGGGACTGCCTCAGGTGTCCTTCCTCAGAAATTGCCCACATTGTTTCCTGAGACAGTGTCCTTTACTAAGACCTGCTCAACAGGTGGACTAGACTTCCTGGCCCCACATCTGGAGACCTGCCTGTCTCTGCCTCCCAGTTCACCAACACAATCGGCCGCATTTGGCTTTTATGTGGGTTCTGGGGGTCTGACATGGGTTTTGGTGCTTACAAAGCAAGCACTTCTCTGACTGAGCCTTCTCCCCAGTCCAAGAATGTTTTTGAAGCTGTCACCTACCCTGTGGCTTACAGAGAAAGTTTCCAGACTGTTGTCCAAGGTTGTGGCAGAAATGACATCCCAGCCCCCGAGACAGCAACTCTCACGTTCAGCTCCCGATCATGCTGTGCTTGCTTTCATATCTCTGAGAGAGTACTCCGTGTCTCCTTCGCTCTCTCCTGTGGTGGGAGAGGAGGGAGGCAGGGAGATGGCATGCTCTAGGATCCTAAGTTACCAGTCCTTTCCACGGATGCTTTCTGCGGCTATGCAAAATGTCCCTTCCCTCCTAAGCCTACCAGTGTCCAAAACAGACACCTCCTGTGCTGGTCCGAGGCTCCTGGGCCTTGCTGAGGGAAACAGCTTCATGGACCATGTTTATCCCTGAACTGAAGATGCTTATCCTGGGACTGTCCTTAAAACTCACACATTGTCCTTTCCACAGCGGTCCCAGTCTGCATTCTCCTTCACAACTGAAGATGTTCTGAAGACCTGTTCAGCAGAAGCTGCACCAAGGCAGCCCAGAGACCGTGGCCCGCGTCTGCTGGGGGAGTCTGCTCTGCCCAGCTGGAAGAGCATGGACGGACTGGACGGAACAAGTAATGGAGGGTTTTTTGTTGTTTGTTTTGTTTTGTTTGGTCTAGTTTGAGATAAGACCTCGTGGAATCCAAGCTGGCTCCCAGCTCCCAGTGTAGCCAAGAGTGGCCTTGAACACCTGGTCCTCCTGCCTCGACTTCTAAATGCTGAGATGGTAGGTATGCGGCACCAACCACTCCCTGGCTCCAAGTGGGTGTTCACGGGTGCTGATTAGAATGTTGCCAGCTCTTGCATGGTCGTTCATCTCTTCCTCCCGTAAGTGCGTGTGTGGCTGCGAAGGAGTCTGATGGGCAGGTGGTAGTCTGTCTCACCACATCTTGGCACTGTGGTCTGCCTGTGCTTGTTCTTTCTGCTCACTTCTAGAATGTTCTGCCTCTCCCTTAGGGGATGGAGCTCATATCAACATCTTACATGCTGTCTAGAAATGAAGGGGTTGAAATTAGCTTAACTTCTTTCCTAAACTCTCACACGGTGGTTGCGACAATATAAATGGAAACCAGGGGCCATGAAGCCCACACTTTGGGGTCTCGTACCCCCCAGCATGGGTATGCTCCTCACCTAGTAAGCGCATACATACGGCAGAAAGTAAACCCATGTGCTGTTATGTGAAGCAGGTATTCACACCTGTGTTATAGGTCCAGATCCCTTCCCTGAGTAGCAGAAGTACTTAAGCCCAAAGTGGCCACCCTACAAATAAACTTTAAAGACTACCTGCCGTTCCCCTCTATAACTAACCAGCAGCCTATGAAAACAACCTACCCACTGCCAAGACTCAGAAATGTTAACTACTTTTCGATGTAAAGATTTTCTGTGACAGGTCACTTTCCTGTTAACCCACAGGTGCCTGAAGGGTGGGGACACTTGGCGATGACAGGACAGTGCTTTCTGTGTGTGTGTTTTCATGGTTTTGGTTTTTAAGTGTTTTCATCCCTAGACCCACCATTCAGATACCCACACACTCATGGTCTCCGCTTCTCTCCCTCTTCCCTCCTGCTCCCCCCGCCCCCCGCCTCTTCCTTTCTCCTGCGTCTTCTCTCTCTTCCCTCCCCTCTCTCCTTTGTCACCCTATTCTGTTTCCCCCTTCTCTCTGTCCTCTCTGTCTCTGGGGCCATCCGCAGGTTGACTCTCATCCTACCATATATCGTATGTAGGAGCACAAGCACCATATTTTCTGGGCCACCCTGGAGCTGGGCCGAGGGCGCTTTATCCGGGAAGGCCTTCTGCCTTCTCCCTTGGGCTTTGGGAAGCTTCACAGTCACACCACGGCCCCACCCAGAATGCAACTTGGTAACTCAGCTTTCGCTCTCTCTGTTGCATGATCTCACTGTACTTTGCATCTTCTGAGTGATTGACTTCCACCCCAGGCAGAGTCTAATGTAGGGACCTGGGGTCTTATGGTTCATCTGTGATTTGA
Organism: Lophiomys imhausi; assembly: GCA_907164525.1. Taxonomy (NCBI): domain Eukaryota; kingdom Metazoa; phylum Chordata; class Mammalia; order Rodentia; family Muridae; genus Lophiomys; species Lophiomys imhausi. The sequence goes on along the minus strand of CAJQZJ010003646.1, from coordinate 3,418,340 downwards.
GCTCAGGAAACACACGAGCACATGAGATGAGAAAGGAAAGGCAAGCAGGAGATGATTGTTATCCAGGTGCTTGTCACTGGGGGTGACTGGAGCTACCCACCTGGGGAGCCTTAAGGTCAAGAGCCACCTCCAGTCAGGCATGGCAGGTGGGAAATTAGCCCACAAGCTCCCCAGCTATTAGTGGAGGAGCGCTCCTAGCAAGGGGTTATTCGCAGGCATTCCTGTCCTGGCCCTGGGCAGACAACACAGGGCCTTGTACCTAGGTTATGATTCGAGTGAAGAATTGGAAGTGCTGGCAACCAGAACTACAGATGGAGTCTGCCAAGGTGCAAGCTACAATTGTGGCTACAGGGAAGGTTAGCGTTGCCCTTTCCTGGCTCTGAGGAGTTTCCTGGAGAGTCTGAGCAGCCTGTTCTCACAGCACCGATGGAGGCCGTGGGGAAGGCCAGTCTAATGCACAGGCTCCATTCTGCTGCACAGAGGGTCATATGCAACACTAGATAATGACCTCAACATGCACACATGCTTTCTGTTCGCGTGACTGGAGTGTTGGTCTATGTTCTGGTGTTAAAGTCCATTTCTGTAATCCAATGCAATAGACAGATGAGAAAAGCCTAGAGTGCTTGGTGTATCCAGCATATGGGCTTCATATTCTGTGTCATGATGCCCTACTGAGCCCAGTGGTGAGTCCCTCTGTCCCCACTGATAGGCCAGGAAGCAGGCTAAGATACCCTAATTGATCTGAGGCCTCCTGCTAGTAACCTTGCATCTGGTGTTTAGGCCTGGAACTGCCTGAACCCTGTAATGAGAATTAGTTTTCTTTAGTGAATTAGTAAGGACTCTTAAGGGAAAAGCAGATCAGACTGGCACCTGGCAGCACACAGTCCTGGTCAACCGTTGAGAAGGAACTCTTAAAGCCTGGGAAACTGAAAAGACTTTAGCTTGGCATTGTTTGGGTGCTAGAAAGATCTGAGCCAAAAAGGGGCGGAGCCCAATTGAAGCAAAGGCTCAGTGAGAGACAGTTGGTGCCCTGTTGAGGGGCGTGGCTTAAAAAGCCTCATTTTGAAGTCTGTGGATGGTGCCTGGTGAAGGGGAGTGGGAGGTCACGGGAGCTACCAAATTGTGCAAGAAAAGGAAGATATCGAAAGACAGTGAGACCATACCCTATATAAGCCAAAGAACTCTATGAGAGAGGGGAGCGAGAGATGGAGCCAGTCAGCACACCATAGACACCAAGCCAAAAAACGTCACAGGTGTGAAGATATACACCAGCTGCTTTCACTGAGGTTTTGCTGACAAAAAAAGCCTCAGAAGGGACTCTGGTCATGAGCCATCCCAAGAAGGTCGTGAACGATGGAGGCAGGAACAGAGAGGCCTAATGTACTCTAGCAAGGCACAAGGCGTACCTGGTTGAGGAAGCCAGGGACCCGCTATAGGCCTTGGAGTCAAGGTAAGGCCTCAAAGCTAAAGACTAAACCGGACTGTATAGCAGCTACCCTGAGGGGATTCAGCTAGTTTAAACAGCAGCCTGCTGTGTCTGTGGACAGACCAGGCCATGCTCGGCCCAGCATCTGTGCCTCACATGACTGAAGCTGGCCCCAAGTTAAACAGGTGAGGCAAGCTGGTCGTACGAACCGGGGGACAGCAGCGGTGCTAGGCCAGGAGGAAGATGAGCCAATCTGAAGATAAGATTGCCGTGACTGCCAGAGCCAGGCTGGGAATGCTGCTGGAGGGGTGCCAGCAGATAAATAGAAGACTGACCAAGCTGGTCGCATGGACCTGCACTAGAGAATTTTAGTATCCTTTCAAAAGGGTTAAATTAGGATTGTTTAGGTGTTCTTAGGTATTAAGTGTTTTTAGGTATTAGGTTGTAGATATTAGGTATTTTATAGGTTATAGATATTATAGGATATAGGTATTTATTAAGTATTAATAAATATAGGATAATAAAATTTTCATTCACAGAACCCCAGGTTCTTTTAAAATTATTTTTTAAGATTTATTTACTTAATGTATATGCTCTATCTCTATGTACACCTATATGTCAGAAGATGGCATCAGATCACATTATAGATGGTTGTGAGCTGCCATGTAGGTGCTGGGAATTGAACTCAGGACCTCTGGAAGAGCAGCCAGTGCTCTTAACTGCTGAACCATCTCTCCAGCCCCTAAAATTATTTTTCTAACATTATTTATTTACCGTTTTGGTGTTTTGTGTGTTATGTGACCATGCATGCAATGCCTGTGGAGGCCAGAAGAGGGCATCAGAGGCCCTGGAACTGGAGCCACGGACTAACCCTGAGCCACCCACCGCTGAGCCACCCACCGCTGAGCCACCTCTCCAGCTCCAAGCCCAAGGTTCTTGGATTTGCCCTTTACTACAGTGACCCTGTTCACACACTGATGTGAGGAAAGGGGCTGCTAAGAATCCATCTTGGGCTAGGGTGGCTCTGTTGATAAAATGTTTGCTGTGCTAGCAAGAGGTCCTGAGTTCAATTGCCCAGATCCCACATTAAAAAAAAAAAAAAAAAAAAAAAAAAGCAGGCATGGGGCTGGAGAAATGGCTTGGTGCTGACTGTTCTTGCAGAGCTCATGGTTTTGTTCCTGGCACACATGTCAGGTGACTCACAACCGCTTGTAACTCCAGCTCCAGTAGATTCCACGCCCTCTGACCTCCTCGGGTTCCTGCACACTTACTATAAATAAACTTAGGCAGTCACACACACATGTGCATAAGTTAAGGATAAATAAGCAGTTTTTTAAGGATACAGGAGGGTCCCTGGGGTCTCTGGCCAACCAGCTGAGCCTATTAAGTAAGATCCAGCTTCAGTGGGAGATACTGTCCTCGACACTAAGGTGGAAAGCTGGGAGATGCCTCAGGGGTTAAAGCACTTGCTGCACAAACGTGAAGACCAGAGTTCAAATCCTCAGGGCCCTCAGAAATGCCGGGTGGGCATGGCAGCCGCCTTTAATTTCAGCCTTGGGAGGCAGAGATGGGGTCCCCAGAGCAAGCTGGGTAGGGAGACTAGCATATCAGTGAGCTATGGAGAGGCCCTGCCTCAAAGAATAAGGAGGAAGAACGGCTTAGGATGACTCCCAACACCAACTGTAAGGCTCCACATGCATGTATACTCACATACCTGTGGAACATATGCACACACATGCTCCCTTGTTCACACACACACACACACACAAATATTCTGCTCTGAGCCAGCATGGTGCCACCATGTATGAACATCTTCCTGCTGTCATCCTCAATACAACTCAGGGAGGTTCTGAGTTCCATTTTTCATCTACGGTCGAAGTAAGGATCTGAGAATCCTAGCTGCATGGCTTTGAGGGGTTTGCACCCAGGCCTTGGAGACCTCTGTTCTTCCCAATGTGAAACCTGTCCCCAGGGCAGAGGAGGCTAATTTGCTTCTTAGGGGAACAGGTGACTGGGATCCAAATCCTGCCTTGAACCCTGTCATCTGGAGGCTGCTGACCCACATGCATGGTCAGCCAGAACACAAGGCAGATCATGGGAAGCCAGCCAGGAAGGTCAGGGGTGAGCAAAGGCTCTGGGAAGAGAGGGCTTGGAGGTGAGAGGTTTAGGGATTCGCTTGGGCTTCACCACAGAGTGTGGCAGAGATGAATTGTAGAGTAAGGAGTGGCAGGAGGAGGCCCGGGCACTTTCTGGGAGACTTCCAGGAGGGCCCCCATTCATATTGTCCCATGGTGGGGACGTCAGTCGGTCCAGTATCTTACAGTGTAAGAAAGCCCTAGTTGCTGACTGTCAGAAGAAAGAGAACTCATTGTTCTGCCAGGGCGTGTTATTGTAGGCAGTTGGTGTGGAACTGGGTTGAAAACATGTTCCACCAGCACCTGCATTCCTCCAGGCTGGCATTCTGTAATGAACAGGCAAGGACCATGCTGTGGAGACCACCATTCCATGGAGTACTAGCAGGCTGATAGAGAGCCTATATCATTTATGTAGTGTGAGGCAAGCACCTGTCTCAAGGTCTTACACAAAGCTGTAGACCTGTAGGCCCCTGGTCCAGAAGCCAACATCCAGGTACAAGCTGAAGAATGGTCCCTTCCAAAGCTCTTCTCTGTCCACCCTTGGTGGAAAACAGCCTCTCCCAGCAACTGCTGTGCCTGGGGTACTAGTAGCTCCCAAAGGAACTTCAGGGCATTCTCCTAATGCTCCCTGCATGTGGGTGAAGCCTTGAGGCCCAGCCCTCAGACATCCCAAGTGATTTGAGTCCAGTTGAGAGCAGTGTGGATCACAGGCTCAGGAGGGCTCTCCCTGTCTTGCACTTTGCCTGATACTGGTCCCAGGACCGCCTTGGAGTCCGAGAAAGGATGCAAGGGAGAGAGAGGCACCCTCTCTGACCATTGCTCTGTTTTCCATTCCTGCCTCTGAAACAAATGCCAATCGTGTTCAGCTTCAAGTGCTCTCCAGAACCAATGTCACATAAATATTAGACTTCCATGCCTATCTCACGAGGCTGCGGGGAGTGACATCTGTGAAAGTCCTCGGGGCAGAATAGGAGGTAGAACTATCCCTCATCAGTGAGGGGAAGCTGAGGACCCATGACCCATGTCAAAGAACTAGGGCAGTCTGTCTGCTGTAGTTCTCTCTTCCCTTCTGCCAGTCATACACTAGCGTGGGGTAGCTCTCAGGAGCCTGAAAGGAACCACGCCTCCCAGTCTCAAAGTCTTATTGTTCTAATAATGGTTTTACTATTTAAAATGTTTATATATGTGTAAAATGTATTTTCATTATATCCACCCCCACCCGGTACCTTTTCCCAACTACCCCCCAGGACCCCTCAACCCATTTTCCTCCAATTTCTTGTCATCATCATCATCATCATCCTGAGTTCCCTTAGTACTAGGGCATCAGCACCAACCGGGGTCCACACCTCCAAAGGCAAGTGACTCTGCCTCCCTCAGCAGTCACCAACTGCTCCTTGCTAGGGGTGGGGCCTTGTGAGGCCTTCTCCCACCCAAAATGGAAATGTGGCTGACTTGATATTGTGCAGGTCTCAGGCGGGTGAACACAGCCACTGAGGGTTGATGTGTGCAGCAGCCACACATGTCCAGCAGTGGGCATTTCACTGCCCTCCTCCCATCCCATCATGTGCCCTGAGCCTGCTGATGATACCCACGTATGCCTTAACCTCCTGTGAGTTGTGTGTGCACTCCTGGTCCACACACTCCCAGGAAAGCCAGTCATGGGAGATGGCACGTGCTGCCCAGCTAGCTCCTGGCAATGACAGAGCCCTCTGCTTTCTTTCTCACCTCTACCCCACAGATCTGGCCCCGGTTCTGCAGAGCCCTGATGGGAACTGGATGGCCTTGAAGGATGAAGGTAAACGACTCCCAACCCGCCTGCTGGCCAAACCGAAGAGCCGGACCTTTCAGGCCCTGGAGGCTTCCAGTGTGACCTCCGCCTATGATGAGATGGGTTCCGACAGTGAGGAAGACTTCGATTACAGTGAGGCCTTGAGTAAGCTGTGCCCACCATCCCAGGGCAGGCCCAAGCAGCCCCAGCCTCAGCCTAGATGGGCCCAGAGTTCTGGCCAAGGTCCCTTAGTCACCTCTCCCTCAAACACTGAGGCCATGTGTTCCGATTCAGAGACATCCTCCGCTGGCTCATCTCGGGAGGCTGGATGCCGCGCTAGGCTGTCCTGGCTGCAGAGGAAGGCCCCCAAGAACCCCACAACGGAGAAGATGCACCCCCAGGGAGAGCTGGATGTTAATTTCAACCCCCAGGCAGCCACCAGAGAGACTTCCGACAGCAGTGATCCAGAAGAGGCCCTCCACAGTGCAGACCACCGGGCCAGGCGGTGGAGAAGGGCCCGAGGGGGACCAGGGGAGCCAAACAGGGGGCTGCCTTTGCTTGGTGCCCACCTGCAGGCTCTGCACACACCTCAGGTAAAGAAAGGTCGCCTGCAAAGGCACGCACACTTTGAAAGCAGGGTGACAGTCTCCACATATGGTGCTCTACAGAGCCTGGGTTCAGGGTCTCCTGTCTAAGATTCTATTGGTCTTGCTGCCAAGCTGCTGAGTGACTGGAGCCAGGTCACATCAACCCTCAGTGGCTCTGTGTCCTTGTATTCGTTAGACCTTCTTGCCTCTGTGAACAAATACCCAAGAAAACACATCCTAAGAGTTTTCACTTGGGCTCACACTCCTAGAGGCTTCTGTCTGTGGGTGCTGTGTCTTTTGTGTTTGAGCAGGCCATGTTGATGGTAGGGGGCTTCTTCAGTTCGTGGTGGACAGGAAGAAGAGAAAGATAACATTGGCGACGGCCAAAGCAGGGCTGGGGAGGCGGCTCCGTTGGTGAAGGGCTTGCTGTGTGAACTCGAAGACCGGAGTTCAATTCCCCACCTACATGAAAAGCCAAGCATGGCAGCACATGCTTGCTGTACCAACGCTGGGGAGACAGACAGGAGACTCCTTGGCAGTCACCACCTGATCAGCCTAGCCTACTCAGGGAGCCCCAGGCCAGTGAGAGTCCCCATCTCAAAAACAAGGTGAATGGCGCCTGAGGAGTGACATCTGAGGTTTATCTCTAGGACACGCACACACACCTTCACATGCAGAAAACATGCAAACATACCTTCACACACATAAACATGTACATATACACATACAAACTAGTTCATTATTTTTTTAATTAAGAAAAAACATTTTTTTTTTTTGGTTTTTCGAGACAAGGTTTCTCTGTGTAGCCCTGGCTGTGCTGGACTCACTTTGTAGACCAGGCTGGCCTTGAACTCGCAAAGATCCGCCTGCCTCTGCCTCCCAAGTGCTGGGATTAAAGGCGTGCGCCACCACCGCCCGGCTATGAAAAAACATTTTTAAATTTAAATTTTTAAGTATTTAAAAATTAAGACAAGATATATATCCAAGGAACATTCCTAATCATTGCGTGTTTCAAAACAGGGTGCCTAAGGCTTCGTATTTAGTACAAAATGGCTTCAAACTCAAGTCCAGGCGTCAGTCTTTGAAAGGCACCTGTCTTAGTCAGGGTTTCTATTACTGTGATGAATCACCATGGCCAAAAGCAAGTTGGCAAAAAAAAGGGGGGGGGGGGGTGGGAGTGTCAGTTTACAACTTTCAGGTCATTCTTTACCACTGAGGGAAGTCAGGGCCAGAACTCAAACAGAAGGAACGTGGATGCAGAAACTGAAGCAAAAGCCACGGAAGGTGCTGATTACTGGCTTGATTCTCGTGGCTTGATCACTGTGCTCTCTTCTACAATCCAGCACCACTGGCCAAGGAGTGGCAGAGAGAGCTGGGCTCTCCCAATCATCAATCAAAAAAAAAGAAAAGCCCCATAGCCTGCCCACATGCCCCATAGCCTGCCCACATGCCCCATAGCCTGCCCACATGCC
>CAJQZJ010003646.1:3341978-3370320 GCA_907164525.1 Lophiomys imhausi | reverse complement strand
CTCTACTGCCGACTTAGGGGGTCTTTTAATAATTTTCATTCCCTTCATTCCCCACTCCTTTTAGTCCGTTGTTCTAATCTTAGAACCTATACATCTGTTTCATCAAATCATTATCACACTCCCGCAAACCTTGATATTGCTGCTTAAGCATTAAAATATGTACAGCACTTATTCTTTCCCTAACAAAGGTAACAAGCCTATTCAAGATACAGGATCCCAAGGTAAGGATTAATAAGAAAATCAGGAGGGGTCCTATTAAAGTTGAAATGAGGGTGGTCATCCACGGCGACTTACTGTACCATCCTTCAAACCATCCCTGTTGGGCCTCTCTCTTTTTCTTTTGTCTAGTCTTTCTTTTAGCTTATTCATGGAATCTCTAATCACCCCGGAGTGATCAATGTAAAAACAGCATTCCTCCTTTAGTGCTGCGCATAACCCCCCGTTCTGTAAGAATAACAGATCCAGACCTCTTCGATTCTGTAAAACCACTTCTGATAGGGAAGTTAGAGATTCTTCTAGCCTGGCAATAGACTGTTGGAGAGATCTCAAATCCTCATCCATAGCTGCTCTTAGTTCTTTAAAATTATCTTGGTTTGTTACTAAGGCAGCTGTACCAGTTCCTATCCCAGCCGCTATACCCAGTCCCAATAGTACTGCTAATGTAAGAGAAACCGGCTCTCGCCAATATCTAGTGAGTCGATGGTCGAACTCGTCTATAAAAGCATCAGCTGGGTGATAGAACACCCTAGGCAGGAGTTGTATTAACACACAGTAATCTTTGGTGTCATCAAAAACATTAGTGGCAACACAGGGAGTCAATCCTGTGCTACAAGCCCACCATTTATCTATGCCCGGATACAGGTATCTAGTATCCGAAGTTTTTGGAGACCTCAGGGTCTCATTGCATAGATGTTTATAAGTGGCGGGTGGATTTCCTAGACAAGTCCCTTGCCCTGATACCTCAGTTAGAGTCAGTCTATTCTTATCATGCCATGAGCAGGCTTCATGGCTGGTGGTGTTATTAAAGGTACCTGGTACAGCAATGCCCTCCTAGTAGGGGGGTCCGGAGGCCAAACAGAGCCAACAGTCCTTAGTCAGCGCAGGCTGAGATTCGTTTAGAACTTGAAAAGCTCCCTGGACTAGATTCAGCAAACGCTGACCCGTGGGCGGTAGAGCCTTTAGAGTCATGTTTGGGGGAACAGGAGTTCCGGGAAATGGAGTGGGATCCAGGGCTCCCTGGGGCCGAGACTTCGGCTGTGGGGGTCCCTGGTCAGGGAGTACCTGATTGGGGCCCACTGGTGACCCCTCGGCACTTTTTATTTTTAACTGAATTTTGAAAGTTACACCATGATCAGTGCCGTGCATATACCATCGGAATCCCCATGTACTTCATGCAACCATCGTTCACGGGAGGTCGGGCTCTTGCCTCATTCAGTTATGGTTATGTTAAGAGGCAGCCATTGTCGGGTGGATGGGAGGCAATACCCAGTAGGTTTGGAATAATTTCGGCGGACCGTTATTAGGTCCCAAGATGAGGAGGGATTCCAGTAGGCCTGTCCTGTTGTTTCACAGCCCCACTCTTCACAATAATAACTCTCCAACCCCCCACATCTTTTAGCGACCACTCTACTTCTACCCTCTCTGGGGCAGACATAAAAGTCCTCTTCAGCTAACCCACAACGGTCCTTTCCTGCTCCATATCCATACTTAGTTCCCATCCACCTAGGGTGTTTTCATTTGGGGTCATTTTCTAGGAGGTGATGGGGGTCTCCTTCAGGTATGTCCCATGTTTCTAGTCCAGCAGCCAGCTGACAGAAGTCAGGTGACAGTTGTGGCCACCATGTCCATGGAGGGGTTATCTTAGATACTGACCAGACAACTTCTTCAGTCTGAGAGATCACCTGCCAGGTTAGTTTCTGGGGAGTATGAGGGTTGTCACTTTTCATCTGGAGAGCACCTGCGACGCAGGCGCAGCTTAAAAGGGTCCACAGTCTTTTCCAATTTCCACTCATCCTTGGAAGGTTCAGGAGCTCTCTTTACGTGTGAAGCGTGGATCCAGGCTGAGATGCCCTCTACCTTCACTGCAGTTGGGGTGGTCAAAAGCACCAGGTATGGTCCCTTCCAGCGAGGTTCAAGGTTCCCAGCCCGATGACGCCGGACGAGTACAGTGTCTCCAACCCGGAACTGATGAGGCACATTCAGGTCTCCAGCTTCATAAGCTTCTCTGAGCTGCTCCCAGGCCTCGCGCCGGACCACTTCAAGGGCTTTCATGCGGGTGAACAAGGGTTTAGAAAGGACAACATCAGGATCAAATACTCCGCCCGCCTCAGTAAGGGGAGGAGGACTCCCACAGAGAATCTCATAAGGTGTCAGCTTAAAACGACCCGGGGTATTTCTGACCCGGAATAAGGCAAAAGGAAGGAGGGCTGTCCAGTCTCCCATGCCGGTCTCTAAGGCTAATTTAGTCAAGGTCTCTTTTAGAGTTCTATTCATCCTTTCTACCTGTCCTGAACTTTGGGGATGGTAGGCACAATGTAATTTTTATTTAATCCCCAGTTGAGTGGCCAGTCCCTGACTTACCTGGGCAACGAAAGTGGGTCTATTATCAGACCCAATTACCTTGGGTACTCCAAACCTCGGAAAAATTTTTTTAAGAATCTTTTTGGCCACTGTATTGGCAGTCTCAGTCCTTGCAGGGAAGGCCTCTACCCACCCTGAAAATGTATTTTCAACAACAAAGCTGCTTCCATCAGTGTACCAGTTCAGACTTCCTGGCCAGGGTCAGTCCTTTAGGTCACTCCGGGGACCCGTTTCTTCTGCCAGGATATCAAGGCAGTGGTGGGCAGGAGCAGAGTCATCAGCCTCAGGCAGTAGGGTAGCAGGATTCAGGGTGGCGGGGGGGGGGTGAATATCACTCTCTTAGTCAATAATAGGCTTTGGTAGTGGGTCATTTTAGCATCCAACGGTCAGGGGCTGCCGGATAATGTTCTCAAGGGCATGGGGTGCCACCACTGTAATGTGCTGTCCCAAAGTCAGTTTATCAGCAGCATCTTTGATAAGTAAGGCCACAGTCGCAATAGCTTTCAGGCATGTGGGCCATCTGCTTGCAACAGGATCCAGTTTCTTAGATAAGCAGGCTACCTGTCTCTTTTAAGGTCCTAAAGTCTGAGTAAGAACGCCTCTGGCAACCCCTGTCCTTTCATTCGCATATAGAGTGAAAGGCTTGGTTAAATCAGGTAGGGCTAAAGCTGGTGCCGTTAACAAGGCCTTTTTGATATCTTTAAAGGCCTTCTGATGTTCAGAGGTCCAGGTGAACCCTCCTCCCTCCTTGGTGAGGGGAAATAAGGGGGCTGCCAGTGTAGTGAAACCCGGAATCCATAGTCTACAAAAACCAGCAGTGCCCAGGAATTCTCTTACCTGGCGCGGGGTGGTCGGGACAGGAATCTGGGTGACAGTCTTTTTCCTGGCTTCCATCAGCCATCGCTTTCCATCTCTCAGGGTGTATCCCAGATAGGTGACCTCAGTTTTACATAACTGAGCCTTCTTAGCAGAAGCCCGATACCCCAACTCACCAAGTTCCGTCAGCAGCCTTTTAGTTCCTTGGAGACATTTAGGTTTAGTTGATGTTGTCAAGAGTAAATCATCAACGTACTGTAACAATGTTAGCTGAGGATTTTCAGCTCTGAAGGAGGCCAGATCCCGATGAAGAGTCTCTTCAAAGAGGGTAGGGGAGTTTTTGAATCCTTGTGGCAATCTAGTTCAAGTTAACTATCCCACCAGTCCAGTGTCAGGATCTCTCCATTGAAGGCAAAGATGGGTTGGCTGTCAGGATGTAACTTCAAGCAGAAAAAAAGCATCCTTTAGATCTAGAACAGTCTTAAATCTTGGACTGGCCTGTAATCATTAGTGCCTGGCTTCTTTACCGGTAACAGGGGGGTGTTCCATGGTGACTGGCAGGGAACCAAGATGCCCTGTCTGTGAATGTCGTCTCTGTTCTCTATTCCCATTCGGTCTAGGTCTTCTGTTGCCCAGGTTTCCTGTCTGTCTAGGCCCTGTTTTCTCTCTCTTATCTCCTACAACTGCGGCCAGTATCCTAGTCAAGTTTCTTTCTTGTTTGCAATCCCGCCTGTCCTCTCTCTCTCTCTTTTCTCTCTCTCCTTTTTTTTTCTTTTCTTTCCTGTTTCTCTTCCTCAGTCTCTCTCTTATGATACACTTTCTCTGTCTCTCTAACAAGATTCCTATAAAGGCCATAGCCACAGCCGCTCGTTGTTTCCTCAGAGGTGGGTCAAAGGGAGTGTGCCGCCTGTAGGCCTCCATCAACCTCTCAAGGAATACGCACGGAGGCTCAACAAGACCCTGAAGCACTCCTCTTACCTTGGCCAAATTGGTGGGGTGCCGAGCGCACCTCTGAGACCTGCCACTAGAGTCCGGCGGAAAAACTGTCAGCCGCTCCCTACCTGCAGCCATGTTGAAGTCCCAATCTGGTCGATCAAGGGGGAACTCAGCATCGATCTCATTCGGGAGGATAGTGGGGGTCCCATTGTCTCTGGGACATTCTTCTGTGCCTTCAAGAGAATTCTCTCCCTCTCCTCTGTAGTAAAGAGAACCTGCAAAAGCTGTTGGCAATCATCCCAGGTGGGTTGGTGAAAAAACATCAGGGATTCCATCAAACCTGTAAGACTAGCAGGGTTTTTAGAGAAAGATGGGTGGTTAGCTTTTTAATTATATAAATCAGCTGAGGAGAAAGGCCAATATTTTAAGGGTTGAAAAGCTGGTGGGTCCACAGGGACCCGACCATTCGGAGGGGTAGAGCCACAGTGGAATCGGGTCCCTCTGGACTCAACCCTCTCTGGCTCCGAGTGCCAGTTGCCAGCCCTCCCCCCTCTATTCCTTGTAGTTCCAGGCTCGGCCAGAGCCGGGGCTGGTGTGGGGACACCTGGGGTGGCTGGGGGGAGGGGGGTGGCCGCGGCGGGCTCCTCCATCTCGGGATAGATCTTAGGCGGAGCCGAAGGTGTTGTTTCCGAAGCTGGCTTTTGTTTTGATTTAGGCTCTGTGCCACGGAGAGCCAGGGCTTGGGAGCCTGGCTTTCTTTCTCTCACCCAAGGTTTTACCCATGGGGGTGGGTTCTGGACCAGGTCTTGCCAAACAGTAATGTATGGCTGTTGATCGGGATGAGACCCTGGTCTTTCCTTAAAGACAATAGTTTTTACCTCAAAAATAATGGTCCAGTCAAAAGTCCCTTTGGGTGGCCACCCGACGTCAAAAGTGGGCCACTCCGAAGCACAAAAAGTCTGTCACGTCTCTTTTTAACCTCAACTGCCAAATTATGAGTCCTAGTTTTAACTTCAGTCCAATGATCCAGTGTCAAACTTAGAGGAGTCGTTACAGTCTGTCCCATTGTCACAAGTAACATAAAACATAAACGTAAGATACATAGAAAAACACTACGAAAAATCCTTTTTACTCTCAAATGCCGGCACCACTCCAGAAAAACAGACGGCCGGGAGGTCTCTTGCGTCCCCTCTCCCAAGAGGACCACTGTATCCTCCCCGGCACCCAGACAAACAGACGGCCGGGAGGTCTCTCGCGTCCCCTCTCCCAAGAGGACCACTGTATCCTCCCCGGCACCCAGATGGGACCCTCCCAGGCGTCCCTGGGGTCCCTGTCCTCCTGGGACGTCTCCCCAGGGCTACAGCCGCTGATCCCTTAGCACGTCTGCCCGATCACCCATCCGTCTCCTCCCGAGACAGAAACGGCTGCCAAACCGAAAACAACCTTCGCGAAGCCAACTTTTAACGCAAACCATATAACAGAACCAGACAACAGAGACAAACCCAGGACACAGAGATAGAAATCTCACAAACCAGACAACTTTTAACTTTTGCGCAAACCATATAACAGGACCAGACAACAGAGACAAACCCAGGACACAGAGACAGAAATCTCAAAACCCAGACAACAGAAATAGGCCCAAGACACAGAAATCTCACCTCCAAGTGGGTTCTTGTGGAGATTGGGATGGCCGCAAATTTCCCCGCCAACACACCAAATGAAAGACCCGGGGGAGGGAAGTACCTCACCCGACACTCAGGATATCACGGCCGCCCCAAAACTCGCAAGAAACCATCTTGATGCAATCACAAGAGGTTTATTTCGGGGGGAAAAAGGGGGAAAAAAGGGGGGGGCTCAGTGCACTGAGGGACGCCACTCGTATCCCACGCAGGGCTAGGAGTCGCGACCCCCACGCAGGGCTAGAGTAGAATATTTAATAGGGGAGCACCACAGATTAAGGGGCGGGGGGAAATTACAGGTGGGAAGTACCAGCCCAGCCCATCGGTTACCACAACCCAAGGGGGAGGGGAAATACAGCTGGAATGTACCAGCCCATTAGTTAGTCAGCGGGAAACATCCTACATCTGTTTGTCTCAGGAATGAATCTAATCTTGTGGTCAGCCAGTTCCTGAAGCCCTGGGGGCCCGTGGCCCAATTGACCTTCATTCTTGGTTTCAACCTGTTTATGGTCAGCTAAGTTCCAGGAATCTCCTGGTGGCTGGCCTGGCTCTACTGCCGACTTAGGGGGTCTTTTAATAATTTTCATTCCCTTCACACGCACACACAAAAACCACACACACACCACACACTCTTTATGTAACCAATTGATCAATGAATATAAAACCAATTTGCAGCTGAGTTATGGTGATTGCATAATATGAGGTCTAGCCTTTGAACCACATGTTCCTGTCTTGAATGCCACAAGGAACTTCAATCTCTCGTCATCTTTCCTTCCCTGGCCAGCTATGACCCCTGACCTTTCAAAGTCTAGCCATCTAGCTACTGGCCATAACTTTCAAAAGCTAAAAAATAAAATAAAAAATGTAAAGCCTTATCACACTCAGGACCCACCAGTAGGATCAGGGAAGACGTAGGTTACAAATGAGATGATTGAATCAACTTCCATGGCACCAGAACACACAGCGGTGGGGAGGTCCCATAGAAGTCTCTTCCCATTGTCATGACTGAACGCCTTCCCAGAAGCAGCTGAAGAGAGCAGGGACTTACTAGCTCATTTCATAGCTGGGAATGCATGGCAGTGTCCAAGGTGCCAGAGCATCCCCTCCCTGTAGGGACAGAGCCTGAGATGACTTGCTTACATTTCAGAGAGTCAGAAAGCAGAATGAGTACAGGCCAGGCCAAGGAGGTAAGTGTCCATAACCCTAAGGTCCCAGTGTGACACATTTCATCCAGCCTTGTATGGTGCCACCCCCTGGAGAAGTAGCATTCGAACTCAGGAGCCCACGGAGTGGGGGGTTTCCTCCTTCAGCCACAACAAACCTGGATAGAGGTGAGGCCTTCCAACTCTGAGGAGATGCTGTGTGCACATGTTGTATGGGTTTCTTTCTTTTCTTTCTTTTGGTTTTACGAGACAGGGTTTCTCTGTGTAATAGCCTGGATATCCTGGAAGTCACTTTGTAGACTAGGGTTGCCTTGAACTCACAGAGATCCAGTTGCCTCTCCCTCCCAAGTGCTGGGATTAAAGGCCTGTGCCACCACGACCGATTCAGGTTTCTTTTCAATAAGTTTTTTTAGTGAAATAAAAATCACTTGAAGACTGATGATGAGGCTCAGAACACTGCTCAGCATGCATTGAGCCCTAAGTTCAATCCCTAGAACCTCAAAAACAAGTAAATAAGAACGTAAATCACCTTAAAATAACAGAAAAGGGTTAAAAATGAAAGCACACGGCACTGGAGAGATGGCCTGGGGATTATGTGCACTGGCCACTCTTGCAGTGGACCTGGGTTTGATTCCCAGCACCCACATGGTAATTCACACCCATCTGTCACTCCAATTCCAGGAAATCTGATGCCCTCTTCTGGCCTCCACCGGTACCAGGCTGTGTATACATGTGGTACACAGACATACATGCAGGCAAAATACCCATACACGTAAAAATATCTTTTATTTTTAAAAAGAAAAATGAGCATATGTCCTAAACAAAAAAACAAAAGTAGGGCAGAAATACTTTCAGAAAAAGTAGAATTTAAGACACGTATTCAGAAACAGCTGGAGGGGGGGTGTTTTCATTTGGCTGATGTAAGGCACGTCTGGAGCCTGTCTCAAAGGTGGAAGAACACTTTGCTGGATTATGGTTGGTGAGTTAAGAGCTCCTTTATTGGCCTTTCTATAAACAAATGCCAATTAGAGAACTGAGTAATGTGAGCATTAGGGTTTAGTTAAGGTGCTTAAATATGTAACTGTGCATAACAGAAAATACCTAACTACACATAACAGAAAATCTGTTTTCTAAGGGTCAGTGGGCTGGCCATTTTCAAACATGGGTCTTTATCCCAACCTACAAAGAAAACCTCAGTAAATCCCAGGAGGAAGAAAGTGTCCAGTCATGCCCTGCAGCCACGTTGCCAGCCATGACCAGTTTGTGAGGTAGCTGGTGATAGTGTGTTCCATCTTGATTCCCTCAGGGGCCTGTTCTGGAGTCAGCTGTGATATACTAATGCACGGAACTCCACAGCCAGTGACCCACTGCCTCCGGCCGTACACGACAGTGCCTTGACCCAACAGCCATCGAGTACTGTGTGGATTTCCACTGAGGTGAGGGCCTGGGGAGGCCGTAGTGCACTGCTGCACAAGGCTGTCTCCATACTCACCCAGAAGGCCATCTCAGTCTGCACCACTGAGGTCTCGCCCACTCTCTGCCTTAGGCTCCCGGGGAATCTGAGACCGAATATCCAGACGCTGGCTTCCAATAGCAGAGCTCTGTGTTCAAAAGACACATTGTGCCTGTTTAATTTGCTCCTGTGTGTTGTCTTTACCAACCCCATGTGTTTCTTTTTTTTTTTTTTTTTTTTTTTGGTTTTTCGAGACAGGGTTTCTCCGTTTAACAGCTCTGGCTGTCCTGGACTCGCTTTGTAGACCAGGCTGGCCTCGAACTCACAAGGATCCACCTGCCTCTGCCTCCCAAGTGCTGGGATTAAAGGCGTGTGCCACCACCGCCCGGCTCCCCATGTGTTTCTTAATCCCTTTTTATCCCCATCAACAGTTCATCCAATAAAATGCCTTTGGGGAGGAGCTTCAGACAAGGAGGATATTACCATTGCTAACTCTTGCTTATCCACCTCCTAACAGATGCTAAGGGCAGGGGGCACTAGAAACAGTCTCACTGGGAAATGCTCAACCACCTTCAGCTAAGCTCCCAGTCCCAGTCCCACCCCCACCCCACCCCCCATGCCCATCACTGTCCTTCCCATTGCTTGGCAATCAGCAGCCACAAAATGAAAAGCTCTGATCCACCCATGCCAGTGCCATACCCAGGTTTTTTAGAAACCATGTGTCATTCTGAATTTGGGGTTCTTGCATGGATTTACTCAAGGGGAGAGGGGCCTAAGGAATGTCGCTATTATCTAACTCAAAGGACAGTGTTCAGAGGCAACGTGATGTGGCTTAGTCATTACGGACATTGAGGACATTGAAATGGGATTTGGGTAAATGAACTATTGCAAAATGGAACTACACAAGAAAAGCACTCCATTCTCCAAAATATATTTCCTGCCAAATTCAACAAGATTTGGAACAACAGCTAGGAAATCCCCTTAGAGGAAAGTAGTGCAAGCTGTGAGGGGCACAAGAGGTGACCCTCGCTTCCCATTCATTTTCTGTTTCAGGGGAAGGGCTGGCATAAACGCATGAGTATCTAAAGTGTATTTATGAACACAAATGGAAGTGACATTCCGCTGGATTCACTGGGTACTTGCAGCATGTTTTTAATGTTGGCTGCAGGATTTTCTGAATTAGAGAGTGGGAAGAGGGCAAAGGAGAGAGGTGAGGGAGCGACCATTAGGGGCTGTTCTGGAGGAGACAAGGTTCTCAGTTTTGTCTAGTGTCCCTCTCTGATAAGGCATATGGGTTTTCCAGAATCCATAACTAAAGGTGAGACCAGTGAACTTGCTGAAGTCATGCATGAGAGCTGGTTCTAACTGGAATGTCTCCCCCCAAAAGCCCGGCTTGGTTTTCCCTTCATGTTCTCGTGATTTAACTGCCCTCTCTGTGCTGTGTCCCATTGCTGCTGATGGGGGTCCTTGTAACTTCCCATAATGCTCCTGATATATGTGTCACCCCAAAGAAAGGACTCCATGGAAATAGTAAACTGTCAATTATCACACTAAACTAAAAATTTAAAACACAACAGAAAGATCTGACTTCCAAACAGGATGCTTTCCTTAGGAGGCACGAGGCTGCCTTTGTGCTAACAGTGTTAAAATACTCAGTTTTATTTTGACAAAAGTGTGTACTGCGTAAGCCTTGCAAAAAAATAATAATTATGAAGAAAAAGCCTGTTCTATGGCATTTGAACTTTTATAAAGGTTTCCTTGTGCCAAATAAGTACAAAGATTTAATTTACTATTTAAACCATAAACATGCTATAGTTCCAGAAATTATTTTGTCATCAGTGATTTTGATCTTTAGTGTCAATATTTATATTTAAATTAATTTTTATAAATGAAATATTTTGATGGTTTAAGAAAATGAGGACAAAAGGGTACTATCTCTGACGGCTCCTCTAGGTTATACCTTCATGTCTCACACACTCAGCCAAGAATCACTGTCAAGAGAAATGACCATGACCAAGCAGTAAAAGTCACTTATGAAAATAGTCTGTGTGTGCGTGGTTTTTATTTATTTATTTGTCATTTGTTATTTGCTTGTTTTGGTGAGAAGAATCTAGGAGTCTCTGTCCCTGCCTGCCTTCTAGTTTTGATACACACAAGTGTCTGACCAAGTTGGGTCTCTCTCCCTACTGAAATAAGGAAGTTTCCCAGCAACCCCTCCCCTCTGGAGGTAGGGTCCACAGTTCTCAAGGTGAGGAAGTCAGCTCTGATTTTGTCTTTGCCTCTACCTCATGGGTATTTAGACAACAACTGGTCTCTCTGTCTGTCTGTCTGTCTATCTATCCATGCATCTATCTATCTGTCTGTCTATCTGTCTATCCATCCATCCATCTATCCATCCATGTATCTATCCATGTATCTATCTGTGTGTGCGTGTACACAAGCATGTGTGTGCACATGTGCCTGCATGTGGAGGTCAGAGGTCAATGTCAGGGGTCATCATCAGTCACTCTCTGACTTGCTTTTTGAGGCAAGCTCTCCCACTGAATCTGGAACTTCCTGATCCTGTCTCTGACCTGCAGCAGTGGGATTATAGGTATGCACCTACGCGTTGGCTTTTTGCTTTTCTTACATGGGTTTTGGGAATCTGAACTTGGATCCTCACACCTGCACAAGTATTTTGCTGACACATCCACTACCCAGCCCATGTAGACACTATGACTAAAGCAAAGATCCAGCTGCTCGCAGCAGGGATAGCTACGCATCAGACATGGCACAGGGTGACACCCATGGCAGAGAACGGTCTAACCCATACTCTTCACAGCACTAAGAACAAGAACCCTGAGTTGGTTAGACCCTGGAGGTCAACCCAGGTGTCAGTGAGGAGTCCCTTGCCTGCCACTGTACACACTATGGATAGTCACTCCCCGACTTTTTTTTTTGCGGGTTTTGGAGGTTGTCACATCCTGGTATGTCCAAGGTGCAGACATTGGCTCCTGCTGTCCAAAAATGGGAATAGAACCCCTCTATTAAACTGGAACAAGCAGTGTATGGAAATACAAAAGCCAAGAGCCTTGTCAGTCTATACCCATAGAGCACTGCTGGAGCATAGCTGTTTCCTCAAGGTTGAACCTTCCTGGAAGGGCAGAAAGATTTCTGAGAAACAAGGCTCCTCCATGGTTCTATAAGCTGTAAGCTGTTGCTGGGAGAGGAGGGAGTCTTCTGGCTGCTGCCTAGAAGTAGAACAGAGCACTCCAGAAATGCAGCTTTCTCTGCTGCCACCCATGATGTGGTGGACTTTTTGGTGATACATCTACTTTGAGTCAATCATACCTCACCCATGTTCCAGCAAGTGTCCCCAGAAACTCACTGAATCACCAAGCTGGATTTGACTGACATTGTCTCTTGGGTCTGCCATCACCCAATCTGAGAAAAAGTTATGCTAGGCTCTCAGATGTGCTTAGCATCCCCTGGGGTGCTTGTCCAGACTGGCCCCACCCTGATGGTTCTCTTTACATCTGCAACAGCATCCCAGTGTGGTGCTGATGCTGTGGGTCCCCAGACAATGCTTTTAAAACCTTTGACGGAGGAAGAAAAGGGGCCCAACTGAAGTCAAAGCCTTACGGGCTCCTGGGACATAACAACTCTGAGGGAAACAGTGAGAGAATACGAACCACTTCCTTTGGGTGAGGACCACCCACCCCATCCCCCTTTCATACAGGGAAAATGATGGCCAGAAAAGCTAGAAAGCCGAGGAACCGGGATTTAAATGGCACTTGGGCAAACAGTGCTAGGCAAAGAGGGATTGGGAAGAGAATGTGTCCTTCACAGGCGGCCAATCCAGCCCAACACTTGTCTGTGTGCCCTCCCACTGTGCGGGCAATGTTTCATTCAGACAACTTCG
Source organism: Lophiomys imhausi (assembly GCA_907164525.1). Classification (NCBI taxonomy): domain Eukaryota; kingdom Metazoa; phylum Chordata; class Mammalia; order Rodentia; family Muridae; genus Lophiomys; species Lophiomys imhausi. The sequence continues at coordinate 3,357,792 of CAJQZJ010003646.1, read as the reverse complement.
AGAATAACCAGAGTGTTTCGGCTCATCGTGAGCCACAGCGTCAGGAAGCGTGTGGTAGAATGGGTGCCTCAGGTATTGTGGGTGGCAACACTGATGAGGTGGGGTGGGCCGAGGGCATTCTCTTATGAAAGCTCCCATGGCAGCTGCTACCTGAGTGGAGGTGCAGAGCACAGGCCCCAAGAAGTCACACCTGGTGATTGCCGGTTAGCTCTTTGTCAGCTTGACCCAAACTAGAGTCGCCTGGGAGGAAAGCTCAACTGAGAATCGCCTCCATCACATTGGCCTGTGGGGAAGTCTGTGAGGGCTTTCTTTTGATTATTATGTGATGCTGGGTGGCTCAGCATGCCATGGATGGTGCCTTTCCTGAACCCTAGTCCTGGGTGCTAAAAGAAAGCAAGCCATGAAGAACAAGCCGGTGAGCAGTACCCCTCCATGGTTCCTGCCCCTGCTCCTGGTTGAGTTTCTGCCCTGACTTCCCTGATGGACGGCCATCAGGACATGTAAGCCAACCAATCCAAGAGGTGTTCGGTCATGGCGTTTGTCATAGTGACAGAAGGCAAACTGGGACACAGCTTGTTGGTAGAAAACCTGCAGGGGGGACGATGTAGACATCTTTCAAGCCCAAGGGACTCTGAGGGTCCTGAGTTTATGGTTCCAATTATAGGCATGGGAAGAGCTGGGCAGGGAGTCCATTGGTAGGCGGCATAGGTGAGACCTATCACTGATGTCATGGCTGAGTCCTCACACCACCATCAATGAATCTTTGAAAGAGTGAGGGAGGTCACACAGCAACACCATTTGGTATAAGGAAGATGGACAGGCCAAGGGTGCTGAGGAACAGCACAAGGCTTCCCAGGCCCAGAAAGTCTCCTGAAACAGATCATGGGTCATCCGCATCCAGGTGAAATGCGGCTTCTACATGTACCTGAGACAGGGCCTCACTGTGCAGCCCTGGCTGGCCTGATACTCACTATGTAGACCAGGCTGACTTTGAACTCATAAGAGATCGATTTGCCTGCCTCTGCCCTCTGAGTGCTGGCATTATAAGTATATGTCACCATGCCTGGCTTCTTGACACATGACTATAGGAAAATGTTGAAAGAAGTTAAAACACGGTGACAGGGCTGGGAGATAGCTTTGGCTCTGCTGGCAAAGCACCTTATGGATACCAAGCCTTGAGTTTCCGGAGCCCACATAAAAATGCCAGCTGTGGAGGCACACGCTTGTAATCTCAGCTCTGGGAAGGCTCGCTGGTCAGCCAGCCTAGCCTAATTGGTGAGCACTTGGCCAATGAGAGACCCTGCCTCAGAAGAGATGAGTGCCATTCCTAAGGATGACACCTGTGGCTGCCTCTAGGTCCCTTACATACACATGAACACACATATACACATGTAAGAAAGCACACACATGAACACACACGTAAGAAAGAACAAAAAAAAGACAGAGTACAGAACATTGGCAAGGACTCTGTCCTCTAGCAAGCCTTTCAGGCTCCTGAGCCCTCTTCCTGAATGGGTCTTTGTCCTGCTAAGAAAATGCCTCTATAAGATGTCCCAGAGGCACACCCATGGGGTTGTCCTCTGATTATGGTTGATGTGGGTGGGCACAGCCCACCTGAGCTTGTGGTCTTGGGTTGTATAAGAAAGGAAATCATGAGAAGCAAGCCAGAAAATAGCACTCCTCCTTGGATTCTGCTTCAGTTCCTGCCTCCAGGTTCCTGCCTTGAGCCTGACTTCCCTTCATGATGGACTGTAAATTGTAAGATGAAATAAATCCTTTCCTCCCAGAGTTGATTTGGTCCTGGTGTTTATTACAGCAACAGAAAGCTAACTAGGATGCCTTATTTGAGAAAGTCAGTTTCATGAGCCTCCCTAACTTACTGTTGTATCAAGTCAGAACACATATAAGCACACGCATACACACACACACGTATACATGTATACACACATACATACACTCATACATATATACACACACATACACATATGCAAAAACATACATACATATACACACACATATATACATATATATACTTATACACATATATACATGCATACACTCACACATATACACATACATACAAATAAATATTTTTAAGGAGAAAAGATCCAGCCAAACCCAAGATAAATGAACATTCATCTTCCCTAAGCCAGATACCTACAATCATGCATTGAGAAGATGAGGCAGGAGGATTGCAAATTTAAGGCTAGCCTGGGCTACATAGTGTGACTATCTCACACACACACACACACACACACACACACACACACACACACCTCAGAAGACAGAATGGCAAGTGTCTATATCCCTACGAAATACATGGCTCTTTGTGTTTTCTGGGTTATTCAAACACAACATAAAGATATTTTTCTCCTGAGAAATAAGTGCTTTAATTTCCCATGACAACTGTGACCCCGAGGTCAGAGCATCTAGAAGTTTCCAGAAGTATCTAATCTCTACTCTTGGACTTTTTGCCAGTACCATGGCTGGTCAGCTCACCTGAAAGGTCAGGTCCTAAGTGTCTTCCTTGTGCTGCTAGGACCTTAGAGGATGTGATATACAAGAAATGCTTCAGCAGGAGCCTGGTAACCATAGCTACTAGACACTGTTGCCAACCCCTTCCCATTTCCTCTTCAAATGAGAAAATCTTCCAAAAATCAGCATCCTTCCCGAAACAGCACAGAGCACCCCGCCTTGACTCTACAGCTTATGGAGGAAGAGATTTCTGCTCTGCAAATGTCTCCCCTCCTGCCCCTAACTCTAGGAGGTGTGACCACTCTGCCCCATTGAGGTTGGGCTGGGTTAGGTGACAATGGGGGACAAACTTCTCCATCCCTTGATTTTGGGCTGTGTATGAGACTTGCTTTGACTAATCGGATGCCCTGTTTTGCTTCCTGTTGCTGGGAAAACTTGGAGAGGAAAAGGTTTATCTGCCTCACAGGTCACCAGGCGGCTCTGAAAGCACTGAGTTTGGAAGGTGTAGCATGCCAAGCAGCATTAATGTGGTACTAGCCACACTGTCTTAAAACGTGGTATCAACTTTATCCCTGTGTTAAGGGTAATGTAAGATTAGTGAGTACAAAAAGCAAAGTCACTGTGATGGTTAATATCGACTCCATAGAATTTGTGATCACCCAAGAGACAAACCTCTGTGTGTGTCTGAGAGTAAGTCTCGGGGATGAGTTGAACACCCACCTGATAGTGGGTGGCACCATCCCATGGGCTGGGGTCCTAGACAAGAGAAAATGAAAAGAGAAAATGAGCTGAGCACCCAGACTTCATCTCTTTCTGCTTCCTGACTGTGGGCACAAAGTGACCAGCCATCCCTGCTCCTGCCACAGCGCCCTCCCCACCGTGATGGACAACTGGACCCTCGAAGTGTGAGCCAAATTAACCTCTCCTTCCCAGAGCTGCTTTTGCCTGGGATTTTGTCACTGCTGTGACAAAAGTCACTAACAGGGTCATACATCAGCATCAAGGACATGGACATCGTGGAGCTCTTTGGTTTTGACATATTTCCCTCTCCGTTTTAGTCTGTGTTCATCTTTCACAAAGTCTTTTGTCATTGAGATTTTTGATAAATCACTGCCTTGCCGGAGCATTTGGTCCCTTTAAAAATATCTCTCCTTGACAGATGCTCAGTTTTCTCCCAGGGGAAGTGTTTCCTGTACAAAATTTGCATTTTGCAGAACAGTTGGCACCGTGAGCCTTCTGTGACTGAGCTGGGACTGTGACAAACACAGGTAAACAGGACTGAACCTTACTCAGGCTTTCCAGGTGGTTGGAAAACTCAAATAACCACTTGACGCTTTGGAAACTTCAAAGAAGTTATCAAAAGGGTCCAACTCAGTAGAACTAAGTCTTTAAATACAAGGGAAAATGTGTTCTATCAGAGTTGTCCTGTAAAAATGAAAGATTGAAGGTGCTCCAACATTCTGATTTGACAGGTCCCTCCCAGGAGGGACCCGAGACCTCTAACCAGCTGTGTCTGTGTTGCTGGCCCCACTTAAGAGCATCGAGTTCCACAGAGTCCTTCAGAGGCCTCTGTTGGTGGCTTTTTTGTGATTTTTGGCTTTCTCTTCTCACATCCCTCCTCTCTGAGCAGAGTCCTGAGATTGTGTGCATGTATGTGTTCACACAGCTTCCTTCTTGCCCAAGATCTTCAGGGTGTAACAGTAAATTTTTATTTATCACACATATATTTATTAATACTTAACAATTACCTAACAATTGTCTATAAAATTCCTAAATCCTAACTCTGAAACTTAGCTCCTAAAACTAAATACAAACATTTAACATTAACCTAAGGTTTCTCAAAAGGATATTTTCCTCTGAGCGTGGGTCCATATAGATGGTTGGTCGTCATACAATTCTTCAGTTTTAAAGTCTCTAAGTATCTGAATTTCGTTCGTCAGACCCCAAGACAGTTTATCAAGCAGGAATCGCCTCCGAGGTTTTAGAGACCAATTATTTAGCATATGAAAGTCTCCCAGGCTGCTCACCTATTCAGATGCTTATGGCCTGCAAAGGCCAGAAGTCCCAGAGCTCTGAGGAAAGACCATTCTGCATCTAAGCGCTCCAGAATCCCAGGGAGAATCCATCTCCTCTCCAGACCCAAAACCGCTCAACATCAGAGGGTGAAGCTTTCCGATGAGATTGAAGCAAGTTCTCTGCCAGACGAGGAGGAGGTGAAACAGAAAGAGGAGCCCAGCCTCTGTCTACGTGCATCTTGACTTAAATATCTTCAGCAGAGGCTTTTGCGCTCTTTTCAAGTTATGCCCCTGGACTCAATCTTTTTCAAAAGCTTTTTGTAGAGGGGCATGAATTCACCTGTGGTCTGAGGCAGGTGCCTCAGGGCATGTCCATGTCCCCGCCCCCAAATATGATCAAAGAGGTCATAGGTTCTTGGCGATTTCCCAAGGACATGTCACTTCAGAAGTAAGTCTTTTATCTTAAAGTCCAGGCTTTTGCCATCCCTATGCTATTATATGTTAACACTAAACCTACCACATGAGGAGGGACTGGATTCCATTTGTCCTGCACAGACACTGGAGAGAAAGTGGGACCTGGGGTGGACTATGGTAGCTCTGGCTCTGGCCTGTGGTCACTTCTGGCCATGTGACTAGAGTGACAACCACACAGAACAAGTGATCTCACCTTTCCCTGTGCTTCTTGGATTAAGGATGAGTAACTCCATACTGGTCTTTTTTGATAAAACACCTGAGGCAGCGAGGTAGCTCCCTGGGTAAAGAACTTTCCATACAAGCATGAGGACTGGGCTTGATCTGCAGCGTGCATTTAAAAAGCCAGGCACGATGGCACATGCCTGTAATCCCAGTGCTGGGAGGCAGACACAGGCACGTCCCTGGGTGTGCTAATCAGCAAGCTCAGGTTCACTGAGAGGCTCCGTCTCAGAAAATAAGGAAGCCAGGCTGGAGAGGTGGCTCGGTGGTTGAGAGCACTTGCTGCTTTTGCAGAGGACCCAGGTTCAGTTCCCAGCAACCACCTGAAATTATATTTCCAGGGGATCCCTTGCCCTCTCCTGAGCTCCACAGGCACCTGTGTGTACACAGTGCACATACATACATACACTAAGCCTACACACATAAAATTATATTTTTAGGAAAATGCTATGTTTAAAAATAAGATGAGCCGGGCGGTGGTGGCTCACGCCTTTAATCCCAGCATTTGGGAGGCAGAGGCAGGCGGATCTTTGTGAGTTCGAGGCCAGCCTGGTCTACAAAGCGAGTCCAGGACAGCCAGAGATATTCAGAGAAACCCTGTCTCGAAAAACCTTAGGAAAAAAAAAAAAAAAAAAAAAGATGGCTATCTGGGCGTGGTGGCACACGCCGTTAATCCCAGCACTCGGGAGAAAGAGGTGGGTGGATCTCTGTGCATTCAAGGCCAGCCTGGTCTACAGAGGGAGTTCCAAGACAGCCAGGGCTATCTCAAAAAAAAAAAAACCCTAAAATAAATAAATAAACAAGCAAGCAAGCAAACAAACAAACAAACAAATAAATAAATAAATAAATAAATAAATAAATAAATAAAACAAGATATTGAACAACTGAAGAAAGACACCAGACATGACCCTGGAACCTCCACTAACACGCGCACACACACTCACAGGGTGGGGGTGAGGCCTGGCTCTGGTGATGGCCTCAGGGACAGTGGCATCACAGCAATGCAGGTCAGAGGCCCTTCTTTTTAAGTGGTGCTGTCACTGCACATCCCGTGTCCACAGCAGTTCTCCCTCTCCTTTCAAGGGTATTGGAATGCTGACTGTGTGAATACAGTCCCTGCTGCTGATGTCATCAGCTTGGTGCCCACAGTTATTGAACTCCCTGAAGACTAGGGAGTCAGTCCCCCTTTTAGATTTGAAGCATCAGGATTCTGCTCTCCTTTCCTCCACTCCAACCTTGATGGCAAGGTAAATGGCCTTTTTGGCTGATGCTGAAGATGCACATCTAACTGCGGTCAGAGCAGGCACTCCCAACACCGGCAAAGCTGGGCTATGGCACCACGGCATTTCATGTGGCTTGCTCTGGCAGGACCCTTCATTGGCAAACCATTCAGGAATGGGGCTTTCTCAGCTCTGCACCCTCCCAAGGTCCTCTCAGCCACAAAATGACATGGCAAAACACTGAAAATCCCCACTCATCTTCCTGTTTGCTTTGTTTTGTTGGCTTTTTTTGAGACAAGGTCTCTCTGTGTAGCTATGGCCATCCTGGAACTTTCTATGTAGACCAGGCTGGTCTTGAACTCATAGAGACTGCACTGCCTCTGTATCCTGAGTGCTGGGATCAAAGCTGTGCACCATTACATCCAGCTCCTCATCTTTTAGAGATGTCGCCTCCCCTGCAATGGTCTCAGAGCCCTCCCTCGTCTAGGAGACGCCATGAGTAATCCCAATGGCTGGAGGTGAGGGCTCCAAGCATCTCAAAATTCAGATTCAAATCTGCTTGATTGAAGCCCCAAGTTTTCCATCCTCTGGAGCCCTGAGGCTTTCCAGATGCCTGTGGATTCATGCCGAGGTAGGTGGGTCCAGCCTTTACTCCTCTTTACAGACGCAGGAAATGCCAACATTTCATAACTTGATACAAGACATCAGAGAGAAGAGTTTCTGTCAATGGTGGCAAACCCACTGAGGGACAGATCACAGGGAGATCACAGAGCCCTGGGCAGCAGAAAAGTGAGGTGTACTCTGTGCTTCTCAGTCTGTTCTCACTACTATAATGTTGTAGAATCACATTGCGAACCCCAAGAAACTATAAAAACCTGTTCCTAATTGTGGGATGCCTCCGCCTTTAATCCTAGAGCTTTCTGTTTATTGTAAACAAGAGGTTGTAGTGTGGATCTGCCCTAGCTCACACCTTTAATCCAAGAGCTTTCTGTACACAGGATTAAATAAAGTTCACCCTAGGTCAAGAGGCAGAGCAAGAAACCAGCTGACAGAGATTAAACAGAAAGGAGGGAAATTGAACTGAAGGGTATTTAAGGCAGTGTGGAGGAGTTGGGAGTTCTTCCTTTGGGTTTTCTCCTAGGCTTCTTCCTCTATGTTCTTCTGGGCTTTTTAGTTCTGGGCTTTTTCCTCTAGGGTTTTCAGCTGAATAGGAACATCAGCTGGGTGCTTTCTCTGACTCTCTGGGCTAGCAGGTTTTCACCCTCGTATCTATCTCCTGAGTCTTCATTGGTAAAAATCAAATGACTGGGATATTTTAGTTTTCTAAACAACGCTGTAACAAAACACCTTGGTGTTCAGTAGCTGATGGTATTTTGGAAGGCTGTAGAAGCTTGTAAGGTGGAGTCTAGCTGGAGGAAGAAGATCCTGGAGGCAGATCCTTAGAGGGACGTCTTCTGCCTCAACCCCTGGTCTCTCTTCTCCACATGTCCACCACATGATGCCGAGCACATGGTGACAAGCAATCATGGATAAACTCCTGAAAACCGTGGGTCAAAATCGGTTTTGTGATTCACAGCAACACAAGAATAACTAACACAGAGGCAAAATGAGAGTTTTGTTAGATACGGTGGTAAAAAAAAAAAAAAAAAAAAAAAAGAAATGTGAAATATGCTGAAATATCTAGTACCACAGAGAACATGTTTGTTCTACCTGCTGAACTGAAGGATAATGGTTTCCTCTTCTGACGTGTTTGAACTGAAATTCTGGGAAGGTGACATGGTCGAGGAAGAAGTTGGTTCTACAGTGGGAAAGAGGGATAACATGAGAGATCGCCACATTGAAGGTCTGAGGATGGGACTAAAAGTTAACACACAGCAGGTCACTGAGAGTATATAGAAGAAAGAAAAGGACCAAGGCGCATGGACCCGCACGTGGGGGTTTGAAGGAGAAATTCCCTCACAGGGTCACCCACTTGGTCCATGACTGGTGTGCTATTTGGGGAGGTGATGAAGCCTTGCTGGAGGAAGTAATCACAGGAGGCCTTGGAGGGTAGCCTCACACCACTTCCAGTTCGCTCTCGGCTTCACGTTTGCCTTTGAAGATGTGATCTCTCAGCTTCCTGCTCCTCCTCCTCCCTGACTCCATGCCTCTCCACCATTATGGACTCTCTCTCTCTTTTTCTGGAACTATAAGTCAAATGAACCCTTCCCTCCATAAGTTGCCTGTGTCGTGCGTGGTATTTTAGCACAGAACAGGGGACAACTATACACCAAGGAACCGCATAAGCAGGAGAGAGCGCACAGGTAAGAGGATGGAAGGATAATAAAGAGGAGTACCTTGGGAAACGAGGAAGGAAAAAAGGAAATGAAGGGAAAAGATGGCCCAGTAGTATAAAGAACAGAAAACACCAAGGAACTGGACTGGATGCGTATGACCACTCCACCAGTCAATATAGAAACAGAAGCAAGAAGCATGAAAGACTCCACGAGAAGACCACCGAGGGTCATAGTTAGTGCTCCTGGGACATCCTGCTAGACGAGCAAGTCCCTGCACATATTATAACCAGGTGTTCATTCATCGAATTCAACAATGTGCTTAGTACCCACAAAGCACATTCCTGGCACTAGATATGTAGAAAGTTTCAAGGAAAGAGAAGAAAGAAATCCCAAGTTAAGCAATGTTGGTATGCCCTGATGAGAGGGACTCACAGTCAGCACTGGGTAGCCATACTGCCTAGAGACAGGCTCAAGGGTCACAGATCTGTATCTCTTATCTCAAAGCCACATCTCTGGGTGGTCCTGCTGGTTTGTGTGTTCTCTTTTGCCTCCTCCATGGTGGCCTTTGTTCCCTTCCAGATTAGATTGGGGATTCTTTTCCCAGTGTGAGAGGTTGAGCATTGTCTTTGATCTTGAGAATCTAGATCATATCTTAAGTTCTCACCTGTGCGGGTAGGAGAATGAGGGGTGTGTGTGTGTGTGTGTGTGTGTGTGTGTGTGTGTGTGTGTGTGTGTACACCTATGGAAGTACTTCACCCACTGATCTGTCTCCTCAGCTCTTCTATGCTATTGTAGATTTATTTTATTCTTATTTAGTGCACATGTATGTATCTATATGTGTATATACACCTGCATACGGGTGCCCATGGAGGCCAGAATAGGATGTTGGATCCACTGGAGCTGGAGTCACAGGTTGCTGTGAGCCACCAACATGGGCACTGGGAACTAAACGCAGGTCCTCTGGAAAAGCAGCAAGGGCTCTTCACTACTAAGCCACCCCCTAGATCCTCCATGCTTTTTAATTCATACTGTGAGGACTAAAATTGTCCTGTGTGACCATGGACTTACTCCAGCCGTTGCTTGCTTCTCAACACCCAGCTACACACTGCAGCACTGAGCTGCCACTAACCTTCTGTTCACAGCATCCGAGCTCATGCATGAAGACAGGCTCCTTCCATCTGTTTCTTCTGTGAATGGGTCAGTGATGTTCCCACAGAGAATTACAGCAATTACATAGAAAATAGTGTGCTTGCTTTGAAAGCCAGATTCAGCTTTTGTGGCTGGGCAGTTATGACAGGGGCACATGATCTCTAAGAAGGCGAAGGTCTTCACTCTTCATTATCTGTAAGAAAAAGCCAGATGAAATCCCTTTCTACGGTTACCAAGAAAAAATGCTTCAAGAGATAATATCTGATACACTACCTGGGGGCCTTCATTTACTTTGGAATGATAGGCCAGTAAGCAACGGCGTTCCCCGTCCCCCACCCCCACCCCCGAGCCCACTGCTGTTCCTGGCAGCTCTGTAAAGCCTGATTCTGCTAGTGGTGGCTGAGGGGGAGATATTATTTACAAAGCCTAACACCCTTAAGGCATTAGTGTGAGCTGAACTGGAGTGAATGTTTTTTTTCATTTAACCTCTTTCTTCACTCTTTGTAACCTACCCATTTTTCAAAGTAAGGAGCTTTATTTACATATTTTGGTACCTTTGCTTCCCTTCCTTAATGATGTTTGGGTGTTAGGGGTGTGTGTGTGTATGCGTGTGTGTGTGTGTGTGTGTGTGTGTGTGTGTTTACATTGTGCTCATGTGTACATATATAAGGAGGGCAGAGTTGTATTTCCTCAAGTGTTCTCTACCATATTATTTATTTATTTATTCAGGGTGTGTGGGGTTTTTGCTTTTGGTTTTTTGGGTTTTTTTTTTTTTGTTGTTGTTGTTTTGTTTTGTTTTTTTTTGAGACAGGGTTTCACTGTGTAGCTCTGGCTGTCCTGGAACTCATTCTGTAGGCCAGGCTGGCCTTGGACTCAAGAGATCCTGCTGCCTCTGCCTAGGAAGGCTGGGATTAAAGGCGTGCTTTCCCACCACCCGGCCTCTTCGTTTTATTTTTTTAAGACATTGCCTATATCACTCGGCACTTCCCAGTTGGGTCAGGCTGGCTGAGCAATGACTCTCAGAGGTCAACCTGTCTCTACTTCTCACCACAAGGATTTTGAATGCAAAACACACCTGGATTTTTACATTTTTGAATGAGAAATGTCCCCCATAGGCTCTTGTCCTTGAACACTTAACCTCTGGTTTGGAGGTATATGTGGAGGGAGCTTTTATGATGTGGAGCCTTGCTGGAGGAAGTCCATCACTGAGGGTCAATTTTGATAGTTTATAGCCTCACCTCACTTCCAGTTTATTCTCTATGTGTTTATTGTGTGATCTGCCTGATTCCTGCTCCAGCAGCCTGCTACCATACCTTCCTCATTACTAAAGACTTCCATTCTGGAACTATAAGCCAAAATAAACTCATTACACCAGAAAGTCCTATGAAAACTGCCAAAGGAGAAAAGCAATCAATAGTCCTACCTACCTGTGATGCCTAAAAAACATGACAACAACTATCACAGCAAGATATATCTTCAAAGGCGCAACAATGAGACTCATATTGTGGCAGTAACCAACAGCTATCTAATTGGACTTACAGCCCTGTCAATTGGATGGAATTTATGCCTAGTGTCATAAGCCCCGCCAACTATTCATGGTTAGCAGGGCCATGGAACCTAGATGAGAACCTATTATTGTCATATTCCTAAACCAATATTATTCTAACTTCCTTCTAAATACTTATCCTCGTTAAAGAAGCTTCTTTTTGTAGCTGACAAAGACCATTAGACCATTAGAGAAACCCACAGCTTTCTCAAAATTCAGAGAACAATTGGCTGTCAGGTGCCTGCCAAGCCCCAGTTGATACATCTCTACACAATCTCTATTAAGTTTCAGGAAACATCAGGGAAGCAGAGACAGAATATCATCAAAATATACTGTATGAAATTTCCAACGAATTAATAAAAATATTACATTTAAAAAAGAACATGAATCGTGGGTAAGGTTATTCCACCAGCATTATGAATTCATTTAACAGAGAAGGTTATTTCTAGTAAAGTAGGATTATGTTAAAATTGGCGGAAATGTGGATCCAGCAGTCTGAGAAACTGACAAAGCAAGAAGCACATGAAGTCAATGAAATAGAGCCTTATGAGGGCACAGCCCTTGGGCTGGTAACAAGCCTGCCTCTACTGTGGTTGTAGGCAGAGCCTCATGCTCTTGAGATGGTGCAGTTGGTCTGGGAATACATACTGTGATGGACAAAGTATGATGTCAGTATACTGTATATTATCAAAAAAATAATTGCTGGCTCAGTTTAAAAATGCCTCAGAATCAATAATGAAGCTCCTGTTAAAAAGGGCTAAGAAAAGAACCGAGGGAAGCTATTACAGTGCTGAGAAGCCCAGCACAAACTTAAGTAAGCCTCAGGAAGGTCACTGCTTGTCCTAGATTCCTTCTGTTGCTGTGATAAACACCTTGACCAAAAGCAACTTGGAGAGCCATGGGTTTATTTGCCTCTCAATTCCATGTCACAGTACATTACTGTAGGGGAGTCAGGGCCTTTCTGTTCATATAACATCCAGAGTCAAGAGCAGGGACCATGGGTTCTTTGTGCTTGCTCGTGCTTAAATAGCTTCCCTCATTCTTCCAGAGTTCAGGGTCCAGCTCAGGAAGTGGTGCCACCCACACCTGGGATGGATCTTCTACATCAATTAACGATCAAGACAATCTCCAGCGGACAGGTCCATGGGCCATGCTGATGTAGATAACTCCTCCCTTTCTCCATGATTAGAGGGATTGCATCTTGTGGCAGGTTGAAAGTTAAAACTAGCCAGGACACTGCTTCAACCCGAAGGAAGAGGTCAGCCCACTTGCAGAAAGTATACAAGACCATATATTATGTGGCTTTCATATTGTGTTATGGGTCTGGGTCTTTCTTCATGGGAGAAGAAATGGAAGGAACACTAAAACTGAGTGATCAATGAGAATCAAATGGCTTTTGCATCCAATGAGAGGACAGTGGAGCTGGTGTCATTTGTCAGTACACTGGGGAAGGCAAGGTGATAAGGAAGGCAAAGTGAGTCTCCTCAGATTTGGCCGTGTTCACATCTGTCATTAGAAGAGCTTCAGTTAACAAAATGAGACCACCTGACTTGCCAAGCGCATACGATGGGTGTAAGATGGAGCTTGAGGGAAGCTGCCGACTCGTGACTCACTGACTGACAAAGGGTCCCACGAAGGATTTCAATGTCTCCTTGAATGTCACCAGGTCTCTTTTTTCCTTCTGAATGACTCCAGTCCTACTAACCTCAATGATTCCTAGAGATGTCGTTGGATTCACGTTTGGAATTGTGTCGTTTTCACATGCAAAGTCTTCAGTGTAGAGAGTTAGTCACCTGCAACCCGAGCTCAGGAGAATCACACACCTTCATGTCTGCAAAATAACTCAATCCTTGCTTATTGGTTTCTTGGTTACCCTACAATTATACTAACACACTTAACCAAGTATTGATTATCCCAGTGTTTCAGAGCTGACAATATTCTCTGGGTACATTTCTGGCTTTAGCGGTAAGGGGCTTACTGCACACCCATGGCCTGACCCCAGAATACATGTAAAAATCTTAGTATGATGACGTGTGCTCTTGTAATACCAACACTAGGGAGGTGAGACAGGGAGGATTCCCTGGGGCTCAGTGGCCAGCGAGGCTAGCTGATGGGTCAGTGAGAGATCCTCTCTCAAACAGTAAGGTGAAGAGTGATTGGGGGTGCCCACATCAACCTCTGGCCTCCTGAAGCCTGTACACATAGGTGTACACACAACCATATAGACAAGACTTACTCAATGGTCTTGAGGTTTATTCATACTACATCTCTACAGCTAGTAATATTTAACCAGATTTTCTGATTTAAAAAAAAAAAAACAGATTTAGGGAGCTGGAGAGATGGCTCAGAGGTTAAGAGCACTGACTGTTCTTCCAGAGGACCTGAGTTCAACTCCCAGCAATGGTAGCTCACAACCATTCACAATGAAATCTGGTGCCCTCTTCTGGCCTGCAGGTGTACTTGCAGACAGAACATGTATACATAATAAATAAACAAATCTTTAAAAAAAAAAAAACAGATTTAAAGCACTTCCATCTAAATGAATGTGATGCCAAGAACATATATTTTTAACTGTGGAGTTTGTCAGCTTCTAGGAATGGATATGGTGGGGTCAAGATCAGTGAAGAGCAGACACGACTTAACCTTTGGGGGAAGGCATCTCACTGGGCATATGGCTGAATCAGCAGGCACCAGGAGACAGAGTGACAATGGGTCAGCCTCAGCCTCAGGCAGCTTACCCCGACTTCCTATGTGGTCCAGATTTCTGACAATAAAGGGTTTTATTTGCTTTATTTACTCAGTGTCTAGATTCCTGATTCCTCCAGTACAGCCATGTTGTACACATTGGGTGGCATGATTCTAAGAAAATTTTTGTTAGAATGAACCAAAGTGATTGGCTATAATGAGATTTCCTGAGAGCCACAGGCTCACAGGAATGAAAGTGTAGAGAGCTGCGATGTGCCGCGCCCTAAAGATGGCGCCGGTTTCCGCCTTCCACCAGCCAGACGGTGAGCGCTCTCGGTGGTAAACAAGTCCATATTTGGCTAAGACCGCTGATCTGGCTTGCTTCCGCATACGTGGGCCTCTAAGATAGCACCACGTGGCTTTACTTGACTGGCTGTTCATATAGTATTTAGCCTGTGGGTTGGGTCTGCCCCATTATTCGGAAGACTGTTTTCAAGGGACCTGAATAAACTGCTTGAGAAGAGCTTTTGCGAGTTGCGTCGTCCTTGCTGGTAGAGGTGGACGCGACATGAAAGCAACACAGTGTTCACATTCTACAAAAGGTATGGTGTCCGGTGAACTGCCCTAGCCCTGAATCAGAATCACCTCCCAGCATTCTCACCACATAACTTCCCAAAAAGACTTTGAACAAATAACATTTCTGTTCAAGGTACAAGGCTACGCGTAGTCATCACAGCACATTGAGGTGGGAAGTGCTGTGTTCTCTTTGCAAAAAACAGGGATGTAGAGAGGTAAAATCCTCACCAGTGCTGATGGCTGGCCATGGAACTGATAAGCCAAACCGGTAAGTTCCATACCATAAGTCTGAGTGGTAAGGACTGCCTGTGATCTCAGTGCTGAGGAGGATCACACATTCCAGGCCAGCCTTTCCTAAACTGTGAGACATAGTCACAAACAGTCCCACCCAACCCCCTCAGAAGGAAGGCATCAGATGGCCCACGTATATTCAAGCCACAACCCACCGAGCCACTTCTTCCCCCAGTGTTCATAAAAATGATAACTTCGATGGGTGTGGTGGCACATGCCTTTAATCTCAGCACTAGGGAGGCAGAGACAGGCGGATCTTTGTGAGTTCAAGGCCAGCCTGGTCTATAGAGTGAGTCCAGGACAGCCAAGGATACACAGAGAAACCCTGTCTTGAAAAACCCAAAAAAAAAAAAAAAACAAAAAACAAAAACTGATAACTTCTCATGGGTCAGTGGCAATGAAAAGGAAAACATCCAAAAAATTAAATAAATAAAAATAAAATAAAATAAAGAAAAGGAAAACATCCATCCTGCAGGCAAGCTGAGCTGCATCAGGAAACCAAAGACAAGAGCCCTCTGGAGCTGTACCCCTAACTCAAACCCAAAGGCTCCCTGGGAGGCAAGAATTGAAGAACCAAGCCAGAGAGAAGACACAGGAGGTCAAATGGCAAATGAAGCTGCTAGGTCTACCCTGCCCCTACATAATGTTCAAGAAAAAAGAATAGATAGTTTATGGACATGACTCATGAACATAGAGTGGCCTTGTCTACTGGTCAACATGACCCACCTAGAGATCAGGTCAACAACCTTCCCTAGAGAGAGCAAGAGTGACAGAGCAGGAGACAAAGAGAGAGGGAGGGAGGAGAGAGGGGGGGAGAAAGAGAGAGAGAGAGAGAGAGAGAGGGAGAGAGAGGGGGAGGGGGAGAGAGGGGGAGGAAGAGAGGGAGAG
>CAJQZJ010003646.1:3293268-3341578 GCA_907164525.1 Lophiomys imhausi | reverse complement strand
GGGAAGGGAGAGAGGGAGAGAGGGAGAGGTAGAGAGAGGGAAGGACAGAGGGAAAGAGGGAGAGGGAGGGAGAGAGGGAGAGGGAAGGAGAGAGGGAAAGAGGGAGAGGGAGGGAGGGAGGGAAAGAGGGAGGGAGAGAGGGAGAGGGAGAAGGAGAGGGAGGGAGGGAGAGAGAGAGAGAGAGAAAGAGAGAGAGAGAGAGAGAGAGAGAGAGAGAGAGAGAGAGAGAGATCAAAGGATCAGGCAGCTGTTGAGAGTCAAGCCATCAGGGGCTCTGAGTTTGCCAAGAGTGCTGGGCTCTGACCCCTTTGACCTTGGTCTTCTCTCAGGTCCTGTTTGCAGAGTGCAATCTTGAGAGATAAGGCACCACGCCCCATTATACATGCTTATTATTGCTCAGTTCAACAACAGACTCCAAGGGCAGCCTTCTTCTGTGCTGCAGCCCACTTACAGACTTCCTCAGGGACTCACTGGATAGGGGCAAACTGTGTTAACACTGAATTATGGGTGACTGCTTTTGATATGGGGATTTGTCTCTCACCAGGGGTCATGGGGGAAGCTAATTTGGGGGGAATCTCAGATTCTTTCCAGGTCCTGATAGAAGGTAAAATCAAGAGCAAGAATTTGTGCACTTGCCTTGTCCTGAAGCCTGAAAGTTGGGTGTCTTGACAGCCATCAGTGTTCTTTTGACTGAGGTGGGGCTCAGCAGAGTGATTTGCTCAGGGCCTCTCCACAGATCCCTTGAGTTAGCTCCATCAAGCTTTCAAATTCAGATTTCTCAAATGTTCTTTATGGTTACATGGTACCTTGGTTTAAACTCTCCTTTTAGATTCACAAGTTCCCTGAAAATAAATAAAAAAAAAATTATTGGCTCCTTAAATACAAGTAAGTTGTAGCCGGTCATGGTGGTACATCCCACTTAGGAGGCAGAGGATCTCTGTGAGTTCAAGAAGTTCAAGGCCAGCCTGGTCTCCAAAGTGAGTTCCAGGACAGCCAGGGCTACACGAGGAGCCAGAAGTGGTGGCCCTGTGGAAGAGAGAGGGAAGGAAATGGAATAAGAATCTTGGGTTTTTGCACAAATTAAAGGAGATGCAGCTAGGCTGAATGGGAGTGTTGAGCCCAAGAGAGGACCCCCGTCTTTCTCTGTGACCAGTATGCATTCTTATCTTTTACATGTGTGCTCAGTTCCTAGCCAGGAAAAGCCAGTGCAAGTCTGGCCTTGCCAGGAGGCAATGTTAAATTCAGAGTGCAACAGTCAGGAAAGTGTGTGGATTAAACTCACCAAACACATCTGAGTCACTAGAGTTGTGGTCACAAGTCCTGTACATGAGACAAGTGTTTGGATGGTCAAGGACCCTGGGCTCTAACCAGATATCTTGCCTCCATGACTACCAGATGTGAGATACAACTGAGTGTTACAAGTGAGTGGTTCCCATCGCAGGCAAACTGCCAGGGTGGCTGGTAGCTACATCACAGTGTCCCCTTTATGAGGAACCAAGAAAAGCAGCTCCTGTGGCCAAGAGCCAGGCAAAGCTATTCCTCCTGGACAGCCAGTAGGTTCTCTCCCTGAAGACACGTGAGTTTTCTGGCTGATTTCCTGTATGTTGTTACTGCATGGGTGCTAAGACCCTGAATTGGAGTGTACCTCTAAATTTTTCCACTAACACCATTTATCCTCCCTCATTTCCTCAGTCAGCTGTTTCCTGTGACCTGTCTATGCTTCTTTCTGAAATATGATCAGCAATGACTACCTTAACCCCCACTGTTACCATCTAAAGCTAGACACACTCAATTTTAAATACTTCAGTTTATTCTTTTTATAAAAACTTGAGGTTCTCTGAATTTCAACAATTTTCCCTCATTGAAATTGGATTTAAGCTACATGTAATGAGGAACTTTCTAGTAGCTACAATTTTTGAGGTAAAAGCAAGAAGGTAGACTTAAGTCTTCAGAAGTCTATGCATATTTTATATTTCCCTCACATTTCAATTTAGACCAGCTATGCTGCAAGAGCTCCATGCTATGCTGCAAGAGCTCCATGTTACGCATGAAGCAGCTCCATATTGTACTCCAAAGGTTTAAACACAAAGCCCATGAAGGCCGGCATCAGAAGAATCTTTAATCTGTTTTTGTATTTGTTTGGCTAAAAATGTTGTAGCTCTCTTGAATACTTCTGGTATAAGCCTTACTTCCAAATAGAGGGATATGTTCTACTAACAGGTGTAATAACAGTGAAACCTCGAAGATTTCAGGATGTGTGTGTGTGTGTGTGTGTGTGTGTGTGTGTGTGTGTGTGTGTGATGTGTATATGACTGCAGGTGTCCAAAGTCTCTAAGAGGGCATCAGAACTGCTGGAATGGAGTTAAAGGCAGCTGAGAGCTGCCCCCTCTTGGCTCCTGGGGACAACACTGCAGTCCTCTACTAGAACAGCAAGCCTGTGCATCTCTCCAGCTCCAGATTTCAGAAAAATTTAAAAGCTTTTCTGCATTAGTTTTCTTCTTTGGGCCACCTGCCCTCAGCTCCATCTCAGAAACCATGTAATAGAGATTGGTAATGTATATCTAGTAAGAAAAGTGGGAAAGAGGCATACATTTTGTGTATTCTGTGCTTCTTATAGAAACTACTTTGTAGACTAAATTATTTAAAAATTAGTGTTACTATATTAGGGCATACATATACATATATGTATATATATATATATATATGAAGTATTAAAATTTACTCAAGGGCTGGTGAAGTGGCTCAGGTTTGCTGGACAAGCCTAACAACTTGAGTTCTAGACCCAAAACCCACATGAAAGTGAAAGGTGATAAAGACTATTAATTCAAGTATTCTTTTTTTTTTTTTTTCGAGACAGGGTTTCTCTGTATAACAACAGCTCTGGCTGTCCTTGACTCGCTTTGTAGACCAGGCTGGCCTCGAACTCACAGAGATCTGCCTGCCTCTGCCTCCCAAGTGCTGGGATTAAAGGTGTGCGCCACCACCGCCCGGCTAATTCAAGTATTCTTATCCTGTGTTTTCATCCTTGTGGTTTTTCGAGACAGGGTTTCTCTGAATATCTCTGGCTGTCCTGGACTCGCTTTGTAGACCAGGCTGGCCTCGAACTCACAAAGATCCGCCTGCCTCTGCCTCCCAAGTGCTGGGATTAAAGGCGTGCGCCACCACCGCCCGGCTAATTCAAGTATTCTTAACCTGGGTTTTTCAGATCATGGTATAAGAATAAAACTGAATAAGTAACACTCCTAAAATCTGACTGGTGGATGGGGGAAGGGTACGTGTGCATTTTTTACTGCCCTTTAAGCAACTTCCTTACCTTGTGGAAATAGACAGCCATGGACAGAAGTATTAGACCAACCCCAGGCATGGTGGTGCACACCTGTAATCCAGAACTCTGGAGGCAGAGGCAAGCAGATCTCTGTGAGTTCCAGGCCAGCCTGGTCTACAAATCAAGTTACAGGAGAGCCAGTTCTGTTACACAGAGAAACCTTGTCTTGAAAAACAAAATGAAACGAAAAAGAAGCGACTACTTTGTACCAATAGAAGTCATCAAAACATTCATACTACACTTGAGATGTTTATTACCTTTTTGAAATTATAGTAATGGGACTCTGTAGAAAAATGCTAACTAAATTATTTAACAGTATTTATATTATTGTTAATTGGTTCGGCGGCTGTTAATCCTTAAGCCGCCATTATAAATGAATACACACAGACACCGGATGGATTTTAACAAGCCTTGGCCTGAATTGTACAATCCTAGCCATCTAAGCTAGCTCATAATTCTATTACCCAAATATGACCCCATATATACATACGTCCCTTTGGACTGCTATTCTCCATGTTATGCCGATGTTCCAGGCCGGGGAAGGATCTTCTTTAATCTACCCCATGGCGTGTGTCCTCTTTATTCCTGCTCTTGACTTCTTTTTCCAAGATGGTCTCTCTCTGTTGGAAGACCCCCTCCTTCCTTCCCCCCACTTAGTCCCCTCTACCTCTGTCTTTGCCCAATCTCAGGCCTCAGCATTTTATTCAACCAGAGACAATGTACGTAACAGATATCAAGCAGGACCAATTAATTAACATTTAGAATGCATACTATTACCCAATAAGGACTGAGAGACTGCCGAGAAGTTAAGAGCGCTTACTGCTCTTGCACAAGATGTGGGTTCTGTTCCCAGGACCCACATGGTGATTGGTAACCATCTGTAATTCCAGTTCCAGGGGATATGACACCCTCTTCTGGCCTCTGTGTTCTACATGCACATGGTACCACATAAAATAAAATAAAACCACATAAAAAAATCTTTTGCGGGGGAGGAGTTCCAGACAGGGTTTCTCTATAACAGAGCGTGGGTCATCACACCCGGCCATAAAATCTTTCTTAAAAGGAAAATGTAGTAGTGATTAGACCTCCTGCTACATCTTATTGACTAGTTTACTAAACGAGCACATATTATGTTATTAATGTATGGCTTCTAAAGTCTTCCATCAGGCCCCCCAAATTATTTCAACATGAGGTCGATAGGGTTGGCCCACAGAAAGATTAAGATCTCCGACATTTTAGTCTACCTCTTTGATCTAGACAGCCAACCACCTGAGTAGGCGATGCAAAGGTAAGCAAGTTCCCTACCGTCCGTGGATGGGTGTGCATGGTTCTCCTTTACAGTTACTTTATCTGCTGCACTCACCTTCCTAGTACAGGGCACCTATCCCGCTCAGAATCTGCCTTGGACCTTATGGGGCACCGCAGAGGACAGGTCAGGCGGGATTTGCAGCGTGTTCATTCCACGCCCACCTGACTCTGCTAGAGGCCAGGTCGTGACACTTAAGCAAACGTGGTCAAGTTTGGTATAGATTGCTGCATCCGAATCCTGGGGCTCGTCAGAACTGCAGATTCTCAGGTGGCACCCGCAAATATTCTGCAAAAACAAAACAAAACAAAAAAAAACCTCAGGGGTCTTGGGAGGGGACGCCCTCCGTCAACCCCGGGAGCTCGGGGTGACAGAGGGCAACGGGAGGGCGGCAGCGGAACATTAGTGCGTCTCCCCCTCCCCGAGCCGCGTGCCGCCGAGACTCAGGGGCGCGTCTCTGGCCGGTGCACCCGGAAGTTGATCCACTCGGCGCCTCGGGCGGGACGGACTGCGGCTGCCCGCAGTGGGCTCCCTCCCGCCCGAGCCCCCAGCATGGCGATCCGGGGCGGACTGGCGGCGCGTGCGGTCACGTGGCGGCGGCGCGCGTAGCTAAATACGCGGCGCCGGCCATTTTGTGCGAGAATCCGCAGCGCCGCCTCCTTGCTCGCGCTCCACCGCCGCCTCCGAGTCTTCCTGCGCCCCGGGCTTCCGCCGCTTCATTGATTTCCGTTTCTCGCCGCTGCAGCCTCCTGACACGGTGATCCGGGCGGGCCCCGCAGGAATTTTATCCCCTCACCGGCCTCACACTAGTGTCGCATGTCCACTATCCAGAACCTCCAATCTTTCGGTAAGGTCCAGTCACCGGCCGCCGCCCGCGTCCCTCTGGGCTTTGTCTCGGCGCCCAGAAGATGGCGACGGGGGCTCGCCGCGACCCTGGGGACGGCTTGGTCCCGGCCTTACGAGGGCCTGCAACCCACAGGAGGCCAGGGCCCGGCCGAGGCTTGGGGAACTTGTCACTGGCTCAGGAGGACAGGGGTCTCAGTTATTTACAGGAGGGTTGGGGGACATGCCAGCGCTGCAGAGAGACTTGCCAGAGGTTGGGAGGATTTGACACTGGCAGAAAAAAAAAAAAAAAAAGGCAGGGAGCTTCAGAGACCTGTAAGGGAGCTAGAGTGCTTGCCAGGCTGCAGAGACTCGGGCTAGGGGCTTTCGGGGAGCCTGATGCTGGCAGGGAGGCTGCGAGTCTTAGGGACTCTCCTGGGGCCTCGGGGCTGGCCGAAGCTTTGCAAGGAGACCTGAGGGGTGGGGCTCAGAAGCTGGGGTACCTGACAGCTTCCAGGTGACTGAGGGACCCGTGACTATCCAGGGACTCACAAGTGTGTGTGTAGAGGGGTGGGGGCTATTAGCTCAGTCCTTGCTGGGAGAATAGGGATGCTCAAGGCTTAGGGGGATCTGCGACCCAGTGGGCAGGAACTGGAGCTGGGGGAGGTGACTGAGGGACCTGCAACTGGCTGGAGCTGGGGGCGGGTTTGGACCCAGCTGGTTTTTGAGCAGTTCTCAGAGGCTGCTGATAAGGATACCTAGATGCAGGCCTCTCTGATTGGCGTGGAAGTAAGTGGTCCTGTGGTCTCTGCCCTCAGTCATTTCTGTTTTTGTGTAAACATAAAATACACGTTTATATGTATTTTATAAGGCTTAGTTACTACATTAACTATTCAGGGTGTGTGTCTTTTAATGTTTCTGTTGAAATAAAGTGGAGATGACGCACATTCTTGTGGCAGCTATATGAAATGAGCGTTTCCTAAATATCTTTTGTCTCATTAGAGGGTGGCTTTAACAATGTTATTCCCTATTTTTAAGCTCAGATATCGGCACACATAGCCTGCTTAGGTTTTTCTCATTTGGAAAACTATCAGCAAGCCCCATTCTCTCCTGTACAAATAAAGCAGAAACTGGAGAGCCATCGCTGCAGTTAGTATCTAGATCTGTAGTGGACACTTTTCTACGTAGTACTTTCTGATTTTTTTTTTTTTCTGCTGTGGAATTTTTCTGTCCCTCTGCAGACCCCTTTGCTGATGCAACTAAGGGTGACGACTTACTCCCGGCAGGGACTGAGGATTACATTCATATAAGAATCCAGCAGCGGAACGGCAGGAAAACACTGACCACCGTGCAGGGCATTGCGGATGATTATGACAAAAAGAAACTTGTGAAAGCTTTCAAAAAGGTGATGACGTCAGGAGTAGGGTACCCACCCTACCAGTCTTAGGTCCAGGGAGGCTGTTTTGTTCTCCATCTCAAAGGAAGGTCTACTTGGCTTTTAGACAGAAATGTGAGCCATTTAGTTGTTGCTATTCCCCCTAGTATAATCTCCTTCATGTGGCCTCCGGATTCATTTACAGTCACTTAGTTCTGGAGGACATTGCTCCTTAATGCAGTGAGCCAACTGAAGTGGTTACATTTGTTCTAACAAAAGTAAAATCTCTGTGCATTTGACTTCCTGTGTTGTAGAAATTTGCCTGTAATGGTACTGTGATTGAGCACCCTGAGTACGGAGAGGTTATTCAGCTTCAGGGTGACCAACGGAAGAACATCTGCCAGTTTCTTTTGGAGGTGAGTGGCTGGGTGCACTCTGTGTATGACCTTGAGATTGCTTCTAAAAACTAACGTTTTAAAGAGGCTGGAGTCGTCCTTTCCTACTTAGTAAAAACCATGGGAATGGAAGTAAATGACGTGACTGAAAATGGTAAGGCTTTTATACACCTCACTTTGCTGTTAAGTGGCCTGGTGTTTGCCATAGGAGCAGTACCTCCTGGCTTGTGTGCAAGTATGCAAGTACGAGTGGAATTGCCAGCTGTTGGCGGGGAGCCGCTTCTGCCGATTGCTGTCGTGAGTGCCTCTGCTGAACATAGCTTTACTTTACAGGTTGGCATTGTCAAGGAGGAGCAGCTGAAGGTTCACGGATTCTAAAATGAACCCAAACACGTGGCAAGTGTCTTAAATGCTTTTGTTCTTTAACCCAGTTTGGCTGCCTAGGGAGATGATTCTCTACAGTAAACGACGGACTTTGCATTTATTTAATCATTCAGACTTCCACTCACACCTGCATGGCTGCAGAACACACAGGGTATGTAGGCTTCTGAGTCATAAGAAAATCGCGGTGAGATGGGAACGAAGCCCAAGTCCATCCTAACATGTTTCCAATGGAAAGGATTTTGTTTTGAGTGTCATTGTTCAGTTTGGTTTTCACTTAATTATTAAATGTTTTTGTTGTTGTATTAAACCATGTATGTTGCAGCTTAACAATAAAAAGAAAGTCTGTGAGTCCTTTATGAGCCCTTATGCTCCCAGATCTCAGCCAGTAATGCCCATTTGTATTTTCATTTGCTGACTCGAGGATAAGGGAGGAACATGAACTATCTCTTTTCTGAAACCTCTAGTCATGAGGAGTTGCTCAGCTCCAGAACATCAACAGGTAGAGAGAGTTCTGTTACAGTTGTCACAATGATTATCATCCCTAAGAGGCCCCGTGTCAAAAGTACATGTAGTCACAAGCACTGCCCTGCAGGTAAGGACTTTGCCGACGCTGTCTTCGGGTGGAAGGCATTGGACTTCAGGTTAGCACTCCTGGGTTTAGTGCCAGCCAGGGCCTCCAACATGGCATCCATGCTCCTGCCCTGAAGCTTTGGGGTGCACTTTACCTAAGGAAGCTGGAATGTGCGGTGACTGTTTTGGGGACAGCAGTGGGAAATGATCGTGAGGTGTCTGCTCTTTATCCTGGATCCCTGTATTTTATCAGTGATTTGCTGGATGGAAAACTTCCAGGAAACGTTGAGCCAAAGCAGAGAAAAGCATGTATGAGTGCACTGCTTAGTGTGGTGGAGTGGCAGAGTCTTGGTATCAGTACCCATCATCCCGACAGCTGGCTCTCTGCATCCTGTGAAGGCTAAGTCGCAGGTTTGCCTGAGGAGAGACAAACGTGAAGAATGACTGCACCAGAGCATGGGATGCCCTGCTTCTGCACCTTAGAGAGACAGCACACTTGGGACAAGGTCAAGTGGTCTGGGTTTTGGTTTTGGGGTTTTTTTGCGGGGGGGGTCATCTTTTTTGGTGGTCTTTGTTTTTGAAACAGTCTATATATGGATTCAGAGATCCACCTGCCTCTGCCTCCTGGGTTATGGGATTAAAGGCTGTGCTACCTACCACTCCCAGCTCTTCCCTGCCTTTTAAAAACGTCCCAGTTTCCCTTTCTCGGTGTTGTCTTAATTCTCCCTGACTGAGAACACTGTAAAGCAGAAGCCTCAGCTTGACCAGAATCCAGTGTGAATTCTTCTACTGAGCAAGTACCTAGAAGATAAGGTCTTGTTAATACAAAGAAGGCTACACAGATGGGAAGAAGACGACACCTAACTGATCTCATGACCTGAGAGGTTGTTAGAGTAAGAGCAGGCTGTGTGCTCTCCTCACTTAAGAACTCAGTCACAGGATGAGTGATGAGCAACCTCAGAATGGCCAGGCCTAATTGCCTCAGCTCAAGAGACCAAGACAGACAGAAATATTTCCTTCAGAAATAAAAGCAAGGGAGGGTGCCCTCAGCCCAGTCTTCCTGTGAATAGATGCAGGCTACATTCTCCAGTGGTTTATGTTTTGGGGTACAAAACAGTATTGTAGAGGAATTTTAATCCAGCAGTGTGGCTACGCTGGCTGGAATACAGACACACCCTTAGTTCTCACCTTTAATCCCAAACAAGGGTAAAGTTAGTTTGTAGAAGGAATCACCTGTGTTTGAAAGTGATCTAGCTAGGTATGGTGGTGCATGCCTTTAATCCCAGGCACTTGGGAGGCAGAGGCAGACGGATTTCTGTGAGTTTAAGGCTCTGTTAAACACACACAAACCCTGTCTTGAAAAACAAGAAAATGATTGTCGCATCAACCTCGACCAGCAAGAACAACGCAACTCACTAAAGCTCTTCTCAAGCAGTTTATTCAGGTCCCTTGAAACCAGTCTTCCGAATGCCCGGGCAGACCCAACCCACAGGCTAAATACTATATGAACAGCCAATCAAGTAAAGCCACGTGGTGCTATCTTAGAGGCCCACGTATGCGGAAGCAAGCCAGATCAGCGGTCTTAGCCAAATATGGACTTGTTTACCACCCAGAGCGCTCACCATCGGGCTGGTGGAAGGCGGAAACCAGTGCCATCTTTAGGGCGCGGCACGTCGCAGCTCTCTACAAGTGATAAATCAGAGAAAGATTTGATTGTATAGAATATGCCCAACTCTGACAAAAAGAGAGATGGAAAAGGGAGCAGCACAGAGAAGGAGGGGAGAATGTCACAGAGACAGGTTAAAGAGAAAACAAGCCAGAGAATGAGAAGGAGCCAAAAGATTAGAAGAGATTGCTGGAGTTAGTTTGAGGCCAAGCAGAGCAATTCAGGAGAGGCAGGTGAGATTGAAGCAGCCAGTCAAGAGTTCAGAAAGAGCTAGAAAGGGTAAGCTTATGCAGCAGTCTCAGGGTGAAAATATTCTAGGCCTACTTTAGATTGTATGGAGTCTAGAAGATTCCAGGACTAGGCCTAGGTTACCAGACCAAGGCAGTAAGCTTCTGAGAGCACAGTTAAGTTCTAGAGAATAAAACTTACTGTTAAGTGTAGGATTTTTTTAGAGTATCAAGAGGTAGATAAATTTGTCCCTGAACTTTGAGGCTTAACAGAGATTGTGGCACACCATTATGACAGGAAGCTTTAGTTAAGGCAACAGTCTGGTGTGGACAGGCTCCTCTCTCTGCCTGTCAGCCTGGCACTCTGGAAGCCTGCTAAGGGGCTCTAGTGACAAGCTGTTCTCATGAGAGGGGGCGGTGTCCATGATGGCAGTTCCCCAAAGAGACTGACACTGGGGTGCAGCATCTGTGCCACCAGCTGGCCTCCAGCTGAGGAATGGCAGCTGCAGTTCAGGAGAGTCAGGCTCAGTAGGTCACCGCAGCACAAGTGTTCCCCAGGCAAGATGCCGCTAAATAAGGACAGTCTTCAGTGGCAGCATGTTGACAGCTTGGCAGGTGGGCCAACTGGTGGACCCTGCTTGTCCAGCATTGACAAGTGTCACTCCTGCATCAGGGTAATGGATACACGGAGTGAGGTGAAGGCAACACTGGGGAGGGTCCACACATTCCTCCAAGGAAGCGTTATGGAGTCCAGTTGGCACCAGGGAAGGGGAGGGGTTACCAAACTGCCTTGGATGCTTTAGGTCCCAGGCACTACAGGATGATATACCTGGGAGAATCAAAATGGTGAGTTATATTCTAATGTGAGCTGGTGGTTCACCTGTTCAGCTGACAGTTTGATTGCTGTGGCCCATAGCTCTGTTCTTGGTCACCAACAGCACAAGCCTGTGTCTCCCACCTTCATCTTGAAGCAAGTGAATAAATAGCCTACAAACTATTCCCACAAGAAGCAATTACAGATCTGGGTGTGGTAGCACATGCCTACAATCCCAGCACTTGAGAGGTAGACAGGATTGGGAGTTTGAGGCCAGGCTGGGCTACTAGAAACTCTGTCTCACACAGCAAGCAATTACAGAGAGCTGTGCTATTGTGTCAAGGGACAAAATGTCTAGGTGCTCATAGGCTTCCTGAAGGGTAGCCTGCGTTAGCCTAAAAAGAACTTGGATCTCCATAATGCGCTAGAAGGAAGCTGCCTTTTACCTTGTCGCTGTGACACATTCTTACCTGAAATCCACCCTTGAAGCCCATTGGGCAAGACAGTTGTCTAGGGAGGACTTTTAGTCCATGCCAGCTGTGACTAATGGAGACAGTGTACCCTGAAGTCAGAAAAAGGCCCTCCATCCCTGGTCACCAGTATGTAGTCTGAACGAATTTGTGTCCATGACTTGTTAGAGGCTGGGTGGAGTTTGCTCACATCAGGAAGAACGGTGTGAGCCGCTGTCAACCCACTTGGTAGCCAAGAGTGTTAAACTAAGGCAGATGAAGGCTAGCAGGCTCCATCAGCACCCTCCTGTGGGCACCTAGAAAACCATGGCTCCTTCCTTTTGTCACCTGACCTGTGTGAGTTGTTCTCCAAACTGATCTCATGCAGTCCCTTAAAACAGTCCATAAAAAGCAGGGGGTTTTTTGGTTTTTGTTTTTGTTTTTGTTTTGTTTGTTTGTTTGTTTTTGAGACAGGGTTTCTCTGTGTAGCCCTGGCTGTCCTGGACTCACTTTGTAGACCAGGCTGCCCTTGAACTCGCAAAGATCCACCTGCCTCTGCCTCCCAAGTGCTGGGATTAAAGGCGTGCGCCACCACCACCCAGCATAAAAAGCAGTTTTAACTTGCTGTCACTTGTGAGAAATGATACAGTGTTTACATAGCCTTATCCTGGGAATGTACACAGCCACCCACATGCTATTAGGAAGTTAATTCTTTATCATCGGAGATAATTTGCTTATGTCCTCTGGTGAATGAATAAGCCACAAAACAAAACAACAAAAAAACCTGAGGCTTCTGAATTGTCAGTAAATGCAGTCTGGTATTCTACACCTAACATATCGATCCCCAATTTACAAATGATATGTTAAGGGTGTGTGTGTGTACACAAAGGAAGACTCATCTGAAGACCCACCAAGACCCAGGCTCCTCCTGTCCTGGAAATGACACTCCAGGTGTTAATTTCACTGGAGCCTGGAGCGGCATCACCAGGTGGTCCCTAGTTCAGGAGTTCTGCAGGGGAATCTTGAGAGGCTTGTTATTTTACTAACTTAGTAACCTTAACAACAGACCCTTTGAGCATCTGTAGTTTTACCAGGCACTGGCCTCAGCCTCCCACTTGTCTTGATTGGATCTCAGCACTCACAGCCTAGTCTCATCCAGTCCCACTGGCATCAGACTCCGTTCTCCAAACATATCACGGCCAATAGAGATCCACAGTTACACCCTTGCAAACACTGGACCCTCATTCCACCCTCCTGTAGTCACACCTAGCATGCACAAGGCCCTGGGTTTGATTCCTAACAGCACTAAAGCTGGGTATGGTGGACTCCTGTAATCCCAGTGTCCAGGAGAAGGCAGGAGGATCAGAAGTTCAAGGCCAGCAGGGCACACATGCAACTGTGTGAAGGCAACCCTGACTCTGTTCCACCTCAATACTTAATGCATGTATGGATGAGCTAAGGGCAACTGGAGACAAGC
This sequence comes from Lophiomys imhausi, assembly GCA_907164525.1. Lineage (NCBI taxonomy): Eukaryota > Metazoa > Chordata > Mammalia > Rodentia > Muridae > Lophiomys > Lophiomys imhausi. The sequence goes on along the minus strand of CAJQZJ010003646.1, from coordinate 3,328,768 downwards.
CTCCTTTACTTTCTCCCTTCAGCCCTTACCCTCTGTTGTGCCTTGGAGACAGAGACATCTCTCTGAAATAGTTGAAGCTCATTTTCCACTCAGATCAGCTGTTGCACACCAGCAGTCTCAGGGTGCAGAGGAGCTGGGGAGCAGGGTCTTGGGTAGCAGTGAGTATGTTGGGTATGAGAGGACAGCTCTGGGGCTAGCTTATATAGCTCGATTGGGGTGGAGGTGAAGACACAGAACAAGGAAAGAAGTGCAGCCAGGAATGTGGGGGGCCTTGGGGGCCTTCCAAGTGTGTCAGCTGGATTAGCAGACTGCAAGTCACATGATTTCTGAAAATCTTTTTTTTTTTTTTTTTTTATGAGACAGGTTTTCTTTGTATAACCGCTCTGGCTGTCCTGGACTCACTTTGTAGACCAGGCTGGCCTTGAACTCACAGAGATCCGCCTGCCTCTGCCTCCCAAGTGCTGGGATTAAAGGCGTGCGCCACCACCGCCAGGTGATTTCTGAGAATCTTATCTTGCCTTTGTCTCTATGGAGATGAATAGGCCCAAATCTGATTTGGGTACGAAGCAACCCCACTCCTGCCTTGATCTCTGAGAGACATCAGGTATGAGCAACATTCTACTGTTGGTTGTCTGGCTTGGGAACCTACACAGATCCACTCCAGGCAATGCTGTCTCCTCTTCTCCCTGCTTACAGGGGATAACATCTTGTTCCCACCAAGACAAGACACCATTTCTGGGTGCCAACTCCCGCTCTCCAGGCATCCCCTCTGAGTCATCAATGTCTCTGATCACACAGGACAGGGATATTCTTTCAGACACAAGAAAGCAAACCTCATTTGCTCTCACATTCTGTTGTAATACCATCCCACTGAACATCAATGTGGATATGTCACTGGAACTTCTATGTTAAGTAGGCTGCAGAGATGGCTTAATGGGTAAAATGCTTGCTACAGAGCATCAGGACCACAGTTCAAATCCCTAGTCCCCATGTAGACGCTGGGTAGGTACCCACCTGTAATCCCAGCACTCAGGAGGCAGAGATGGAAGATCCCTGGGGCAAACTGGCTACCTAGACTAGCAAACTCTGTATGTGTTCAAGGGAGAGACCCTGCCTCAATCTGTATAAGATGAAGAGCAATCAATAAAGATGCCTGCCACCAACCCCTGGCCTCCACACACATGCATGCACACCCCACACATGAACACACACACAAAAATAAAACACAAAATTAACACAACTGAGTGACTGCCTTCCAGCTTGCCTCACATAAGTAGATGGCATTGGGCCACGTTTGTACTCAATCAGAAAATGTCACTGTTGACTCCTTTCTCTCCTACTCCACCTGCGTCTCATGGAATACAGGGTTACTACTTCTGCTTGTGGGTGTTACCTTTGTTCACTCCTGTGCTCTGGTCCACATCTTAGCATCTTGTTTTTGCCTGTGCTACCGCGATGATTCTCTCCAGCCTCCTCTCCCTCCCCCCCCTCCTCCTCTCTGTGTGGTCTCACAATACTTGACTTTTCCTCTAATAGGAAGGGGAAGGGACAAAACTAAATAAGTTATTTGGATTTTTTTTTTTTACTTATTTTTCTTGATAAAGTTCTCAAAATTTAAGGTTTTGGTGAATAGCTACTTTCCCTATAACTACTAACAGTAAATATTTGAGGTTCCAAGGCTGTGCCGTCTCTGTTCCCAGTGCTTAGCTCAGTCATGGAAGATGGCTGCATAGGAATGTTTCAGTAAAGATTCATGTATGGGACAGAAACATTTCACACCACTGTTACATGCCACCAAGTTCTACTCTTCTTTTGATTTCTGATGTAATTACTTTGCAGTGAGGAAAGTGTTCTTTTTTTAAGTGGTTGGCCACACAGCAAGCCAGGGCAGGATCCAGGCTGTTTGACAAAATGTCATCATGACACAAACACTACCTGTGTCAGAATGGCAATGTGAAACGATGATGCTTTTCTCTCCTGTACAGCTAGCCCTTTAGCCAGGGGACACTTCAAGCCTTGCTCAGCTCTGGACAGCTCCTGGGACCGTGGATCCCAGTTTTGTGGAGTAGCAGGTCACCTCCCACACTTCAGTTTCCTCATCCACAGACGATGACGATGGCACCCTCAGGGACTCAGTGGGAAGCCAGCAGACAAGAGTCAGATAAGGTGACCAAGGAAACTGCAGTTGCATCTTGTCCATCGTGGCTTATGTCCAAAATGCCCCTCAGGTAGAGGATCTGATGTCCTCTCTGGCCACTGAAGGCATCATGCATGCACATGGTTCACATGCATACATGCAGACAAAACATAAAATAAATATTTTTAAAAATTGAAACCACCACCACACTGACACAAATGGCTGCTAACTCAGGTCAGCTACTGACACAAATGGCTGCTAACCCAGGTCAGCTGCTGCGTCTTTCCATGTAGAAGACGTGTTGATAAATTACCTTCCAGCTGGACTGGGTCTCTGCTAAATCATTTCCTTCAGAAGACGGGAACTGAGGGGAAGTGTTCACCTGGGGACAAGTATTGATGGAGGGACATGGTGTTTCAATACGTCACATGCCTCAATGTGCTCTGTATGGATTTTGCCACTTGGTGATTGGTCACCTTCAGCATTTGGTTCAAGTTAGCTTTTCTGGTTATCAATGGAGAAAGTGTGTGGAAATCAGAGGCAGGCTTGGGAGCTGAGGCCAGTGTGGGAGCTCACTTGTTTCTCTTCACCAGGCCTTGGATTCCTGGGATGCATTCAACACAGAGATGCAGGACAGCTGCGTGGGCTTCGGGGCTTCTTTATGTGGTCTCATTATGTAACCCTGGCTGCTCTGGAATTCACCAGGCTGGCCTTGAACTCACAGAGATCATCCTGCCTCTGCCTCCTGAGTGCTGGGATTAAATGTGTGCACCTCCATGCCCCAGCTTGGCTTTTCTTAACCCTTCCTTTTGTATTTTTACTGTCGGTTCTTTGCCCTTCTACTTACTTTCTCCCCTCTCCTTTGCTCTTTTGTCTTTGCAGCATCTGTAGGTCTAGTGTGCTTCCCATCTCCCACACCGTAGTGGTTAAGGACACAGAGTTCCCAGGCACAGTGCTCACACATGGCTCTACTTTGTTAGCTTGTTTTGAGACAGTTTCGCCTCATAGCAAGGCTGGCCTTGAACTTATGATCCTCTTGCCTCAGCTTCCCAAGCACTGACTTTACAGGTGTGCCCTACCCTGCCCAGCTGCCATGGGTTTTGACACATCATGTTCTCATTGCCATTCACTTAATGCTTTTTTCTGAGGTCTGTTAAAAAAGTGTTCTCTCCTGACTGTGGCTCTGTGGTCCGCTCTCCTCAACTCCACCAGACACAAGCTGCCTTCCCAACACCCTCCCCAAGCTGCTGCATCTTCATAGCTTGTGAGAAACGCAATCTAAAACTGCACTACAGATGTCACTTGTTCCCTGGACTGCCCTGAAAACAGCATTTCTTTCCAACTTTGCTTTTCCTATTGGTTTTAGGTGTACCAGGAACAGCTTTGCCTGATGGAACCACAAATCCACAGGGGTGTCTACTTTGTACTCTGGTTTAAAAGGTGGGGGGGGTTAATACCTGCCTGGGGCCAATAGGTGGTCATATTGGCCCATTTATGGTTGGCCTTTAAATTTAAATACCCTTTCATTTGTGTTGGCCCTAGAGAAAAGCCCCCAGAGACACAGTTGTTGACAGGATATGATAAATGCTGGACACTTTCTCAGACATTCCATGTGCTCAAGGAAAAAAAATCAAAACCTTTGCTCTGAAAAACACTCTGATAGGCCCAGAGTACAGCTACCTCCTGGACATCTACCTATTCTAGAAGCACCCTGTGGTGGGGTGGGACCTGGGAGGAACCCCTGCTTCCCTGGGCTTCTGTGTCTGAAAGAGCCACTCAATCCCATCTCTAGAGACACTCCTCAAAGCAGTCGTTTTGCCTGGTTTCTGGTTGCAGACGACTTGTCCTTCCAAAGCTCACTGAGAGGACTAAGTTGGGATAATTCTCTAGAATAAAAGAGGGAACGGACATGACTGCACCGGTGGTGGTTGGTGTTCATTATTATGGATTTATCACCATCTAACCATGGTGGTAATTTAAAGGGTTGTCTAGCCTGAGTTGGACTGTGGCCATGTTTGTTTATATCATCTAATCTTCATAGCTTGTGAAAAACTCAATTTAAAAACTGTAATTGAGACACCATATACTTACTGACCACCCCAGAAATAGCATTTCTTTTTTACTTTTTGTTCATATTGCTGTCAAGTGCGTCAGGAACAGCTTTGCCTGATTGAGCCACAAATCCACAGGTGTGTCTATTATATACTTTGGTTTAAAAAAAAAAGTAGATGCAATTCTCGAAAGTGGCTGATGGGTGGAGCTATTGCCCCATTTATGATCAGCACTTACATTTCTCATATCGGTCAGCTTCCTTTTGCATTGGTCTTAGAGAAAAGAATTATCTTGATTGCCCCAGTTCTGGTGGGAAGACCTGCCCAATGTGAGTGTCACCATCTCCTGGGCAGAGGCACTTGGTCTAGGACATGCGAGTACGAGCAGGCACTTGTTCCTTGCTCTCTGCTCTTGACTGCGGATGTACTCCTCTAACTAGCCGCTTTGAGGTTGTGTGCCCTGACAACTCCACATTCTCTGCCCTGGGACTGTGTACCAGATGAACACGTCCTCCTTTAAGTTGCTTTGTCAGGGTATTTTAACACAGCCATGGGAAAGAAATTAAGACACATGTGGTAGAGGGCATGGGGTACACCCTTCCTGTGGGGATCCCATGGACACCTCATTGGAATGGTCGGACTTAGCCTTGCAGTAACTGTTACTGGCATATCAGTGGTGTGTGGGGCATCCAATCCTGTCATGAATTGTACCTGACAGTTTGAGGAAATGTGACAGTAGGATATGAATGCTGGTACAGAAGGTGGACAGCTGTCTGAGCTGGAATCTCTGCTCAGGGGAAGGAGAGGAGCTCACATTTATAGCAAGTGTTCAGTAGGAGTCATGAGATGCAGGTGAGTTTGGAACACACATACATTGAATATTTTGAATACAAAATATTCATATTTTACAATACAAAAAAATAATAAAATACATATTTTGAATACAAAAATACCCAGCTAGGATTGTAGAAACTTGGGGGCAATGTTCTGCCTGAAGCAATGGAGTGTTTCTGTTATATGTCATGAGAGACAAGGCCCTTGAAGCCAAAGGGAAGTGGAGATAGGAAGATCTCAAGTTCAAGGACTGCTTGAGGTGCACAGTGAAATGTAACAAGAGGCCTTTATTATTTTATTACTAAACTTTAATTATACACTCTAATTTACTGTTCTGTACTTACTGCCTCCCTTCCACCCCTTGTTCCTACCAACACTCCAACTCTCTCTCTCTGAGAGAGAAAGAAGGTTAGAGGGAGAAGGGACATAGTTCTCTTTAGGCTACTTCCTGCTGATTAGGGTCATTGGGTTCTTTGGGGGTAACACCAGTCTCATTAGAAGTCCAGCAAATCAGGAGACAGCAGCAGGAAGAACAAGCAGCAATTTGAGGGGGAACCAGCAGCTGGGAGAGCAGCAACCTTTTTCTTCTTTGTAGCCCTTTCTTGTCTTTGTAGAGCTCCTCTTCTACTTTGTAGAGCCTTTTCTCCTTCAGGGGCCCTGGCTTTTTTTTCTCTTTGTAGAGCCCTTTTCTTCTTTGTAGCCCTCCTCTCAGGGGCCCTGGCTTTTTCTTTGTGACTCCTGTTTCTCCTACTTTTTTGTAGAGCCCCCTTCTCCTGGGGCTCTGGCTTTTTATCCTCTCTCAAGTCCTCAGAGTTAAACTTGCTCAGCTGGCTAAGCCACGCCCCTGCTAGCTCAGGAGACAGTTAATACTATACACCTGTGTCTTAAGCAGCCTCACACCTGGGATTAAACAAAAACATTCTCATATTATTTTAGTAAACTCATACCACATTTCCCCCTTTTAGTTCAAAAAATGGTGTGTGTGTGTCATATAATAAAGAAATTTATGAGATCGATCAAGAATTATATTTACAATGCCCAGTCCATTTGTATTTAGCAAACTTGGAGAAAACATCTATTATCAATACCTAGCTTAGACTTCTATACTTATATCATTTTCTATTCTTATTTGCATCTATCAATCTATAATATCTTTTAGACCTAAAACATTTCTTATATCCTGTACAACTAACCTTAATTGTAAGATTATAATTATTTGGGCTTCAACCCCATCAGAGACTTTAGAAGGAAATAAATTATTTCCTAAGTATGTAGGAAGTGTAGAGCAAGTAACTTCCAAAACTATAGTAATGACAGAGGTTGCTGGCTACCTGAACAATCAATCACTCATGATTTCTCTATGTCATTGGGGCATCCAGCCATTAGCCTACGGACCCAGAATATCAGACAAACTTTTCTGTGAAGCAGGAATATTAAAGGGATGGCCTACCTTATCTCTGTAATTTTGTTCAGTTGACTTTTTAGTGTCCTGTTTGTTCATAGATTGGACAGCCAGCCTGCTATTCAGCAGTTTTTTTTTTTTTTTGTCCAGTGACTGTCTTGCCACATTTGTTTCTTTAATGCCCAACATCTTTTAGCAAGAAAATTGGGGGTGCTACCAGGAGCAGATGTCTCTGTCAGAAAAACTTTTTCTTATTAAAATGTCTTAAATGCCATTTTCTGTAGGTCTCTGAGGCTTTTGAAAACCATTTATTATCTGTCTATCTAAATAGGCAAACATTGCTTGCCTCTATTTATGGACTATCTACTTAACTTCAAAAACATATACAAGAGACTAAATACAGCATATTTCTGCAATTAACTAAACTAATATCTAACAAAACTAGAAGTTTGATTGACTATTAATTTCCATTTTTTTTTTTTTGGTTTTTCGAGACAGGGTTTCTCTGTATAACAGCTCTGGTTGTCCTGGACTCGCTTTGTAGACCAGGCTGGCCTCGAACTCACAGAGATCCGCCTGCCCCTGCCTCCCAAGTGCTGGGATTAAAGGTGTGCGCCACCACCGCCCGGCTTAATTTCCATTTTTTAAAAATTATCCTATACAGTTTTCAATACTCTTTCAAATGAACTGGAACTAAAGATTTGCATTTTTAAATGAGTAACAAAGACATTTTCAATGAATTAAATACTTTTTGTATCAGTAGTTTTGTTTTGTTTTTATAACCTGGTAACTCTTGGCTGCTGTATCATGGTAACTCAGCTGCTCTTGTCTGAAATGACTCACACATTTTGCTGTGGGGCCTTGAGGTAGGACCCCAAAAATTTCTTCCTTACTGCAAAAGATTATCTTACATGTCCCTCTTGGACATATATTCATTTGCCCAATGTTGACCCCTCCCAAAAAGTTTACAACCAGAAAATCTAGACTTTCTGCCACTAGAAACCTCTTGTGTGCTGTTACTGTATTTTCCAGAGTGAATATGCAGGCCATTTTAACATCTGGCTTGAAAAGTACCATATTTCTCACCTTGCTGGATATTTTGGTCTCTGAGGCTGTTAGCTTTACAATTTCTTTGTAAATGGACAAACTTACCACAATTAAAACACCGAGTATTTTGATATCTGAGGCTTTTGGTAGTTACTGGGAAAGTTAATGGTAGTAATCTCTTAATCCCAGGCCGCTCCTCTGGGGGCAAAGTTAGTTTGAGATTAACCCTTTCTCTCTGAACAGGCTGTTTCTCTTTTACCAGATTTAAACCTGTGTGTTCTACTCTCTCCAGATCTTTTTCCTTTTTAAGCCCTTCAACTCAATTCGTAAACTCTCTAGTTGCATAGCCATTTCTGCAATCTTTTTATCATACCCCTCCTTATCCATTTGCAACTTTTCAAATTAAGCATTCTCCCCATCTTTTTTTGAGATATCACACAGGAGGAAAAGCAACAACATACAAAAAAAATCCACTCTGGGCACAAAGCGGAAGAGAACCTAGTGGCAGCAGCCATCATAAGCCTTTTGCTGACCTCTTGAAATACACTGTTCACTCCTTCAAATCCTCCACAGCATTAGATATGAAATTACCCTTTATGCCTTGCCTTGTGTATGGGCATCACTGTAGCAAGTGGCTTTTATTATTTTTGTACTTAACTTAATTACATACTCTAATTTATTTTACTATGCCTAATTCTGCTACCTCCCTTCCACCCCTTGTTCCTCCCAACCCCCCCCCCAATACTAAGTGGGAGAGAAAGAAGGTTAGAGGGAGAAGGGATGTAGGTCTCTTTAGGCTACTTCCTGCTGATTAGGGTCAGTTATTGGGTTCTTTGGGGGCAATACCAGTCTCAGTAGAAGTCCAGCAAACCAGGAGTCTGCAGCAAGAAGAATAAGTGCAGTTTGGGGGAGCACCAGCAGCCAGGAGAGCAGCAACCTCTTTCTTCTTTGTAGCCCTTTCTCCTACTTCTTTGTAGAACCCCCTTTTCTCTTCTTTGTAGTACCTTTTTCTCCTACTTTTTTTTTTTTTACAAAAATTACAGACATTAGAACAATTGGTATAAGAACAGCTGGAGGCTGGTCATATAGAAGAGTCTACCAGCCCATGGAATTCTCCTGTGTTTGTTTTAAAAAAGAAATCAGGAGAATGGAGAATGATAACAGATTTAAGAGCTGTGAATAGAGTAATTCAACCCATGGATCCTTTACAGCCTGGTATTCCTTTACCTTCTTTACTCCCAAAGTCATGGCCTACAATAGTAATTGATTTAAAAGATTGCTTCTTCAGATAAGTCGACAGCCTAGCTCTGCCAAGACAGGGTAGGTAAGTCCTTCATAATTCCTGCTCTACAATCAATGTCTGTCAGAGAAACGGGGCCAAATGGCTGAAGATTGATGCTGTAATGTATGGAGAGAAAATGGGAACTGTCCAGGCAGCCACTGGTATGTCATTTCTTAGTTTTGGAAGCTGCAGGCCCTGCACTTCCTATATAATCAGATATATTTATCCCTCTCAGGTCTCTGAGGTGGTTGAAGAATAGACAGCTAGAGTCTCATAGTTAAATTTTGAGTTGTTTAGGAATCAAGAGGGTGTTCTGGATCTAAGAAGATATTTTTAAAATTATGAGGCAAGTTAGTATGAAAGCTGAGTTAGATATAGAACTTTAAACTCATGGAGATGGTTAGATAGTAGAATGTTAAAGTCAGGTGCCAAATACATATGGACTGTACATTGGGAATGTATGCTAAGTCATATAACTCTTATAATTGTGGCCTATTTATTTCTGTTGTTTTGTATTGTATTTATAGTTATAAGAAAAAGAACCATTTTTTGGACTGAAAGGGAGAGCTGTTGGGGGCAAAAAAGAAATACCTTAAACTAAAAAAAAATTAAAAAAAGAAGGGAAGAGGATGGGGGGTTGAGGGGGAGGAGGGTGGGAGGGTGGGACTGGAGGGGGGAGTAGGGAGGGGATTGTGATTGAGATGTAACTTGAAGAAATAAAAAATAAGTTATTAAAAAAAAAGATTGCTTCTTTACAATTCCATTACACAAGAATGATAGGGAGGGCTGGAGAGATGGCTCAGGGGTTAAAAGCACTGTCTGCTCTTCCAGAGGTCCTGAGTTCAATTCCCAGCAACCACATGGTGGCTCACAACCATCTACAATGTGATCTGATGCCCTCTTCTGGCTGCAGGTGTACATGCAGGTAGAGCACTCACATACATAAAACAAACAAATAAATAAATCTTAAAAAAAAAAGAATGATAGGGAAAGGTTTGCTTTTTCTGTACCTACTTTTAACAACAGTAGGCCAATCAAGAGGTATCATTGGAATGTGATTCCACAGGGAATGTTGAATAGTCCAACTCTATGTCAATATTTTGTACATCATCCATTAGAAATAATTTGTAGGCAATTTCCTCAATCTATTATTTATCATTATACGCATGGTATTTTGCTGGCTGATTTTGATGCAGGTACTTTAGGGAACTTATTTAAGGAAATGCAGAAAATTCTGCCACTTTGGGGGTTACAAATTGCTCCTGAAAAAATATAACAACGAGATAAAATTATCTATTTGGGTTATAAGATAAGTCAACAACGAATAAGACCACAAAAGGTACAGATCTGTAGAGACCAATTGAAAACTCTTAATGATTTTCAAAAATTAATGGGAGATATTAATTGGCTGAGACCTACACTTGGATTACTTATGAGTTAGGTAATTTGTTTCAAACATTATAAGGGGATTCAAATCTAAACAGTCCAAGATGTTTAACTGCTGAGGCAAAAAAGAAATTAATGTTAGTAGAACAAAGATTGCAAGATGCATATATAGATAGAATTGATCCTAAACTTGATAGTATTTGGGTCATTTTACCATCAACTCATTCTCCTACAAGACTCACTATGCAATGGGAAGATTGTATTATGAAATGGATTTTCTTACCACATAAACAAAGTAAAAAATTAAAGACATACATAGAAAAGATAACTGAATTAATTGTAAAAGGTAGAATAAGACTACATCAATTGTCAGGAATGAACCTGGCCTAAATAGTGGTGCCTCTTACTAATGCTGAGATTATGTCATTGTGGGTAATCAATGAAGACTGGCAAAGAGCTTACAGTAACTATATGGGAAAAATTAATAACAATTTCCAAAAAGCAAACATATACAATTTATAAAAAAACTAATTCGATTCTTCCTCATATTGTAAAGGGAATGCCAATTCTTGATGCACCAACCTTCTATACTGATGCTAACAAGATGGGAATGGCAGGTTATAAGACAGACAAAATCAGCAAGGTAATCAAAAGTCCATATACTTCAGTTCAAATGGCAGAATTGTATGCAATCCTTATAATGTTATTAGATTTTTCTGAGTCTCTTAACATAATTACTGATTCTCTATATGCAGAATTATGTTGTATATAGAAACTGCTGAATTTATTCCTGATAACTCAGAATTAACTTCTTTATTTATTCAATTGCAACAGATCATCAGAAGTAGAAACAATCCATTATATATTACTCATATTTGGTCTCATACAGGTTTTCCAGGTCCATTGGCGCAAAGAAATGAAGAGATTGTTCAACTACTAATAGGAAATGTGTTAGAAGACTCAAAATTTCATGAGAAACATCATGTTAACAGCTCAGGTTTAAAGAAAAATTTCTCTATCACTTGGCAACAAGCCAAAGAAATAATTTTAAAATGTCCTAAATGTTCTTTTTATAACCAAACTCCATTACCTGCTGATAATAACCCTAGAGGTACTAAAAAGAGTGAAATTTGGCAAATGAATGGGTTTCATCTTGCAGAATTTGGAAAACAAAGGTACGTACATCATACCATTGATACATACTCAGGGTTTCAATGGGCAACTGCTTTAAGTTCTGAAAAGACTGATTGTGTTATTACACATTTATTAGAAATAATGGCATTTATGAGTATACCTGCACAAATTAAGACTGATAATGCTCCTGCGTATGTACCTAATAAAATGAAGCAATTTTTTGTCTATTATAATAGAAAGCACATTACTGGTATTCCACACAATCCTACAGGACAAGCAATTTGTAGAAAGAGCTAATTGTGCCTTAAAAGAGATGCTTAATAAACAAAAAGGGGAATTAAAGAATCCCAGGGACAGATTATATAATGCTTTACTAACATTGAATTTTTTGAATGTTGGTGAAAAAAAGGTACTACTGCAGCTGAGAGACACTGGGTTATAGAAAAAACTGGGGAACTAAATCAACCAATATATTATAAGGATATTTTGACTTTAGAATGGAAACCTGCAATAGTTTTAAGATGGGGACGTGGTTATGCATCTGCATCTACAAGGAATGATAAAATGTGGTTACCAACAAAACTTGTGAAGATTAAATCTGACCAGGGAGTATCTCCTATTAGCTGAAACATAATGTCTTCAAATGGCAAGAGTATTTTATTAACTGTCTGATGTTCATTATATTCCATTCTTTCATTTAGCATGGATAGAGTTTATGCTTCAAATGAACTTATAAAATTAATATATGCCTTTCTCTTTCTCAAACTTAGAGAAAAATTTATTAAGACTGAATGACAATAACAAGACAAATAGGCCAAATGATTCAGCCTAACAGACTGTTTCAATTACTAATTTTTCAAAAATATGCATGCAAATCAATTTTTAAAGGACTAGCCCAAAAATGATCGATCAGAGACTGACAACAAAAGTTACAGCTAGCTTTCCTGGGAATTGGCCAGTATCTCTATTTTTAAGGATACTATATATATATATCTTCATTCCCAAGAGGTGGGATGAAATTGTTTTTTGTCATGTGTTGTGATTGTTTGTTGTCATTTGGAATGACTCTTAGAGATCCCAAACCTTCTACTCTCACTTTTGCTGCAGAGATCATCTTGGAGAGATGTTCTGCTTCAGCCAGGGCACTCAGGACATCGTGGATTTGTATGATCAGGGTGAAAAAAAAAGAAAAAAAGAAAAAATATATATATATGTGGGTTGGATTTAGGAATTTCTTTCTCTATTCCTTGTCTCTCTCTCTCTTTAAAAATAATGGTTATTTTGTTTATATTAGAAATGTAAGATTATTTTGTTTATGTGTTGTATATAAACTATTTATATTGTATATGTAATTATTATAATTGTAGATACATTGTTAGTGTTAGATTTATTTTTTATTTTACAAGAAGGGGGATATGTAAAGGGACTCAGATTAATATAAATTAGATATCTAGGGGCTTCTGATACAGTCTCTTAATATGGGGCATGAAGATCAACCTGGCTGTGTGCGATTGGCATAGCAGCATATGAACTAAAAACAAGGTTTATCACCTGGCATTGTTTTCAGCTGCTAATAGCCTTACCAAGTGGGTGGAGGAGATTAGGCTGAAGCCAGGTGAAACAAGGAGAGACCCTGTTTAAGGATGAAGTGGGTGGAGCCCCAGAGCTCCCATGCTAGAGATGAGGAGATGCAAGGCAGCTTGTATCATCTGATGGAGAAAATGCTGGTGGACTGAAAAGCTGATCTCAAACAGAGCTGAAAAATTACTGCCAGCTCTCCCTGAGGCAGAAAGAAGCTGGTGAGCAGAGAAAACCTCAGCAAAGCAGCAAAAGGCCAAGGACTAAACCCTGTGGCACACTTTTGCCTAGAGGGATTCGACCAGTTCAAACAGTGGCCTGAATGGAACTGTGGCAGCCTCAAAGATGGAGACAGAGCAGCTGAGTTGCTAATACAAACTGAATAATTTGGCTTATGGACAGCTGAGGTCTTCCAGAGAGAAGAAAGCCTCAAGCCTCATTTAAGGTGAAGCTGACATAACCAATTTACCCTAAAGGACCTACATCTGAGATATTCTTGAAAGAAGACTGTTGACTAAGTGCCTTAAAGGATCTACTCCTGAGGTGTTCCTGACGACTGAGGACCTGCCCCACAGACTGTATCCTTCTGAAAGGTTAGGATTAGTTGTTAGATTATAGTTGTTATAGTTATTAATAAGTTTAGTTGTTAGGTAACAGGGGTTATAATCATTCTTAGGGCTAGTAGTTAGGTAATTGTTTATATTTGTTATAAATGCATATAGAAATTAATAAATAATATTGGATAATTTTTTAAAAATTATCTTCAGTGAAACTGTCAAAAAGCAGACAAGCAGGGGCTGGATAGATGGCTCACTGGTTAAGAGCACTGGCTGCTCTTCCAAAGAACCCAGGTTCAAATCCAGCACCCACATGGCAGTTCACAGCTGTCTGCACGCCTTTAATCCCAGAACCTGGGAGGCAGAGGCAGGCGGATCTCTGAGTTTGAGTCCAGTCTGGTCTACAAAGTGAGTTTCAGGATAGTCAGGGCCACATAAAGAAACCCTGTGTAGAAAGCAAAAGGAAGGAAGGATATGGGAAAAGGAAGCTCAGGGATTGAAGAAACGACTCAGTAGTTAAGAGCACTGGCTGATCTTCTGAAGGACTCATGTTCAATTCCCAGCACCTACATGGCAGTTCACAACTGTCTGTAACTCCAGTCCCAGGGGAATCTGACACCCTCACACCAACGCATATAAAGTAAAATTAAATTAAAAAATATTTTAAAGGAAGCTCAGAAGATGACCTCAGCAGGATTGAAAGATGGAAAGTCAAGGAAGTAGGGGAGACAAGACCACAGATAGAGCCCCCAACTCAGGACTGGCCTGTACCCTGCTCTGAGTTGCTCCCCATTGTGTGGAACTGGCTTTCAGGCTGTGCATCACCCTGGGTGGCTTCGTCTTACAAGTGCTTTCAGTTCTGTTTTGAGTGTAAACCAAGGCAGGATGACCGCATCTCATGTGCTCATAGACATTACCTACCCGGCCTTACCCAGTAAGACAGACAGAAAAACAATTTATTCCCACTATAAATTTATCAAAGTCAATTTGGACCATATTGATGTTACCAAACCTGGGAGCAAAGTTTGTGGTCCATGAATCCAAGTTTTTCTACCTGTTTTCAAAAGCCAGTTAGACTAGTCAAATATATACAAATGTGTGTTCATATATGGAGATATATTCCCGTGGAATAAGGAATTGTGGTATATCATATTACCCTCCATCGTTTTCCATCTTGGTTCTGCACCTACCCCTTTCAGAACTCCAGAGAGGCAGGGGCCTAGCTCCAGGCCACAGAGAAGCTTCCTTCTTAGAGGTCCAGCCTCTGGATGGAGATGATTGGACTCCTAAGATGTCTGACTCTACAATGAAAAGGCTGGATATGCCTGTTATGGAAGGAAAAGAGGGGCACTCCAAAGTACTACCTCAGAGCTGTAGTGGGCAATCTGTCCTCCTCAACCATTCAAACAAGATCTTACTAGTATCTAGGCCTGATAGTGTAGGTCAGTAATCCTTGATTCTTAGAGACTGAAGCAAGATCATGAGTTCAAAGAAGTGAAGGCTACCGAGTAAATTCTATACTCAAAAAAATTTTGTTTCGTTTTTTCGAGACATTCCTTTGTGTAGCCCTGGCTGTCCTGGAACTCACTCTGTAGACCATGCTGGCCTTGAAATCACAAGACATCTGCCTGCCTCTGCCTCCCAAGTGCTGGGATTAAAGGCATGTGCAACCAAGCCCAGCTCAAAAATGATTTTTAAAGAGATTAGGGGGGCCGGGCGGTGGTGGCTCATGCCTTTAATCCCAGCACTTGGGAAGCAGAGGCAGGTGGATCTTTGCGAGTTCAAGGCCAGCCTGGTCTACAAAGTGAGTCCAGGACAGCCATGGATACACAGAGAAACCCTGTCTCAAAAAACCAAAAAAAAAAAAAAAAGAGAGAGAGAGTAGGGGGACTATAGCTTAGTGGTAGAGTTCCTGCCTTGCATGCATAAGGCTCCAATTCAATTTCCAGGGCCACAAGCAACTTACTCTTAAGAGTCCAGGAAAGGGTGACTCACCTTCACACAAACACAGTTAAGCCTTCAGGGTACTTCCTGTTCAAATCCCTGTAATTCTGGAACCTAATTTTGTACCTATTCTTTCATTTACATCCCTTTTAAAAATCAGGTCTCTAGGCTGAGTGTGATGGCTTATGCCTTTAATACCAGCTGTCAGGGAGGCAGAGGCAGGCAGATATCTTGTGAGTTCAAGGCCAGCCTGCTCTACAGAGTGAGTTCCAGAACAGGCAGGGCTATACAGAGAAACCCTGTCTCCAAAACAAAAAATATAGTTCTCTAGATTTTGTAAATATCAGATGCAATTCTCCAGCAATGGGCAATGTTCTTGCTCTCAGAGATTTTGGTAGGAAATGGGGAAATAATAGAGCAGTTAGCAGGCGCTGCTGTTATCTGCATGAGGCCCCAAGGAGCACAAATGAGAAAAGCCACAGAGCTGTCCAAATGCAACTATGAGAAAGCATCAGAAGCAGGTGTAGTGGCTCACACCTGTAATCACCACACTCGGGGCAGGTGTAGTGGCTCACACCTGTAATCACCACACTCGGGGCAGGTGTAGTGGCTCACACCTGTAATCACCACACTCGGGGCAGGTGTAGTGGCTCACACCTGTAATCACCACACTCGGGAAATTAGAGCAGGAGGATTGCTGAGTTCTTGGCCAGCCTGAACTGAACTGCTGAGTGACTTCTACTTTGGTTACTCTGGGTAGAGAATGAGAATACATACATACATATATATATACACACATATATACATAAATATAGATATAGATACATAGATATAGACAGATATATTGGTATATATATTGATATATGTATATATCAAAAGAAATGGAAAGGAAAGTCAGACAATCTTTATCAATACTACTGAAAAAAATTAAGTTTCTAAACTAAACTACTAGTCAACCTCTCTGTGTAGAGCTAGGGAAAAAGACAACTGATCAACCTCATAATGTGCCTTAAATGAGCCATCTAGCATGCCTCATTTATAAAATGAGGCTTTTCTGATCTTTTAGTGACTGTATATGCAGAAAATAAGTCAGCTTGGCAGTATGTAAAAAGAAAAAACCCCAACTTATTAGCCTCAGTCAATTATACGGGGGATGTAGCTCAGTGGCAGAATGTTAATCTAGCATATACAAGGGCCTGCATTCCATCCTCACAAACATAGGTAAACAAACAAGAGTACTGAGTAGTGCTCTATGCCTCAATATGTAAGGAGATAGATTAATATAAATTAGATTTAGTACATCTCTAGGGGTTTCTGATACAGTATCTTAATCTGGGGCATGAAGATCAACTCGGCTGTGGGCAATTAGCTTATCAGCTTATGGACTAAAAACAAAGATGAAGTCAGGTGAAACGAGGGGAGTCTCTATGGACTAAACAAGGGTGAAACAAGGAAAGACTCTAAGGAACAAAAGCAAGGTTTATGGTCTGGCATTGTTTTCAGCTAAGTGGACAGAGCCCAGAGGCTGAAGCCAGGTGGAACAAGGAGAGATCCTATTTAGGACAAGTGGATGGAGCCTAGGATGCCCCATGCTAGAGAGCTTTGATGCTAGCGAGTCTTCACGCTAAAAAGGACAACGAGTAGTTTGTATCCTCTGATGGAGAAAGTGCTGGTGGACTGAAGGCCAGATCTCCCTAAGGCAGAAAGAAGCTGGTGAGCAGAGAAAGCCTCAGCAAGACAGCAAAAGGCCAAGAACTAAACCCTTGTGGCTCAGCTTTTGCCTAGAGGGGTTTGACCTGTCCGAACAGTGGCCTGAACGAAACTGTGGCCAGCTTTAAAGACTGAGGCAGAGTGGCAGAGTTGCTGATATGAAGGAAATAAGTTGGCTTACAGATGGCTGAGGTCTCCCAGAGAGAAGAAAGCTTCAAGCCTTATTTAAGGTGAGACTGCCATAGCCAATTTACCCTGAAGAACCTGCGTCTGAGATATTCCAGAAAAAGGACTGCTAAGTGTGTTAAAGAGTCCACCCCAGAGACTGTGTTCCTGATGACTGAGGACCTGGCCCAGAGACTGTATCCTTCTAAAAGGTTATGAAAATAGTTGTAATAGTTATCGATAGGTTTAGTGGTTAGGTAATAAGGGTTGTAGGCATTCGTAGGATTAGTAAAGTGTTTATAGTTGTTATAAGTGAATATAGTTTCTCATAAGTGTTGAATAATTTTAAAAAGTTCAGTTTTATCAGTAGTTTTATCTGGTAGATAGGGGTGAGGTGTGTGAGTGTTGGGGTACATATTCATTGGTTGTAGATAAAAGTGACTAGGAAGAGATCATCCCTGCTTTGTAAAATGTCCCCCATAAGCTGTTTGAATACTTCATCCTCAGCTATATTGGGTGGTTGGGGAACCACTGGGAGATAGGGCCTCAGTAGAAAAGGTGAGTTTCTGCAGAGTGAGCCTTGAGATTTATAGCCTACTTCCTGTCTCATCTATTTTCTGGTCCTCTGAGATATGACAAGCAGTTCCCACATGCCCCTGCTGCAACAAAGCTGCTCCCTGCTGTGTGCTCCCTGTCATGGAAAACTGTATGTATCCTTATAAACCCATCTTCACTTGAGTTATTTCTTGTAGGCATTTGGTCTCAGAGATAAGAAAAGGAACAATCCTCTTGAACAAACAGCCTTCCAAAGATTTTACTATTTTTTTAATTTTATCTTGAGACAGGGTTTCACTATACAGTTCTGACTGCCTGGAATTCACTGTGTATATACTACATTGGTCTTGATTTCATAGGGGTTCAGCTGACTGCCTCCAGAGTGCTGGAATTAAAGGTATGTTAACATGCTAACTAATGTGCTCGGCCCTGGGGAATTCTTGTTGAAGTCTTACGGGGAAAGTAGGTGGGGAGATGAGGAGAAAATTCTTTGTCCCCAGAGAGGACTTTAGCTTCCAGTCATCTCCACACTCAGACTTCCAGTTTCACCAGCCTGATTCTGCTCTAGATGAACTGCCCACAAAGGTCCAAAACTTGAGAACTGTGTCTCATTTGATATCAGATACTAAAGATACAGAATTGAGCCTCCTCTTCCATGTCTGCATCTGTAGCAGGGAAGCCACCTGTGAAAAATCAAGGCTGTCATCTTTCCCCTAGGTCTGTGAAAAATCAAGGCTGTCATCTTTCCCCTAGGTCTGTCAAAAAAAAAAAAATGCTGCTTAAGAGGCCCAGGATATCATGGTGTCCAGTTTAGTAAGAAACCAAAGAAAGAAGCCTTTTATATACTGGCCACCCTAGGCCATCTGTGATGCCTGTTTTTACACCTGCTATCATAGTCCTCAGCATCGAGTTTTTCTTTGGAACAGAGAAAGAAAGTGTTGTGTGGGACTGCCCCAGGAGGTTCAGGATATATTTCAGATGGTAGAGCACTTCCCTGGCACCACAGACACTGGGCATGCTCGCATGTAATCCTAGCACTCAGGTGGTGGGGCATGTAGACAAGAGGATCAGAAGTTCAAGACTGTCTTCTACTGGGCCTCATGAAACCTTGATTTAAAATGGAAAATGATCCCAGCACTTGGGAGGCAGAGGCAGGTGGATGTCTGTGAGCTTAAGGCCAGCCTGGTCTACATAGAGAGTCCAGGACAGCCAGGGATCCTGTCTCAAAAAAACAAACACCCACCCACCCAAGGGCCTGAGGGAAGAACCAGTGCATCACACATACACCCAGGAAGAAGGTCAGATCTCAGCCTGGGTCCTCAGGCTGCCCTCTCAGACTCCGCCTGTACTGAGAACACAGGAGGAGACAAACCGCATCTCCTGAAGCTTCATCTTTACTTAAAATTTACTTCACTTAGCCGGGCGGTGGTGGCACACGCCTTTAATCCCAGCACTTGGGAGGCAGAGGCAGGCAGATCTCTGTGAGTTCGAGGCCAGCCTGGTCTACAAAGCGAGTCTAGAACAGCCAGAGATACACAGAGAAACCCTGTCTCGAAAAACCAAAAAAAAAAAAAAATTACTTCACTCATGCTGTCTCTGTAGCCACATGCTGCTGGAAATCAATGCCACAGCAACCTGGACCCTGCCAAAGTCTTGCAGAAAATACCCAGGAGCATCACCAAATATGAGGAGGACTGTCTTGACTATTCAATCTAGTGCTCAGAAAGCAGCAAAGCTCTCCCAGGAGAAGCCACAGCCTGCCCGCAGGCACAAAATGTGTGCCTTCATTGATTCACCCCCGACACACCGAAAGATTTGAACAAAGTAGGATTACATAATGACTCATCTAACTCATCTCCTTTCCCATGGAAAAGCATCAGGATGGTATGAGAAGCTGGAATCCTTCCAAGCCTTCACCTGGATGGAGTGCCAACTTGGTGCTGGGTGCCGACGGGAAGAGGGACAGCCCCAGAGCCCATCCGCTGTGCGCCTGGATGCTGCCTGGCATTTGTGTTCTCAGCTTCCTGCTTCTCGAAGGGCCTTCCTCTGCCTGTAGGAATATGGTGGGGGTGACTTTCTAGAAATGTCAGGGAGACATACTCTGGGCAGTTGTTGGACAGACAGCCTCACTTCCTCAACGCCTGGTTTTTCTCTGACTCTCACCTGGTGCCCAGAAGACCAGGGCTCACGGCTTCCTTCTTAGTAATTGGCTCTTTGTCTACCTCTGACTCACACTGACGTTCCTGTAAAAGGATTTGGGGAATTGCTTTTCCCACGATACTTGCACTCAAATCCTGAACTCATTGTGTACTTTAGGAGGAACCCACGGAACCCACATGAAGACATTCTCCAAACCTTGGTTATAGTGACATTCTCAAGTTCACCTTATTAGACACAAGGATGTCAAACTCAAATAGATGGAGGTCAAAACGAACCAGTGGCTGGATAACTAACGTCCAGTATAGACGTGGAATACACAGAGGTCAGAACCAAGTGGGGCCCACGGGTCCTGGAGAGGCTGTGTCCCCGCTGGGTCCAGCTGCCGCTCTGCTGGGAAGGTCGCTTAGATGCAAGATAAGCCCGTTGTTTCTAGATCTTACAATTTAGAGAGGTTCAAGTCCTGAGATCCTAAAACCAGCTCTCCCCCACCCCTTTTTGAAGTCAAAACACTATGAAGACAGATAAAAACCCATTGTTGACCAGAGGTCATTCACAGTCTCCTACCCCAAATTTTCTCACAGTGAAAGAGAGAGTAGACCCACCGAGGTTGACTTTCACACAGGCAGGAGGTACTTGACTCCCTTGGGTAAACGAGCTCCCCTCCAAGGCAGAAGGGGTCTTTTTTGTGAGAAGATAACATTTATTCCAGGCTGGGCATGGTGGCATGCTTGTAACACAGCACTTAGGAACCTGACATAGGAGGGTTGTGAGTTCAAGGCTATCTTGGGCTACAGAACAAAACCATGTGTCTGTAAACAAATGATCGAGGTAGGGGGTGAGAAGAGATAACATTTACTCGATATTTTTATTTTCTTCTATTTTTATCATCTAGTTACAAAATTGACACAGTTAGTGCGGCAAAGACAAAATATGCAGAGAAGAATTGGGAATAAAACAGGCGTTCCCTATCCTTCATCACTAGAGAGAAGCCATAATCCTTCAACCTGGGTTATATTGTGCATACTGGGTTTGTTGTCTGGGTTTTCTTGGGGGAGTTGTTTGTTTTGATTTTCTGAGTTTGGTTTTTTGCTGTTTATTTGTGAGAAAGGTCTTATTATGTATGTACCCCCTGCTGTTCTGGAACTTGCTATGTAGACCAGGCTGGCTTTACAGACAGAGCTCCACCTACCCCAGCCTCCAGACTGCTAAATTAAAGGCACAGTGGCCACCACGCCTGGGTCCTAAGTACTTTTATTTTATTTATTTATGTATTAATTTATTCATTCATTCATTTTTGGTTTTTAGAGACAGAATTTCTCTGTGTAACAGCCCTGGCTGTCCTGGACTCTCATTGTAGACCAGGCTGGCCTCACAGGGATCCACCTGCCTCTGCCTCCTGAATCCTGGTATTAAAGGTGTCTACCACCTCTCCCGGCTATTAATTATTTTTTTTACTTCATAACCTTATTGTGGACATTAACCCAGGCCACCAGATAGCCTCTTAAGATATATTAGTTATAAGTATGTCATATTTTCCAAATATGTCTGCACCCATATGTATCTGTCAGCAACATGTGCTAAGTATGACAAAGACACCTGACCATCATGAAGTGGGATCTTGCCTTGGGTTGCAGCTCAGTTGACAGTACCTGCCTAGAATCTACAAAGTCTGGGTTTGCTCCCCAACACTGCATAAACCTGGCCTAGGGGACAGACCTGTCATTCCACCACTCAGGGGCAGAAGTATGAATATCAGAATTCTAGATCACTCTTTGCTACATGGTTCAAGACATATGAGACCCTGTCTCAAAAAACATATAGGACCTTTGTTACCCCCTCCCCTAACCAGTCCCTTTGCAGCTGTCACAGTCAACAGATGGTGGCACTGGTGATGCTGAGTAACTCTTGTGTCTTTATAAGCATGACTGTCTTCCTCATCATCCTTGAAGTCAAATAATAATCATGTGAGAAAGCCCATGCTATACAGAAAGTCACAGGTAGATGTTCTAAATAACAGATCCACTTCAGCCCTTGCCCAATGACAGTATCTGTCAGTGTACGATCAAAAAAAACCTCCAGACAACTACAACTTTGAAATCACCCAGCTGAGATGCCAGATGCTCTAGCAAGTGAACGAGTCATCTCACCAGCTTTTGACTGTAGATTTCACAAGAGATTCATGTAGGGAGTTAGATAAATTAGATTTAGAAAATATATAGGGGTTTCTGATACTGTCTCTTAATTCGGGGCATGAAGATCATTATCAGCATGTGGACTAAAAGCAGGAAACAAACAGGAGACTTAATAGACTGAAAAACAAGGTTGAAGTCAGGAAAAACAGAAAATACTCAATGGACTGAAAAACAAGGTTGTCAGAAAAACAGGAAAGACTTAATGGACTTAAAGAAACAAAGTATCTGGCCTGACATTGTTTCAGCTGCTAAGTGGGCAGAGCCCAAATTAAGCTGAAAGAGAGTTCCTCCTATTTAAGGACAGTGCATGGAGCCCCATCCAAGAGGCTCCTGATGCTAGAGAGCTCCGAGAGTCCTGCTGAAAAAGGTGCTGGCGATGGCCAGATCTCCCTGAGGCAGAAAGAAGCTTGGTGAGTAGAGAAAGCCTCAGCAAGACACCAAAAGGCCAAGGACTAAACCCTGTGGCTCAGCTTTTGCCTAGAGGGACCTGCCCCAGAGACTGTATCATTCTAAAAGGTTAGAAAAATAATTATCAATAGGTTTAGTGGATAGGTTAAAGGGGTTGTAGAAATTTATAGGATTAATAGTTAAGAAATTGTTGGTGTTTGTTATAAGTGAATATAATAATAAGTAAATAAGTGTTAAATAATAATTAAAAAGTTCGGTTACAGATTCATTACAATTGGATATCAAAGTACTCTTGCATTCCATGAATATTCCAGAATTCCACTTCCTGTTACTGAACTTTTTAAATATTATTATATATTTATTAGGTTAACTAACCACTAAACCTATTGATAATTATTTTCCTAACCTTTTAAAGGATACAGTCTCTGGGGCAGGTCCTCAGTCGTCAGGAACACAGTCTTTGTTGTAGATTCTTTAATGCACTTAGCAGTCCTTTTCCTGGATCTCTCGGATGTAGATTCGTCAGGGTAAGTTGGCTATTGCAGTGTCACCTTAAATAAGGCTTGATGCTTTCTTCTCTCTGGGAGACCCCAGCCCCTTCGCATCAGCAACTCTGCCACTCTACATCAGAGTCCTTAAAGCCAGGCACAGTTTCCTTTAGTCCACTGTTCCGACAGATCAAACCCCTCTAGGCAAAAGCTGAGCCACAGGGTTTAGTCCTTGGCCTTTTGGTGTCTTGCTGAGGCTTTCTCTACTCACCAAGCTTCTTTCTGCCTCAGGGAGATCTGGCCATCGCCAGCACTTTTTTCAGCAGGACTCTCGGAGCTCTCTAGCATCAGGAGCCTCTTGGATGGGGCTCCATGCACTGTCCTTAAATAGGAGGAACTCTCTTTCAGCTTAATTTGGGCTCCGCCCACTTAGCAGCTGAAAACAATGCCAGGCCAAATACTTTGTTTCTTAGTCTATTAAGACTTTCCTGTTTTTCTTGGCTTCAACCTTGTTTTTCAGTCTGTTAAGTCTTTCCTGACTTCAACCTTGTTTTTCCACAAGCTGATAAGCTAATCGCTCACAGCCAAGTTGATCTTCATGCCCCAAATTAAGAGACTGTATCAGATATTTACTAAATCTAAATTAATCTAACTCCCTACAACTTCCTTGGCTTCAGGGTGTTTGTAGTGTGTGTGTGTGTGTGTGTGTGTGTGTGTGTGTGTGTGTGTGTGTACCCATGTCTGTGCACATGCATTTGAAGAACAGAGAATTATGTTGGGTGTCCTGCTCAATCAGGAGGCCCTCCTGTCTCCACTACCCGTAATACTGGAGTTACAGGTGCAGGTGATCATGCCAGACTTTTTAGGTGGCCCTAAGGATTTGGACTCAGGCCCTCTTTTACCCACTGAGTACTCCTGTTAAGTCTTCCTTAGGACCTTGGTGATCTTTTTTTTGCCAAATAATAACAACAAATTTGAGCCACATTATCAGCTGAGACTTTCTCAACAAGGCCTAGAGTTCATCAGACATATAGAGGGAATACGCCTGGATACTGTAGTAATATAGTGGTGCTCAGCCACTGGAGAGAGCCACATCTACCAGGCAATCACTGCTTTCTAAAAATGGAAGCACATCTGATGGAATTAGAACAATTATAGCTGTTAATCAGGGGGATCTGAAAGCATGTAACTGAATAAAGGAGGGTTGGAAAAGTCCAGGCCTGCTCTGTCAGTAATGGCCTGAAGCTGCCATCTATCTGGAGATTCACAGCAGCTGAGCAGTGCTTGAGTGGTGCTGGTCATAATCTGATGCCTGACTATTTCAAGATGGCTTTCTGTGGGGAACTGCAGCTCCTGGGGCTGCTCTGAGGTGATGTCCATCTAGTCATTACTCGGTTCTCCCTTTCCTACTGCGGTCTAAGTTTAGGACACTGAGCTCTTGGGATTCTGTCCAAAGCCTGCAGCAGCAGGGAGAGAGAGAAGCGTCAGGCTGCAGTGTGACCTCCTCCCTGTCTGTGGACATCTGGCATCTGCTGGCATCTTCTTGTTGGACTGGAGACTTTGTGAAGAGACATCTTTGCTGACTCTGCTTCCAGATTCTGGCCTGTTCTTCACCCATTCTTGTCTGTTAGTGGCAATGCCCCTGAGAAAGTTCACTCTTTCTCAGGAGCATTGCCTTGGTATGTCCCCCAGAGGCTCCTGGGTTAAAGGCTGGTCCCTAGCTTAGCACTATTGGGAAATGGCAGGACCTTTAAGAGGTAGAGCATAACAGGAGGTATTAGGCCACTTGAAGATGTGACCTCAAAGGATCCTGTCTCTCTTTCTCTCCCTCTCTCCCTGGTCACATGAGGTGAGCATCGTGGTAGGAGTTAGTTCTCTCTAGTGAATTAGTATCCAGATCAACCTGGCATCTGGTAGCACATAAAGGAGGAGCTTTGTGAAGCTTAGACTTGGGGCTGAGGTGGGTGGAGCCCAGTTAAGGCCACAGCTCTGTGAGAAACACGGCACTCCCTGTTGAAGGAACATGGCTAAGAACCTGAACAAGCATCAGATTGTGTCCATTCCCGCGAGAAGCCAGGGGGAGCCACTAAATACCTCGAGAGAGCTCATTAGCCCATCATTCCCTGGAAAAGACCGAGATTATGCTCTATATAAACCAGAGGGCCCCACCTGGCTCTTCTCTCTCTTGCCCTCACGGATGGAGAAGACAATGCATGCTGGAGAAGTGTACAGCAAGGTATGCCATTTGTCAGCATTTAGGCCTCAACAGCCTGGGGCCAATCCCATAAACCAGCCTAAGAAGGCTGGCAGAAAAGGCATGGCATAGAACCTGCTGAGAGAAAAATGGCCACGAAAGACATCCGTTCAGGGCCCTGAGAATGCCCAGAGATTGAGCAAGGCGGGCAGAATTTGGAGGCCAGGGGCGGGGGGGGGGGTGAACACTAAGCTGTGAAGCATTCACAGGCTGAGGAGACTATAGAAATGAATCTCTGATGATGGAGAAAGCCAACCTCAAGTTTAGCGGTTAAAACAGGTTGGCCTTATAAGTCGACCACAATCTAGCGTTTGAAATAAACTGACCATACAAACTGGTAAAGTTAGGCCCAGCAGACGCTAAGCTTGAAAGGGACTGCCTGCTGTGACCGTCAGACTGCTAAAATCAAATTTTCTGCACAGACCTATGCTAAGAATATTAATATCCTTTTAAGAAAAATAAAATAATGTTGGTTAGGTGTTCTTAGATATTAAGTGTTTATAGGTTTTAGGTTATAGGATATAGGTGCTTTATAGGTGTTTGTTAAGTATTAATAAATATAAGTGTTTCAATTAAAAATTTTCTGTTACAGAGCATTTTGTTCCTTCCATGAGCTTCCCACCCTATCACTAACTGACCATGGACTGAAATCTCCAAACTGCAAACCAAAATAAACCTGTCCTCTTTTAGGTTGATTTACCCAGGTGTTTTGTTATAGCAACAGAAAAACAAGTGGTATAGTCTCTTTTTATTAGTGTTTTGGATTTTCCTGTACCGTTGTCCACATCTTTGTAAATAAAAAAAAGGTCTTATTAATAAATTATCCTGTGCTGGAGAGATGGCTCAGCCAGATTAAGAACACTGGCTGATCTCCCAAAGGACTTGGGTTCAAATCCCAGAACCCACATGACACTTCACAGCTGTCTGTAATTGCCAAGTGTGGTGGCCCACACCTTTAATCCCAGCACTTAGGAGACAGAGACAAGCAGATCTCTGTGAGTTCAAGGCCAGCCTGGTCTACAAAGTGAGTCCAGGACAGCCATGGATACATAGAGAAACCCTGTCTTGAAACCTACCCCCTCCAAAAAAAAAATATATCCAATTTGAGAGTTACTATAGCAATTTTCCAAATATTAAAAAAATGAAACTTAATAGTTGTTTGTCAGGAGAAACACACACACTGGAGATATGGCTCAGCTGTTAAGAGCTGGCTGCTCTTCCAAAGGATATGGGAACAATGTTCAATTCCCAGCACTCACATGGCAGTTGATAACTGTCTGTAACTCCAGTCTGCCGCCCTCTTTTGGCCTCCTCAGGTACTGCATGCACATGGTGCACATACGTGTGTGGGCAGAAAAACACAAGAATAAAATAGCACATATATTAGAAGCATAAGAAAAGCAATTACAGATATGGGAACATTTTTAAAAGGTAGATCTGTCATGTGAAACTCCAACAATAACTCTGGAAATCTACAGGAGTTGTACCACCTCTATGGGAAATATGGAAAAAAAGAAACCACCAGAGCTGGAAGGACAGCGTGAGGTTTACCGGAGGCAGAGGCTCCACGTGTTATACACATTGCCCTGTGGTCTAGAAACAATGGGTGCCTCGTGCTCCTTCATGGGCCTGCATAAATCTGATACCCAAAGTGATCAAAGAGGAAAGAGTGATTGGTGGGCTCTCTCTTGGAATAATTCTAGAGCCAAGAAGAAGGGGGAGAGGGTGTGATGTGGTGGGACACGCCTTTAGGCCCAGCACTCAGGAGGCAGAAGCAGGTGGTCTCTGAGTTCAAGAGCAGCTGTTAATCCCACCAGGACAGAAAAAAGAGCACTACTATGATTCTGAGCCAATTTTTTTTTAAGATTTATTTTATTTTATTTTGTTATGTATACAGTGTTCTGTCTGCAGTTTTGCCTGCATGCCAGGAGAGGGCACCAGATTCCAGTATAGATGGTTGTGAGCCACCATGTGGTTGCTCTGGAAGAGCAGCCAGTGCTCTTAACCTCCGAGCCATCTCTCCAGCCCCTTGAGCCAATTTGAAGCAAGCTTTAATTAAATACTGCCCAGGAAGATGGACTCTGGTCAGGTCCATTCCAGGATTCCCAGAAAATGATGACAAGACACATTTTGTAGAGGCGTATAACGGGAAACTCATAAGGACTCTGTATTTCCCACTAGGTCCAATCAGGGGCAAGCATATATCCTAACGTACCTCCCGCCAATATATGACCAAGCACATCCCAGGGCAGTTGGATCAAAAACATGTGGCTTGTTATATAAACAATAGTGTCCAGCATTTCAGGGAGTATCTGCCCTTGGGGGAGGGTCTTACAGGTTAGAGGCATTTTTGTTCTATAAATCTCTTGGGCATAATAAGTAGTACTTAAAACATGACTTTGTCTTTCACGCAGCCTGGTCTGCAAAGTGAGACCCTGCCTCAACAAGGAGAAGGAGGAGTCAGCCCTGAAGTGAATCTCAGAGAAGTGTCCAGTTCCAAGATTTATGACTTAGTCCAGCTGTTAGGTTAGCTGACCTCACACACACACACACACACACACACACAGACACACACACAAACACACACAGACACACACACACTCACACACACACACAGACACAGACACACACACACACTCACACACACACACACAGACACACACACACACAAACACACACACACACACACACACACACACACAGATATTATCTTGTCAAGTGGGGTGTGGTGATGCTTGCCTGTGATCCCAAGCAGTTGGGAGGCTGAGGCAGAAGGATCAGTTCATGACCAGCTGGGCTACGTACCACGTTCCAAGCCAGCTGGGGATACATACATAGCAAGACCTTGAATTAAGACGTGCCTTTGCCTTTGTCAGTAGGTCAGCACTGACATGTGGTGTTGGATGTTCAAGTGAGCCTATGGCAGATTTTTAGCAAAACATGGAACTGCTTCTCTGTGGTTGTATCAAATGTCAGGACCTTCATAGAGACTGAAGGTTGAGGCACCTCTTGATCCATGTGCAATGAGACAGGGCACATTTGACAGGCTGACTTCCATCCCCGTACTCTCTCCTCTGCAGTCTTCTCTGCCCATACACACATGGAGTGGATCGGGAGTCCAGAGGGAGAGTTAACAGCACTGGATCAAACTCACCATGAATAAACAGATCAAACTTCCCCCACACTGCACCTTGTCTTTGCCATTATCTGTAATTAACCTTTGGGTAAATAGCAGGCAGAGTTACCATGAGCTGTGCAACAAGGGTCTGTGGTCAGGTTTAAGATCACATTTGGCTTGGGTGTGTTGCACCATTCTAGAGTACAAGCAAACTAAAATCTGGAGCCCATGCCTCTTAAACAGAGATAGAAGTTGAAGTAGTACAAGTTTCTTGATTTTTAACTTAATAGCATGATTCTTCTTTTTCAGAGCAGCTGTGGGAACACTGTGACGGTCTCAGGAAATGATGAGTGTCTACAAGCTTCCCACAGGAGTTATCTTATTGTGTTGTGAATGTTACTTTCTTAATTCCTTAGGTAGACCTGTACACCCACAGGTGTTCTTTCTGCTTCAGTACATTCCAAACTAGTATTTGCCTTGCTAAAAACAAAATAAGCAAATTATCTTTGGGACAGCACACAAAAGGAAGATGAATATGTATGTCACCTTCAGAGAGAGGAGCCAAGAGCGAGATGGTGGGAAACAGAACATGACTGTCTATGATTAAAAACTGGAATAATAAGATAGTACAGGAAGGTGATTTAAAAACCAACTGTACCCGGGCAATGGTGGTGCTCGCCTTTAATCTCAGCACTCAGGAGGCAGAGGCAGGCAGATCTCTGAGTTCCAGGTCAGCTTGGTCTATAGAGCAAGTTCCAGAACACCCAGGGTTATACACAGAGAAATCCTGTCTTGAGAAACCAAATGCAAAACAAAACAAAACAAAAACAAAACCAGTTTTATTCGTAGGTCTCCACCCTGCCCACTGTTCCCCTCATCTCCAGCATTTCTTCTTTCCGTTGTCTTGGCTGTCTCTGGCTTGGCCTCTCATTTCTCAACCGAGTGCCCTTTGTGCTTTCTATTCACGAATCTTAGAGACTTAATTCCAAATGACGCTATCAGAAAGTTCAACTCATTCACACCTGGTGACCCCATCACCCGTCTGTCTTTATCTTGGCAACATGCCATGTTATGCCTTTTGATTTCACAGCCATGATGAGTGCTCCTCACAGGCATGCCCAGTGTTTCTGTGGCTTTCTTACTTCCTTGTGTGCTTTTCCTGTTTTATTTGCTTAAATTCCTTTAAAGGTCCTTTTTAAATGACTCGATACATTGGCTTCATTTCTCATTGTTCCGGGAACACAAGCACATCAAGTGTCCTTGGGTTTTTTCCCACTGGGACTTCTCTAGGCTAATTGCATCTCCTCAAAGTGATTCACCCCTGTCTCAGAGCTATCTTTGTTGGCATCCACATTTTTCAATGTAAGACATGACACGTGTTTGTTAAATGTGCCCATTTCTGCCCCGCTAGAATGTAGACAAGATTTTGTTTTCTGTGGCTCCTTCTCTTCTTTCTCCTCCTCCTCCTCTTCTTTATTTTTATTTTTGTTTTGAGAAGAGTCTCATGTAGCCCAAGTTTGCCTTAAACTCACTGTGCAGTCCAGGATGATTCTGAATTCCTGATTCTCTTGCGTCCACCTCCAAAGTGCTAGGCTTGCAGGTGTGTAGCACCGTGGCTGACCGTTGCCATTTCTTCTTGTAAGATCAAGATGATTCCCAGATGAACCAAATGAGCAGACAAAAATTGCTTATTCCGGTTATAGGGCAGAAAGTATCTCCTAATCTTATCTTCCACGTTAACAGGGAGAAACACATAACAAGCTTAGGAAACAGCAACTAGTTCAGCCCTGTACTCAGGAAAGCATTTTAAAGCATTGAGCCAAAAGACTACTGGGATTTCCAGAGATTTGGGAAATAAATTATTATTAAAATATTATAATTATAAAAATATCCACATTATATTATGAGAGCATTGAGTTCCAAAAGTGCACATTTGTGGGAAGTGCTCAATCAACCTTCACCTTATTTTTTGAGACAGGGTCTCTTGCTGAACCCAGAGCTTACTGATTCATCTAGACCAGCTGGCCAATGAGCTCCATGGATCCTCCCGTCTCCCCCTCCCAGCCTTGGGAACTCAGGTGAGTGCTGCCCTGCCCAGAATTTTATGTGGGTCTGGGGGTCTGGGGGTCCCAATTCAGGTTCTCTTGCTGGCAAGTAAAGTGCTTTACTCACATTATCTCTCTGATTTGTTTTTTTTTTTTTTTTTTGGTTTTTCGAGACAGGGTTTCTCTGAATATCTCTGGCTGTCCTGGACTCGCTTTGTAGACCAGGCTGGCCTTGAACTCACAAAGATCCACCTGCCTCTGCCTCCCAAGTGCTGGGATTAAAGGCGTGCGCCACCACCGCCCGGCTCAGTCTGATTTGGTTTTTTATTGTTGTTGTTTTTTGAGACAGTTTCTCTGGGTAGCCCGGGTGGGCCCGGAACTCAGAGATCCCTTGCCTCTGCCTCCGGGGTGCTGGGACCAGAGGCATACACTACCAGCGCCCCGCTGAGTTCATCACTTTCAATCTAGATGTCCCTTTCCCTCTGATTCTGGGTATTCTCTGTTTTGCCTTCTTTGAGGATTTCTTCCCTGTATTTTCTTAGTGTACTTCTAGACTGTTCTCGAGTTGGCTCCTCTCATGTGCACATCTGTACTTCTCTATAACGCATACAGACTGCCTGTCTTTATCCTCTGGGCAGGCCGCGCCCGCCATAGGGCACGTGTTTCCTGCACCCTCATGGCTTCTCGCTCACAGCGTCCTCTTCTCACTAGTGCACGCACTGGCTCTGGTCTGTCTGCGGAGCTCAACGATGGGCTCAGAATTTTGAGCTTTCATTCCGCTGCACAAATCCTCTTCATTACCTGAGGTTTTCTGTTTACTTTTCAATATTGCTGATGTTTTTTATTGTCTCTCCTCTCTTTCTAGCTCTCTTGACTTTCTCCGTAGATGTTGGTGGTGTTCCTCTTCTCAGCCTCGGCTCTTGGTTCATATTTAAGATGAATCATTCAGCCGGAATAGATGTCTTTAGTCACTACCAGGCAACAGATGACTTGTCCAAGCCAGATGCTCCGATTCCAGGCTGTTTCTAGGAAACCTTCACAACATGTCTGTAGTGGATGATGCACAAGGTCTTTTAGTGGCTACACTCAGGCAACCAGACACAGCTTTATCTGCAAACTATGAAAAAGGGGGTCAGCAAAAATGGTTCAGCAGGTAAATACGCTTGCTATGAAGACTGATGATCTGAATTTACTCTCCACATACTAGCTCCTGCATGTAGTCTTCTAATGTCCATGTACATGCTATGACACAAACACACATACCAAATAAAATTAATAATAAAAACATTTTGATTTCTAAAAAAAAATATGAAAAACAAAGTAGCATCCTCATTTGGATGTGGTTACATCATTCTGTATTTGTCATAAGAATAAATGGGAAGGGATTGGAGTACATCTCAGTGGTTAGGAGCACTTGCTGCTCTTGCAGATGACCCAGAGTCAGTTCCCAGCACCCAGATGGTGGCTCCTGTCTGTAACTCCAGTTCTAGGGAATTCTTATGCCCTCTTCTGACCTCTGCCAGTACTGCATACATGTGGTGCAGATAAACACACACACACACACACACACACACACACACACACACAAATAAAATAATCTTTTCTCTAGAGAAAAATAATCTGAAAAAGCTGAAATTGCCTGTGCTAGTGAGGCTGTGAAGAGAGGGAACACACATCCTGTTGATGAGAGCTTAAGTTGGTCCTATCACTGAGGAGAACAGCTCACAGATTTCTATTGACTAAAACTAGGAAGACGATACAATCCAGCTTTCTCACTTCTGGGTGTACACCTAAAGGAAATGATATTAATAGTGTACCAAAAATAGACCACGTATCTGTGTTTGTTACTGCACCATTCACAGCAGCTAAGATGTGGAACCAACCTGAAGGCCTATCCAGACGGATGTAGACACTGTGGTATATCTACCAAAAAGAAATACTATTTTGCCATTAAAAAAGAAAGTTGTTATGCCATTTTTAGCAAACTAGAAGGAGCTGGAAGGGACTCTGTGAGATAAATCAGATCCAGAAAGACAAATCTTTCATGTTCTGTTTCACATGTGAAGGCTAAAATAGATGATTATGATATGTACTTGTGAATATTAGAGGCTAGGAAGGCGTAGTGGGAGGCTCTGTAGGGAGTGCCCCAAAGCACTTAGATATAAATAACAAATTTTGCAGTAATCCACGTGCTCATGAAGTAGGTCATAGTCATCCACAAGGAGCTTGTGTGCTATCTACGAAAATGAGGAAAGAGTGAGTGAGGGCTCCAAACGCAAGTGGTGAGAAGACCTGATTTGATCAGTTCACACGGTCTGAGCTCCGTGCTGTGATAACACACCGTGTGTAACTGCATAATTAAAACAATTAATATTGTTCCGGCATTCCAAGTTTCTATTGCTTTTTCTAGAGTCAGTGGATGCCTCTCCCTTCCCATCACCCTAATTTAGCAAAGCAAGGTAAGTTCCAGATTTCAAAGTAAAATCAGCTCGGAGAAAGAAAAGTCAGACTACATTAGCTTTGTTACTGCCTCTGCCTGGTTTTTCAAATTCCTATTATACACGGTCTGGTTTATTTTTGGTATTGGGTTCATGCTAATATCTGCAGCTGTCAGTATAATTACCAATGTCATTGTACCCTGATGGCTTTAGAACTTCATGGTTCTATATTTAAAATCAGCCAAAGTCCCTCACCAAAAAAGTAAAACTTAAGTTAAAAGTGTAAGGAGGTGCCGGGCGGTGGTGGCGCACACCTTTAATCCCAGCACTTGGGAGGCAGAGGCAGGCGGATCTTTGCGAGTTCGAGGCCAGCCTGGTCTACAAAGCGAGTCCAGGACAGCCAGGGCTACACAGAGAAACCCTGTCTCGAAAAAAAAAACCAAAAAAAAAAAAAAAGTGTAAGGAGGCTACTGATCACATCTTTTGATTTAACTCTAAAGAAAATTTTAAATGACATTATCCAAAGTGATACATTTTGCTCTGTCTTGCTCTCTACAAAAATTAGTAGGAGACAAAGGAATTTTTAGGTGGAAGGATGCAAGCAAAGTCACTCTCCCATGTATTCTCTCTCCTTCATTTAATCAATTGGCCTTTATTATGGACCCCAGAGATCTAGATTTCTCTCTCCTCTAGGCATGTGTTGCCAGCATCCCTTGTTATTACAGACCCCATCTGAGGAGGGGGAGGGGAGGGGGGTACAGTGACAAATGCTGTCATCCCAGCACTGCAGATCCGCAACAGAAGATTCAAGATTTTGTAGGACATAGCAAGACCCTGTCTCAGAAATAGAAGAGCTGTGAGCATTCCTGACTGTTGCTCATTTGTCACTGGTTTGTTTTTTCCTTTCTTTCTTTCTTTCTCTCTTTTTTAGACTGTTTTTCTGTGTGACCTGGCTGGCCTCCTTGTAGATCATGCTGGCCTTGAACTCACTGAGATCTGTCTGCCTCTGCCTCTTGAGTGCTGCAATTAAAGGCATATGTCCCCCTGCCCTGGACATTTTTTTATGTGTGAGGGGTGGGGGGTAGGGCAGCAGGTACCACAGCATGCCTGTGGAGGTCAGAGGACCACCCTCCGGACTTGGTTTTCTCTTTCCAGCATGTAGGTTCCTCAGGCCAATCTGATGGAAGCAACTCCACAGTTGAGGGCCGCTCTCCCTACGTGACTCTAACTGACAAAAGCCAATGAGGGCTTGCCACAGTCCAGCTCCAGGTGAGTCCGAGGCCTGAAGAAAGGTGGATACAAGAGCGGCGAGGGAGAAATCAGATACAGGACAACCTTTAGTTGAGACAGATCAAAGAGGAAGCACATCTTGGTATGGCTTGACCTTCTCTGACAACCTGTGTCTCTTACAGGCTTTATTTAAACAGAACTCAGTAGGCAGGGATAGATTCATGCTGTTCCAAAACACAGATCATATCATTTTTGTCCCTGGACATGTGTCACAACTTCCTCTTGGTCATAAGTTTAGTCATCATTGATAAACC
This sequence comes from Lophiomys imhausi, assembly GCA_907164525.1. NCBI lineage: Eukaryota > Metazoa > Chordata > Mammalia > Rodentia > Muridae > Lophiomys > Lophiomys imhausi. Next base: position 3,294,339 of record CAJQZJ010003646.1, on the reverse strand, counting down.
GTGACAGAACAGAGTTATCTTTTACAATCGTTTCCCCTCATCAACCCATAACCCAACTTTTAACAATCTAGAGGCAGATTTTGCCAAGGCATGACAGCCTGTCCTCAGGTTGGTAGCTCTTGCAGTTTCAAGAACATTAGACAGAAAGAAAATCTCCAATCCAGCCTGGGCAGCTTGTCATATCCCAAGCAGTGTATAATCAATTTTTAATAGTCAGAGTGCTAATTGTCATTAGGCCCAGGAAAAGTTTTCAGGCCAAAGCTGCTGTAGTTATTATTCAATGTCTGCCATAATACAATGTTTATGTTTTTTATATTTGTAGAATTTAATCATATGTCTAATCTTGGTATTCCTTTTTGTTCCTTGATCATATAACACCACTGTGGCCCTGTATAAGTTAACTTGGAAAAAGAAAGGGAGGTCTTAACACTTTACTGTTTTATCATTTATCCACACCATTCTTTGTCCATCAGTAGTAGGAAGAGGCTTTTAATTTGATCTGCTGTCAACTTCTCTACCTCACCGAATCTTGTTCACCTTTTTAAGTTTACTTTGTTCTGATTATCTTGTTCTTGAGTAAATACAGGGGCAGATGTTCCAAGAGTATCTTTGAGTCAGAGCCTCATAAGGAGGTCTCTGGCATTTTTATTGGAGACACAGCCTCCAGGGCATAAGGAAGACCTTCAAGTAGGGCCAGATAAGGATATCCCCCTAAAAGCAGGAGGAGTGTTATGGTCAGGACATTCCTGAGGAAGCTTAGAAGCAGTACTCCTGGGAGAAGGCATAAATGGTTCTTAAGAAAATTTCCCAATCAATCCAATATCCCCAAGTTGTACAGATAATAAAAGCACCCCCCTCCAAACATGAAACACGTGGAGATCAAGGCCAAAAAGTGGAAGACCGAAGTACAGTGATGGCATCACAAGGCTCAGCTTTGCTGGATCTTTGTCAAGCAGCTGTGCTGTCTTTATGACTTTCACTGTTCCCATTGGACATGGCTGTGCCATGCACACACCACACACGTGCGCGCACACACACACACACACACACACACACACTCACCCCCCCCCC
>CAJQZJ010003646.1:3257075-3288701 GCA_907164525.1 Lophiomys imhausi | reverse complement strand
GTGTGTGTGTGAGTGTGTGAGTGTGTGTGGGTGTGTGGGTGTGTGTGAGTGTGTGAGTGTGTGTGGGTGTGTGGGTGTGTGTGTGTGAGTGTGTGTGAGTGTGTGAGTGTGTGTGTGAGTGTGTGTGTGAGTGTGTGTGTGTGAGTGTGTGAGTGTGTGAGTGTGTGTGTGTGTGAGTGTGTGAGTGTGTGTGTGTATGTGTGTGTGTGTGTGTATGTGTGTGTGTGTATGTATGGGTGTGTGTGTGTGTGTGTGTGGGTGTGTGGGTGGGTGTGGGTGTGTGTGTGTGAGGGTGTGTGTGTGTGTGTGTGTGTGTGTGTGTGTGTGTGTGTGTGAATATTGTCTACCTAGAACATGCTGGGCGCTTACTAAATATGAAAATCTGTGGGTCCAAAGGGGAATCTTAGAGAAACTTTTCCAGTCTTAGATGTTTATTTAGGAGATGGAAATCTGTTTGAAAAATGAAAATACTAAAAATGAAAAAAAACATTGCAGTCATGTTAGAAACCAAATATTTCCTCTCCTTTTAAACAAGGAGTTAGACAAAGTGGAAAGAAAGAAACACTCCAAATAAGAACAAAATTGGCCTTGGATCACAAAGGCCCCATGAAGAGAGAACCTTTACCAAAACGATGTCAGGATGGTGGTTGGGAGTCAGACAGGGAAACTATGAAAAGAATGCAGAACCCAACCTGCTAGAGGGGGGATAAGACCAGGCCAGTCAAGTCTACAAGTAAACTAGACATAGTCCAGCCAGCAGCGCGTGGCTTCAGGTCCCCAATCAGGTTATTAAAGTTAGAGAGAGGACAATTGGCGCCAAAGCCACGGGAGCCATCTGATTATAAAGTTAATTGCACTGTAAGGCTTTGCCGGGCTGCCCCTGCCCTCCCTGGCCCCACAAAGGCAGAGCCCACGTTTTATAAAATGGTTTCATGTGTGCTCAACTGTGACTTTGGTGGAACTCATTTGGTGGAGAGGATCCTACAACCCTGAGAACTCCTATTCAAATTTAAAGATGGAAATAAAAAAGCTAATTATTTGAAAATAGTACTGTGGGGCTGGAGAAATGATTCAGTGGCTAAGAACACTTGCCGCTTTGGTTCCCAGACCCACATGATGACTCACAACCATCTGGAACTCCAGTTCCTGGTTCTCCCACCCCACCATGGGGTGAGATGGAATCAGAGCAGCCTTAATTTGCATTTTTTTTTGATGGCCAAGGATGTTGAACATTGTTTCAAGTATTTATTGGCCATTTGCATTTCTTCTTCTGAGAACTACTAATTCAGGTTTTTAGCGGCTCAGGGAGTGACTGGGTGACTGGACTCTTGGGTGTTTGGTCATTGTGGGTTGGTTTTTTGTTTGTTTTTATACCCTGAGTATTCATTCCTTGTCTAGTGTGCAGCTGAGAAAGATGCCCCTCATTCTGCAAGTGCCTCTTCAGTCTGCTGATGGTCTCCTTTGCTGTGCAGATTTTTTTTTTGTTTTTTGTTTTTCCCTTTTTTTTTTTTTTTTGACAGAGTTTCTCTGTGAAGCAGCCCTGTCTGTCTTGGAACTCTCTTTGTAGACCAGGCTGACCTTGAACTCAGAGATCCGCCTGCCTCTGCCTCTTGAGTGCTGGCATTAAAGGAGGGCTCCACCAGGCCCGGCTCTGTGCAGAAAGTTTTAGATTTCATATTACCCCAAGTGTCAATTCTTGGGATCATTTCTGGTGCTATTGGAGTACTGTTCAGAAAAACCTTGCCTGTACCTATAACTGAGGTGTTTTATGCACTTCCCTCTATTGAGTTCAGCTTCAGGCCTTACCTTGAGGTCTTTGGTCCATTTTGAGTTGGTTTTTGTGCAGGGAAAGAGACATAAATCTACTTTACTTTCTCTACATGTAGAATTCCAGTTCCAGGAACATTTTCTCCTATGCATGTCTTTGACAGTTTTGTCAAAATTAGATGAAAGCACCTGAACACACATTCTTTTAAAATGTTGTTAAAAATAAATTTTATTACCAGGCATAGTGGCACACACCTTTAGTCCCAGCACTCCTGAGGCAGAGGCATGTGGATCTGTTAGTTCAAGGCTAGCCTGACCTACATAGTGAGTTCCAGGACAGCCAGCATTACACAGAGATCCTGTCACAAAAACAAACAAACAAACAAACAAATAGACAAAAGAAATCATGTCTAAAGATGTTAAAATTTGTCGGGCGGTGGTGGCGCACGCCTTTAATCCCAGCATTCGGGAGGCAGAGGCAGATGGATCATTGTGAGTTCGAGGCCAACCTTGTCTACAAAGTGAGTCCAGGACAGCCAGAGCTGTTACACAGAGAAACCCTGTCTCGAAAAACCAAAAAACAAAAACAAACAAGATGTTAAAATTTTAAGATGGGTGTGGTACTCACATCTATAATCCCAAGAGTAGGGAAGGAGTTTAACATAGGCTGCAAGTTTGAGGCCAGCCTGTGCTGAACAACGAATGAAAACCCATCTCAAAGGACAAAGACAAACAAAAAGACTCATACACAAACATACACACGGCACAGACCCTTGAACATACACACAATCACAAACATACACACTCACACACTTTCACTCACACACACATTTGTATGTTTACTTAGCACACTCATATATGATAATGTTTACAGTGGAAAACAGTGGAATTGAGCCTCTTTTCCAAACTTACTGGCCATTTATATTTCCTTTGAAAATTGGCTATTGCATGTCATTTTTTTTCTATTTTAGATATCCCTATTATTCTACAGCTTAATGGGGCTTCATCCTATCATAGTAAGCTCTTTGCTATGACATTATTTATTTATTTGTTTGTTTATTTATTTATTTACTTATTTATTTTGTGGGGGGGGGTGATGCGCATGATATAACAATTGTGTGGAGGGCAGAGGACAACTTGCAAGGTTTGTTCTCTGCCCACCACATGGTGGACAGTCCTGGGTCCTAGGGTTGGAGTTCAGGTAGCCAGACTTATCATCACTTTTACCCCTGAACCATATTCCTGACTCTGCAGTCACACCCTATACTTCACAGTCTTTCTCCTCTCAGTGTATTGCTTTTCCTTCTCAGAGATCGAGTTGATTGGCCTTGGTTCTCCTTCTCAGGGACAGAGCTGATTGACCGTCTCTTCTTGCTTTGGTCTTATGCTGGAAGAACTGGATCCTCCCCAATGATAAAAACGTCTGTATTCTCTTAATATGCTCCATTCTTCTTTTATGTTTCAACTTTTAATCCATCTAAAAGCCTATTTGGGGGCACAGTGAGGGCTAGGATCCTTTCCCAATGAGCCATCACTTCCAACATCGTTTCAGCCTCTTGTTTAGCATGTTCTAAACTCCACAGCCATCAGTCTGCTGGGGCTCTTTCTCTTGCTCTTCAGACAACTTAATAGATTTTTTAATACCCAAAACTGTCTGATGCTGTAGCTTTCTATCATGCCTTGACAGCAAGTAAAACATCTACATTATTTTGTGATCAGAACTTTGAAGGTTTATGTACATATGTGCCTCTGTTCAAGAGCCGAGGGTGATGAAGGCAGGGTGTCCTAGTATGCATGCTTTCAGGAGGATGGTGAAGTGGCTTTGAATTACTGGGCTAGTCTGGGAGCTGCAGAGGTGTTTGCTCAGTGTGGACCAGAGCAGAGCTTCCAGGGAAATAAAGGGAGAGCCGAAGGCACTCAGGCTCACAGAGGAGGATGACACTCACTTAGAGGCTCAGAGATTGAGGCAAACAAAAAGGAACATTGGCTCAGATACAGCTCAGTTATTTTTAGATGCACTGCAAGGTCCCCGGGTCCAAGAACCCTTTTCAGACACTTTTTGGCTCCCAGCAGCTCACCAGAGCTTCTACTGTCAGATGCAAACCTGAGAGCAGATCTCTCTTAGCTCCGGTCTGGGTGCCGTGCTAGCATGCTCCTGTATACCCACTATACTCCTGTTTCCCTGGACACATGGGGCCAGGGGGGTTTACATCAGGTGTTATGCTCCAGGGGCCCATAGTGTTCAAAGAAAATAAGTCTCATAATGTAGCCCATACTCCTGCCTGCAGTGCAGACCATGCACCAGTTCCAACAAGAAGGGATCCATCTGTATCCAACATGGCCTCTTGTGAACACATGCACACGCACGCGTGCGCACACACACACACTCACACTCACCACAGGGCTGTGGCTTGGACTCTCCTCTCTTGGCTCAGAGGTTTTAAAGCAGGGAATTCCTCATTTAAGCCCTCTTGTATCACAGGGACTTCAGCCCCACTTGCACAGGAACAAATTGGTGGATCTTTGGAAGAAGGTAGGTAGGCCAAGAACTTTGCCCTCAGCTCTTCCTTCCAGACATACTGAGCCACGAGGAGGGATGATCCAAGGCCTCTGTCCTAGCTAGCTTTGTTGTTAGTTTGATGTAACCTAGAGTCATTTGAGAATAAAGTCTCAACTGAGGAATTGCCTAGGTCAGATTGAACTATGCTCATGTTTCTTGGGATGGTCTTGGTGTAGGAAGGCCCAGTCCACTGTGGGTGGCACCATTCCCTGGGCAGTGGTCCTGGATTGTATGAGAAGGCTAGCTGAGCATGAGCTTGTGAGACAGGCAGCCAGCAGCCTTTCTCTGTGATTTCTACTTCAAAATCTTGCTTGAGTGTCTGCCCTAACTTCCCTCACTGAAGGACTGTGACCCGGAAGTATAGCTAAATAAACCCTCTCCTCCCCTAACTTGCTTTTGGTCAGAGTATTATCAGAGGAACAGAAAGTACAATAGGACAACCTCCCACTCAGACTTCTTGCCTTGGGCCCTTAGAGGAGCCAAGAAGCTGCCCCAGAAACGGGCTCCGAGGTCCTGTGGATCTCTGCAGTCCCTGGGCATCAGAACCACAGGTTAGCTACCATGTGAGAGGGTGTCTGCTTTGTTCTGTGCTCCCCAGTGTGCACCCAAGTGACCCAGGGACCCAGCTGCCCGCTCACCATGGCCCCATTCTAGCTGTTCTGCTCTACTCCCCCCTCCCAGAGAGATTGAGGAGGCTGCAAGAAGTCATGTGTGCTCTCAGAATTGCCTTCCCCGTCCTACCTGGTCCTTGGTCCTGTTTTTTCCCTTCAAAAAGGTCTGACAGGGAAACTAGCAAAGCAAAGTTACCTTGCAGCATGTATGCTGGCCGGAGGGTGACCCCAGCACCAGAAGGCTAAGGCAGGAACAAGAACAAGGCCAGCCTGGGCTACATAGTGAAATCTTATCTCAAAACAACGTGCAAAACAGGGAGCTAGGTTCAATCTTTCTTTCAGTGTTTCAGCACCCACGCAGTGGCTCACAGCTGCCTGTGACTCCAATCCCAGAGGATCTGAAGCCCCATGAGTACACACACGGTACACAGATTCGTGCAGGCACTCACACACAGTAATAAGCATGACAGTACATAAATTCTTTTTTTTTTAAGGTTATCTGTCTTGACAGATAGAAGACTGGCAGACAGGGGTTGCCAGTTCAGGGTCCCTTGGGACTAGGGGAAAGTCATGTCACCTCTTTTGCCTTGGGTTCAGGGGGACTACACAGGGACTTTGAAGATAAGGATGTGAGGCGGCGCTGTCTGGCTGGGTCCTGGTGGGACCCTGAGGTAACTAACACTGTCAGCTAACAGAACAGCATCACCTAGGAGACACACTTCCGAGGAGCTCGGAGGAGACTGGGTTTCTGGGCTGGGTTAAATGAGGTGGGAAGACCCGCCTTGAACGAGGGTGGTACCAGTGCCTAGGCTGGGGTTTCTGGTACCTGACTGGAGATGCAAAGCGACCGCTGTTTCAGCTCCTGCCAGGGGCACTTTCCCGCCGTATTGGACGGTTCCTTACAACCGTGAGTCACCTTTCCTTCTTCAAGCTGCTTTTGTCAGGTATTTTGTCATAGCAACGAGGGAAGTCACTAAAACAGGAGCCGGCAAGAATTGACTGTCCCCCACGTGGCACTGACCCCCTTTATCCTCTTGCATGACTGGCCGGGGTGAAGCGGGAAGGAAGGAAGGAGGAGCCGGCGGAGAAGGTGAAGAGGTCCCGGCCTCAGCGCAGAGGCGGTCCCTAGCAGGCTGCGCCACCCACGCCGCCTCGCCCCGCCCCCGACTCCCGCGCCTCGCGCTCCCCGGAGGCGCCGCCGCCGCGTTTCCCCAGCCCGCAGTGAGCCAGCAAGCGCCGCCGGCAGGTAAGGTCAGGACCTGCGCGCAGCGACAGCATGGGGCGGGTTGTGAGAGGCCAGGAGCGGGGAGGGAAGGACTGGGCATCGCCTCCCACAGAGGGCCGCAGGCAGGAGACGAAGCCCAGGGAGCTGGGCACTGTCATCCGGCAGGGAGAGGACAAGGCGTCACGAAGCACCCCAAGACCTGCACGTGCAGGGGACGGGTCAACTCCCCGTGCCCACCCTGACTCCCAGGGCCTGACAGCTGTCTGTTGGCGTCGGAGAGCTGGAGACACCCCGTGGGTCTTTAAAGGGTGACTGCATACTGGCAATCGCCAACCAACACACACCGACGCGAACCGGCTTTGCTGGTGTGCTCTGAAGTACAGTCCAGCCCGAGCCTTGTGGATATTCCTAAGAGGGGGTCTGTTCTGCCCTTGGGCTGTTCACAGGTGGAGTGATCTACGGGAGAAAAGAAAAAGAAAAAAGAACACACCACACACACACACACACACACACACACACTCGCTTTTGTGGTTTTATTTTCAAAATTGCTCTCTAAAGTTTTAACATATTCATTCTTCCAGCTTTTCATTTGGGGAGGGGACGCTGGGGTTGAAGTTCCAGCTTTCATTGGTCTCTGAAGTTCTGGGTATGACTACACTGTTCCCAAAGAGGCTTCCATTTAGATGACGTTGTGTTCAATATTAATTCGTGCAAGTTTGTTTTTGAACTTCGGAAATCAGGGGCTGGCCACTCTCTCGTTCTGTGTTCTTCCCCTTACAGCCCGGAGAGATGTTTACGGTGATGACCCGCCAGCCATGCGAACAAGCAGGTGAGTGCCCCTCACTGGGTGGCTAGCAAGGTTTTGTCAGGTTCGGAAAGAATCCCAGCTTTGGTTCGGAGCTCTCCATCCATGTCTCTGGTGACTGGCTGTTCATCATTGTTCCCAGACTCCGTGGCTCACCTAGGTTTCGCCCTTGGCATTCTTCAGATAAAAGTAATGCTTTTCCACAAAGCCGCCGGAAACAAGGGCTAACACAAATGTTTGGCTTAGATGGTTTTTCTTGTTTGTATAATACATTATTTTGGCTCTTGTGGTTTCCTTACCTAGCTATGTGTAAGGTTTGTGTTATGTATTGTTGACTTGGGGATGAGTCCTGATAGAGTTGGATCATCCTGGCACAGTGGCTGTTACACCCTCCACTCTTCGGGGGTCAGCGTTATGACAGACTGCACAGGAATCCCCCTCCCCCATCTCTCTCTCTCTCTCTCTCTCTCTCTCTCTCTCTCTCTCCACCACTGTCCCACACACTCCCAAGCCTGCCCGGCCTGGCTCCCGGCTCCCCAGCTCTTTTTCCCCAGCTATTCTTGCGGAGGAGGGAGGGGTGGGCTAGCAAGCTCTCCAGAAGGCTCAGGCAGGCACCTGCAATTAACAATGCTTGCCCTAACTACTGCACCGCTCTTGGGCTGCATTTCTTCATGAATGAGACCTAGCCTAGTCTGTTCGCTTTGTAATAAGCTTTTTGCTGGGTAAGTGTTTGCTGAAGTAATCATAGCTTTTCACTTGGAAAGTGCTGAAGCCCAAGGATCCAGGAGGCCAGCCCATGGCTGTGGTTAGGAGAAATGTACTTACATTTCTCACACCCCTCCCCTTGAGGAGGTTCCTTAGCTATGCCTTAAACTGCTGACTCTTGGCTTCCAAAAGAGTATGACTTGAGGACATAAAGACCAATTGGCATGAAATATTTTGGAAAGAGCAATTGTACTAAAGATAGTCTATTTGGGGTTGCACATTTCCCCCAAAATACATTGAAATTTTAACACACATAACATTCCACATACAAGCTAATCAGTTACATTCTTTCCTAAGGAAGACTGGACTTGGCAGATTAACTCTGCTAGGTCTTGTTGGAGAAAAAAAAAATCCCTTAAACCTCTGTTATTGACACTGATGTGGTTTGAAAGTAGTATGAACTCACCTCTGCGGATTCTTGGTTTCTGAATTTTTATCCAAAAACACAGAGAAGTGATTCAGGACCGCTTCTGATGCTCTGAGAGTCGATGCCGCAGGGCTAGGCTCTCCTCTAGACCTATGATGGATGCCTCCACAAGGAGAAACCTCCACATAAGTCACCTCACATGCATGGGTTAACTTAAGTGGGGTGGGTTTCCAGAAGAGCAGTTTGGAGTCAGGAGGTGAGCTTCTTTCAGTTTTGGTAAATACTGACAAATCCTCTTCTGTGGGTGCCACACCTGTTTACACTCCCAACAGGGGAAAAGAAGGTGTTAAGTAAGTGGCCACCTTTGCCATCAAGAGGTGTCTGTCACTTGTCTATACTGATAGGCAGAAAGAATTGGCTCTTCTGTGCCCTGTCCCACCCTCCCTGACGACTTTCCCAGCAGTGTGTAAGGCAACGCAATTGGATATGGGGCTGTGTCTGATTTGATTAAGGTGGCGTGTGCAGCCTTTGTTTTCTTCCAGGAAAAATCTAGAAATAAAGAGGAAGTAAATCATAGGCTGCAGTGACCCTCAAGGGGGTGTTCTGGAATAGGGCAGAGTGCATCATGGCTGTGGGAGGGTTGGAGTGGAGGAAATGAGCTGTAAGTCCTCATCCTACATCCACACGGTCACCAAAGGGACTGAACGCTTGGATCGTAACTGAGAAACTGACTATTTGTTTTAATTAATTTGCAATTAAACAGCAATTTTAGGGGAAATATTGGCATTCTCTCATCTTCTATTATGATACTACATTTCAGCCATTTGGTATTGTTGATATTTAAGCATTACTACTTCTGCCAAGACTATGATTCAGTCAATGTTTGGTTGGTTGGTTAGTTTTTCTAATGCACAGGTTCTGATGCAGCCCTGCTGACTTTGGACTTTCTCTGTGGCCAAGGCTGGGCTTGAACTGCTACCTCTGCCTTTGGAGTGCTGTGATTACAGGCGTGTAGTATCAAGCCCAACTGACAACGTTTTAATTAGCTAGCTGATGCATTTTTAAAAACTACATGTAATTGATAGAGAAATGGTTAGATGGTAAGTTACACTCTCAAACTAGGTAGTTCCCCTTTTGAAAACGTGTCTTTTAGGGTTATGTGTGCATTCTTTCATTTGTTTGTTTGAGGAAGGGTCTCACTGTGTGCTTCTAGTTGGCCTGGAACTCACTCTGTAGACCAGGCTGGCCTTGAACTCACTGAGCTCCACCTGCCATTACTTCATGAGTGCTGGGTGCCACCAGGCTCGGCATATACGCAGTTATCAAGAATTTAAAAATTCAGAAGGTAAGTTGTACCAAAGAAGCTGGTTTTCTTTATTTTCAAGTTTGCTCCCATAGGATTTTGAAGGGCTTGATGAGGTTTGACAAATGCAGGCACCCTAACACCATATAACCCCGTTAACATGTCGAGCACACCCATCACTGCAGAAAATGCCCACATTCCCTCCCCATGAGTCCCCGCCCCAGACCTCCAGGTGCTCATTCCTTCCAGGTGTGTTGACTGCTGGCTTTACAGCGTCATATAAATGAAATAGTTTCCATTCGCTAAGATCCACAATTCTAATTTCTTCCACTGAGATTAAATGATCATATCATGCTTTAGTTGAAAACCCAGATTTTCAATCAGCATTTAAAATTTCATTTTGCATTTACATATTTACTTTCGTGAATATGTGTATGTGTGTGGTCTGTGTACACATGTGTGTATGTGTGCATGAGTGTATGCGTGTGTGTATGTATGTGTGTATACACATGTGTCTATAAGTATGTGTGTGTAGCCTGTGTTTCAATGTGTGTAGGTATGTGGGTATATGAATGCATGTGTGTGTAAGTATGATGTGTGTGAATGTATGTGGGTATGTGTGAATATGGATGTATGTATGTGTATATGTCTGTGCATGCATGTGTGTATGTATGTATGCATGTGTGTGCATGTATGTGTGTGTATGGATGTATTGTGTGCATGTATGTATGTGTGTGTGGCCTCTGTGCATATGTGTGGAGGTCAGAGAACAACTTTTGAGGGTTGGAACTCAGGTTGCTGTACTTGGCTCCCCCCTGCAGGCTTCAGGGCCCTCTCAAGAACTCCAGCCATCGTCACCTTGGTGGTCTTGCTTGTGAGCATTGTGGTGCTTGTGACGCTCACACTTATCCAGATCCGCCACCCACAGGTTCTCCCTCCAGGGCTGAAGGTAAGCCATGATGGTCCACAGCATCAGCCATCCTAAAAACACAACTTATGGGGGGGGGACGCTCTTTCCCTGCCTCCAGCTGGAGAAAGCAGTGTGAGATCCAAGGAGAAGGTATGGGGGTACTGGGTTTGTGATGTTTGGGGTGCAGATCAAGCCCTGGTACCTTTTCCAAGGATTTGGGGGGGGGTCTAGCTTTGACTTCTGACTGTAGGACACAAAGCAGAATGTATACCCAAGAACTGTGGATATTGTACAGCTCCCACTCCTACCAGTTTATAAATCCCAGAAACCATGCAGTCTGATTATGAGTGAACACCAGGGGACACAGGCTCGTGGTTTTAAGAGTGTTGAGAGACCTTGAGCCATGCGTGTGGTCTCAGGTCTTCTATTAGGTCTAGAACACATGTACGGCCTCTCCAGTCCCATCTCTGCAGAACCACTCAGGATTCCGTGTGTACATCCAGAGACCTCTCTGAGTTCAGCTGCCCTTCATTCTGAGAGATGGGTGGCAGGCGAGGGGTGGGCCTTGAGTAAAGTGATGATTCAGGGAGCCCTTCAATTGTTTTGGAAACCAGTCAGCAAACATTTTAGGTAAAAACCCAAACAGTGATATTTTAGGCTCTGAAGGTCGCTTAGAGTCTCTGCTACATGTTGTCACTGGGCTTGGGGCTCATAAAACATGTATGAAGTGGTCTTGGCTGGAAGAGGCTCCATTAGGAGCCGAGTCACTTTGCTCTGTTAGTTGACTCTTGATTAGTATTTACACTTGACCTCATGTCTTTTCTCCATCTTCTTGCCACCAGAAACTGCCCAAAGGCTGTGCTTAGAGTAGACATTTTTAGAAAATAAGGAAGTAATATTACCAGGGTTCCACGACTTTGTCTTGTATTCTGAAGGGTTGAAGTAAGATCTTTTAATTGTGGTGTTTGGCTGTGATTTATTTGTGTTTGTTGTTTGTTTTCGAGACAGGTGTCTCATTACAGAGTCCTTTCTGCCCTGGAACTCCCTATATAGACCAGGCTGGCCTCGAACTCACAGAGATCTACCTGCCTCTGCCTCCCTAGTACTGGGATTAAAGGTGTGGAATATTGGGCAGGAGAGAAGGCTCAGTGGTTAAGAGCACTGGCTGCTCTTCCAAAGGACCTGGGTTCAAATCTCATATGGCAGTTCATAGCTGTCTGTAATTGCTGGGTATGCTTTCTCATGCTTTTAATCCCAGCACTCAGGAGGCAGAGGCAGGCAGATCGTTGTGAGTTGAAGGCTAGCCTGGTCTATAAAGTGAGTCCAAGACAGCAAGGACATACAGAGAACCTCTGTCTCAAAAACAAAAACAAAAAACCCAAACAAAAAAAGAAAAAAGAAAGGTGTGGAATAGTTAAGAATCTCAGTAGCTGTAGAGATGGCTTAGTGGTAAAGAGGGCTTGCTGCTCTTGCAAAAGACCTGAGCTCAGTTCCCAGAGCCCTTGCTGAGCCACTTACAATCTCCTGTGACTTTAGCTCCAAGAGATCCGATGCCCTCTTCTGGCCTGCAAGGAAACCTGCACTCACATGCACATCTCCACACACAGATATACACATATGCATATAATTAAAAATCAAATAGAGCCGGTGTGGTAGTGCATGTCTTTAATCACAGCACTCTGGAGGCAGGGGCAGGCAAATGTCTGTAAGTTCAAGGCCAGCCTGGTCTACAAAGTGAGTCCAGGACAGCCAGGGCTACACAGAGAAACCCTGTCTCGAAAATAACAAAATAACTAACTAAAATAAAATAAAGAGCCAGTGTGGTGGCGGAAGCCTTTAATCCCAGCACTCAAGAGGCAGAGGCAGGCAGATCTCTGTGAGTTCAAGGCCAGCCTGGTCTACAAAGTGAGTCCAGAACAGCCAGAGCTGTTACACAGAGAAACCCTGTGTCAAAGAGAGAGAGGAGGGAGGGAGAGAGAGAGAAGATCCCCCCCCCAAAAAAAAAACCTCAGACCTTATAAAGAATGTAAAGAAAAAAACTTTAACCTAAGCAATTGTCCAATGATGAGACATTCTGCCCGAGGTATCAGCTGAGGCAAGAGAAGCTGTTTTTCCATGGTTTGGGCTCTGCCTTTTTCTACAAACTGTGAACAATCTGGACTGAAGCTAAGGTTGTACCGTGTCTTCACACTTCATAACCTCAGCTCGATTTAGTGAGCACCACCCCCACGTGCTGCAGTTTGTCTCTTTTAACCTTTGTGCCAACTGCAGAGATGGCAATGCCACCACTTGGTGACCTCTATTTAGCAGACAAGCAAACAGACATTTGTCTAGTGAGTCACAAGCCTAGAACTAAGATCAGCCCTTGCTTCCCACAGCCATACTCTTTCCTCCTCCTGCCTCTCCTGACTCTGAGTTCTAAATGGAGACCGGGTGGGGATCAGCCTCAGGTGGGAGCTGTTCTCGTTTGCTTTCAGTTGCTAGGATGAAGCCATGACTGACAGCAGCTTGGAGAGGGTGGTACTTCAGCCTACAGTCTATCATGAAGGGAAATCAATGCAGGACCTCAAGGTGGGACCCTCAAGGCAGGAGCTGAAGCAGAAGCCATAGAGGAACGCTGCTTACTGGTTTGCTTCCCATGCTTGCTCAGTCTGTTTGTATAAGGGTGTCCTTATACACCCCAGGACCATCTGCCTATGAGTAGCACGGCCCACAGTGGGTGGGGCCCTCATACATTAGTCAACAATCAAGAAAATGCCCAATAGACTTGTCCACAGGCTAGTCTGATGGGCGCAATTCCTCAGTTGAGGTTCCCTCTTCCCAGATGACTCTGGGAAGTTGTGTTGAGCTGACAGAGAGCACAAGAGCACAGGACGCAGGCTGGGAGAGAGGCACTGATGCAGGAAGCCTTGTAGAATTGGGAGATGGGAGAGGAAACTGAGACCGCCTTACAACACTGTAACTACAGCCATGCACTCAGGGCCCCACCTTTCAAGAGGAGCAGCTCTCATTGCCCTTCAAGTTTGTCTCTCTCCGTACATGAGGAGACATGCCTTCCCTGAGTCTATGCTCCCACTTCTAGAACCACACTGTGGTTCCTGAATTCTCAGAAGTCAGGGTCTCAGAGGGCAGGTCTCTGCTGGTCTGAGAGATGGCCACAAGGCAGCCGCTTACGGGAGTCGGGGCTTAAACTTCCTGCCAGCTACTGATGTGCACTATTGTGACGTCACGGTGCAGCGTTCATTACGCTTGTGTTTGTGGTGCCAGCTGAGCAAAAGGACAGCGTGATGGTGATGCACGCTGGCATTAACAGGTGACCGTGCTGCTGGCTTCTGTAATTATGGAGGGTCTCATTACTATTAACTAAAACAGCAAGATGGCACATACCTGTAATCCCAGCGCTTGTAAACTGAAGCCAGCCTGGTCTGCATCCTGTCAGAGAGAGACAGAGATGGGAAGAAAGATTTCTCAATCCACTTGGAAATAGATGCTGGCCCTGGCCACAGTTGCAGGGCATGGGGAAGTTGCCTGGTTCCAACGGCCATTCTGCTTGAGTGGGATGAAATGTGAGAAGACACAGATGCTCTGGACAGTAGATGCTGGGGCAGATGACTGACAGCCGGCAGAGGGAGTTCCACAGGCAGCTTTGTCTGGGTTAAGAGACCTCTGTGCTTTGTTTTCCCTGGTATGCCAGGGGCAGGGCAGAGAGCTGCAGGAGTTTAGTTCAGTGTCTTCGAGAGCTATAGCTTTGGTAATGTTTGCATTCTCATACCACTAGCCCTATACTGCTGTGTGCAGCCGGCTGTGGGTCGTGAGGCACCTGTGAGCTTCCCCTGTGCCCACAGGGTTTGTTGTGTTGTGTCTCCCCCCACCTCCCCATCCCTGTCCCATCCCACCCTCACCCCCAGCCCTGTGTTCCCCACTCCTGTGAAAGGGTATGACACCTGCTCTTAAATCCAGCCTTGACTTGCCTGACCTTGACTGATGCAAGTTTAAGAGCAGAGACATTAAAAAAAAAAAAAAGAAAAGAAAAAGAATAAAGTCTCAATCAAGGGTCAGAAATGTCCCCTGTTCCTTGTGTTACTGGTCTGACCTGCTCCACAAACCTCAAGAGTGAACATGATGTCAGCACTTTCATTTCTCACTCAGGCCCCCACCTGTTTCATTACCACAAATTCCAAAATCTTCCCTTTGAGGGTTCTCTCACTCTCCAACATGGCCGTCTGCATTTGAGGTATCTCCGTCTGTTCCCAAAATCCCGGCGCCACTCTCCCTGATAGCCACTGGTTGTCACCATTAAAGATGGTCCTGTAAGGATTGGGTAGTTCCTGCTCACAGCCTTCCTACTCCACATGCCCAAGCACTACCGTTTTCTCTGAGGTACAGACACTGAGTCGGGCAGGGTGAAAGCCATTCCCACTAGCCCTCGTGGAGCCTTACACAGTAGAGGTCCAGGAGTGACCATGTAGAAAGTCCCAATGTAGAAAGTCGTGGATTCCTTCTGCAGGCTGGTCCACCTTTGAGCCAGTGTTGTGTGCTCTGTGGGTAGAGTCTGAAGGGATCATCTGTCCAAACAAAGGCAGTGTATCGCACCATAGATAGATCTGTTATTCCACAGTCATCCCATCAAACTTGATTCTTGGGACTCCGTGAAACCCCAGGGACTCCGAGAGTTAATGAGGCTTAATCCCAGGTCTGTGTCAAATGAGATGATGATTGTACCAGACTTGTGAAGGCAGTAAAGTGTCTTAAAGCACCAGGTGAAGTTAGTTCTCAGTGCATGTCTGCTCAGGGGTCTGTTACTGTCCTCTCCTTTGAGAGTGCCAAGAACAAATCTAAGATGACTGACCTATGACCTGCAACCTGTCACCTGAGCTTTATCTTTTGGCAGAAGACCACACAGTGTCCAAGGGTTGGACCATGGGCTTCAGTATGAAAGACTTTCCGGCCAGGCGGCGCACACCTTTAATCCCAGAACTCAGGAGGTAGAGGCAGGCGAATTTCTGAGTTCAAGGCCAGCCTGATCTACAGAGTGAATTCCAGGACAGCCAGGGCTACATGGGGAAAAAATGAAGGAGGAGGAGAAAGAAGAAAACTGTTACTTTTTTTTTTTTAAGATTTATTTATTATGTATACAGTGTCCTGTCTGCAGGTATATCTGCAGGCCAGAAGAGGGCACCAGATTTCATTATGGATGGTTGTGAGCCACCATGTGGTTGCTGGGAATTGAACTCATGACCTCTGGAAGAGCAGCCAGTGCTCTTAACCGCTGAGCCATCTCTCCAGCCCACTTTTTTTTTTTTGAGGCAGGGTCTCTCTATGAAGTTCCACCTGGTCTGGAACTTACTATGTAGACCAGGAGAACCTCAAACTCACAGAGATTGGGCTGCCTCTGCCACCTGAGAGTGCTAGGGCTAAGGGCACATACTGCCATGCCTGGTGGAACACACTTGATGTGTCATCAGAAGCACATTGAAGCCATGCCTCTTCTTGACTCCACACTGAACAGAGGGTGACCACGAGAGACCATCACCTGCCTAGTTGAGTTGAAAAACCATTTCCCTCCTGTCCCCTCTTCACCAGTGGGTCCAGTGATTTAAGTGAATAATCTCTAAATGTGGATTAAGATATATTTTTTTCTACCTTGCAAATGGCAGTGGGCATCTGGGGAGATGGCTCAGTGGGTAAAGTGCTTGTCCACAGCATGAGGTCCAGGAGCGCTGGCCCCTGCCTACAGTTCTAGCACTGGGAGGTGGAGACGGGCAGCTAGCCTGGCATTGGGAGTGTGAGGTACAATGAGAAGCCGTATCCCCCAAAACCAGGGGAAGTGGCTGGAGAGAGGGCTCAGTGGTTAAGAACAGCACTGGCTGTTCTTCCAAGGGGCTCAGTTCAATTCCCAGCACCCGTATGATGGCTCACAGCCATTTGTAACGGCAGTCTCAGGAAATCTGATACCTTCTGGCCTCCTTGTGGGTACCAGGCATGCACATGGTACATAGACATGCTTGCAGGCGAAACCCCCATACACATAAAATAAAAATAAAAAGATCTATTTTTAAAATGTGAAGAATAATCGAGGAAGATGCCCAGTGTCAACCTCTGGCCTCCACATAGGCCCAATGTGGACATACATGCACAGACACCACATATGTCAGTAGAAGTGGGTTAGGAGCAGAATTGGGTCCTGTCCACCCATCAACAGGTGCTGGAGGGTCCAGCCACTGTTAGAAACCCAATACCAGTTAGAATTATAAAGAGTAGATACTCTTGCTCGTATCAAAAGAAGCTGCCTTGCTTCTTATCTCATCCTAGGCTCCTGAGGCTTCACACTCTGGGATAGCACGCTTCCTTTGTGAAGGTTTCAACACAGACTTGGGGAAAGGCAGCAGCTCCTCTTATTCTCTCTCCATGCTTTGTGTGTGTGCTGGGGGAGGGGGAGCACTGGCATCAGCCCAACAGGGGTGTCAATCATCTCCTCGGTAGGGAGGAGGAAAGAAAGCAACCTGACCCTCCAGAAGCCCTGAACTCTTCCGTACCTGACTTGCATTTCCATCTGCCCTTTAATCTCACTGGGAGCCTCTGCCTGGGACAGGTTTGAACAATGCCAGCCTTGTATGCCACAGGGGCTGTCATGTCAAGATCCCTATCAGATTCATCAAGCTGAAGGGCTGAGATTAAGGAGCGAGCTGTCCAAGAGCCAATAGTACTGAAGCTGTCATCTAGGAGCTGGGGCAAATGCTCAGGATGGGAGAGAACTGGAATGGTCCTGCAGGTCTAGAGCCAGAAAGGCATTTAAGGGAATATTCTTTTTTTTGTTTTGTTTTGTTTTTTGTTTTTTGAGACAGGGTTTCTCTGTGTAGCCCTGGCTGTCCTGGACTCACTCTGTAGACCAGGCTGGCCTCGAACTCGCAAAGATCCGCCTACCTCTGCCTCCCAAGTGCTGGGATTAAAGGCGTGCGCCACCACCGCCCGGCTGAGAATTTCATTTTTAAAATTGTTAAAGAAAGAGCATTAAATGCACATAAATCACATGTACTTATGTGCAGTGTAACCTCACACTGATTTAGAAACATGACTGGGGCTGGAGAGATGACTCGGTGGTTAAGAGCATTGGCTGCTCTTGCAGAGGACCCTGAGTTCAATTCCCAGCAGCCACATGGCAGATCACAACCATCCACACTGTGACCTGATGCCCTCTTCTGGTCTATGTGGGCACTTGGTGTGCATCTGGTACACATATATACATGCAAGCAAACACTCACACATAAGATAAACATAAATAAGCCTTCAAAACTAAAAACATGTAACTGTAGCTAGTACTCCCCTGCAGTCTTAGCACTAGGGGGGTCAAGAGGCTACGTAGTAGGATCTTGCCTCTAAATAAATATATAGAGCTGCACATAAGCCACACATAGAACAGGCCATCAGACATGATAAATGTCATGTGGTTAAGACAATAATTAAACTTGAGGCATAAGCTTGTCTTTCCTCTGTCACTTTTTCTTTTTTTTTAATGAATTTTTAAAAAGATTTATTTTTTTATTTTATGTATATGAGTGCTCTGTCTGCATGTACACCCGCAGCCAGAAGAGGGCATCAGATCACATTGTGGATGGTTGTGAGTTGCCATGTGGTTGGTGGGAATTGAACTCAGGGTCCTCTGGAAGAGCACTAGCCAGTGTTCTTAACTGCTGAGCCATCTCTCCAGCCCCCCTCACTTTTTCTTTATAGCCTTACCATATATTGTATTGTCTGGCCTTTCTATATGTGATATAAAAGCCCTGAATTTTTTTCTATTATATATATGTGTGTATGTATGTATATGTGTGTTCACATTCATATATATATTATATACATATATTTATCATTCATACAATATCATTCATATTCATATATATATACATGTATATATGTAAAAATATATATGAATGATATGGGGGATGGTGCATATGCCCTGGTGTACATGTGGACGTCAGAGGGCAGCTTTGTAGAGTTGGTTCTCTCCTTCTGTCTTTATTTTTTATTTTTTTTAGGATTTTTGAGACAGGGTTTCTCTGTGTATCCATGGCTGTCCTGGACTCACTTTGTAGACCAGGCTAGCCTTGAACTAACAGAGATTTGCCTGCCTCTGCCTCCCAATTGAATGGCCGGCCTTCTCCTTCTGTCTTAACTTGGGTTCCCACGATCAAATTCAGGTCATTGGGTTTGTCCAGAAAGAATTTTACCCTCCAAGCTATCTCATAATCCTCACTTTTAAAGATGTCTTACTCTGTGACCATGCAGGCCTAGAATGTGTAACAGTCTTGCCTCAGCCTCCCAAATGCTGAAATTGTAAGTATGGACCATCACACTTGGCTGAGTGTAACCTTTTTATTTTATTTTATTTTGTGTATATGTGTTTATTCTTCAGAGACAGGATCTAATGTTCCCCAGGCTGGCCTCACCTCATACTTGCTATGTAGACAAGGAACTCCTGACCTTCCTGCCTCAACTTCCCAAGTTGCTGAGATTACAGACTGCCAATACACTACTCAGCAATGATGGCCTTTTAAAACAAGCCACCACTTAGCACTGGGCATATGGTTTCCTCTTCAGTAAGTCACCTAAGGGAAACCCAGACAGGTTAATTACCTCCCAGCATTTAAGACTGGAGAATCCATCCAGAACATCTTGTCCAGGACTGATCTTCATCTTCTCCCACAGGACAAGCAAAACTACACCAAAGTGAGGGATAGAAGGAAGGCTGCCAGCTGGAGACCCCAGCTGACTCTGGCCTTGGGTCCGCATTCCTAAATCCACTAATATGTACTCTTTGACAATCCAGTTTGGTCCAGAGTTGAACTCCCTGGTGCCTGCCCCCAGATGGGCCCACCAGTTCAGGAATGCTGGACAACTCTAGCTCTGCCCAGCAACTCCTGCCCGCCCACTTGTTCACATCCATGTTACCACAGGGAGCAACGGCCTCAAGTGTAAACACTTCTGCTTCTGAGGCCTGACAAATCTTAACATGGCTCTTCCTTGTGAGAAGTTCCTACGATGTCTTCCCACAGTTTCTTTTAGTTGTTTATATGTAAAAATATCTTTTGTTTGTCTCTGTAATTGTCGTCTTGAAGGTTTACTGTCTGCTAAGCTAGGCCTAGTCATGGAAGATTCTAGCCTCTGTATAATCTAATCTAGGCCTAAAATTTTTTCAGCCTCTGAGACTTACTGCTGAATAAGCTCACCCTTTCTAGCTCTGTCTGAACTCTGGCTGGCTGGTTCAACTCAGCTGTCCTGGATCACACTCCTCTCCAAGCTGACTGACTCAATCTGGCTTCTCTTGGCTTCTGACTGAATTGCTCTGCTTGGCCTCAGACTAACTCTAGCAATCTGTTCTAATCTTCTGGCTCCTTCTCATTCTCTGGCTCAGAAATTCTGTCTTCACCTGTGTCGAGCTTGTTCTCTGTGGGACTCTCCAGGTAAAACTGCCTCCTCTTCCTATGTGCTGCTCTCATCTAATTGACTGAACAGAACTCAGAGATCTGTGTGCCTCTGTCTCCTGAGCGCTGGGATTAAAGGAGTATATCACCACACCTGGACCTAAGCTTTTCTTTACCTGAAATTTGCTCTATACCAGGCTGGCCTTGAATTCAGAATCTGCTTTCCTCTATCTCCTGGGATTAAAGGCTTGTCTGTATTCCAGCAGGATCACACAGACCTAGAAGGTCTTTGGCTGTGATCTCTTGCCAGGGCAGCTATGTTCTGATTAAAATTCTTCTACATTTATCTCCACAGTAAGCCTGGGCATTCACCGAAACGCCAGTGTTATCCTTGGGCTGAGATCTGGATAAGGGAGGGGATCCGGGTGCTCACTCGCTCTCTGTCCACCAGCTCCTTCACATTCGGTTCTCAGAGTCATCTGCACATTAGAATTACCTGGGGGGGAGATGCTGTGTCTATTCTTAGAGATTCAAACCTAATTAGTCTGGTGTGGAGCCTCAGCACTGGGCATTTTAAGCTCCCTCCTTTGTGTGTGACCAAAATTGTGAGCCTGCCAGCCTCACCTCATCCCTTTGCCAGACTCCAGAGAGTCATGACTAGCTTGGAGACAAATGGTTCTCTCTTCTAGATCTATCCCTCCCTAGGTGAAACATGGGCATTAAGATAGTAGTGGGGGGGCTGTCCCTACTGCTATTTTGCTAAACAGAGTGAGCGTCAAGTCAAGCTGCCTTCTAAACACATCTATACTCGAAATCAGCACAGTTCTCAGCCCTTATCGTGAGGATTATCTTGGTCCTTTTCCAGGAAGCTTCTTTTTGTGGTGGACAGCTGTTGATATAGAGATCCACAGCTGGTCAGAGCACAGAAATTGAGTAACCATGGAAAACTCAGCCCTGAATGAGATGTCTATATGGTCTCCCTCCCCACATAGCTCAGGAAACATTGCAGAAGAGGGATGAAAAGATGGTAAGAGCCGGACACTAGGGAGGAGTTGTGAAATGCTGTCCCCTGGGCACATTAGAGCCCACAGTGGCTGTGGCTGCCAGCACATGATGTGTACAAGATCAAGCCAGTCAACATTCCAGCAAAGATAGAGGAAAGGTTCAAAGGCCTCTACCCCTATCTGAGGAGCTACGGGCAGCTGAAAGCTGCTGAAAAGAGAATATCAGTTTTCTTAGGGGAGTGGCCCCAGGTAGGATGTCTGTACTTCAGTAGTTGGCCCTATTCCTGCACATGTAAGGATGATACTGGGCTATGAAAAAAAGGATATGAAGTCAGGGGTTGGGGGAGAAGAACTGGAGAGGGAATTGGGAGTTAATATGACTGAAATAACTTTATGCATATGTGAAATTCTCCAAGAATCAATAAAAATGACATCCAAGCTTCTCAGTGACCCACAGTGAGATGGAAGTACCCAGATGGAACTCAGAGGTAGCCAGCCGGATGCTAACTCTTTCCCTTTTTCCTTCAGTATGGAATCGTGCTGGATGCTGGCTCTTCCAGAACCACTGTCTACGTGTATCAGTGGCCAGCAGAGAAGGAGAATAACACAGGAGTGGTCAGCCAAACCTTCAAATGCAGCGTGAAAGGTAAGGAGGCAGGGAGGCCTAGGCTGGGGTCGGGAGAGTGGGAAGTATCATGTTGCTGTCCGTGTGGGGTCAGCTTGGTCCTGTCCCTTCTATTCCAGGTCAGCTTGGTCCTGCCCCTTCTATTCCAGGCCTGGGGGGGGGGGGGGCGGGGGCATTGAGTCTTTTCCTTCACTGGTCTCCTAGGTGATGGTGGGAAACATGAGATGTGTGAGAAACAAAGGTCTTGCCTCCACACAGCGACAGCCAGAGAACCAAGGCTCAACTTTTTTTTTTTTTTTGGTTTTTTGAGACAGGATTTCTCTGTATAACAGAGCCCTGGCTGCCCTGGTCTGGCTTTGGAGACCAGATTAGCCCCAAACTCACAGAGATCTGCCTGCCTCTGCCTCCTGAGTGATGGGATTAAAAGCGTGCACCACCATGCCTGGCTGTCAACATTTTCTTGTACAAATTCTCCAACTCTCAGTTTTCACAGGATAATTGACAAAGCCAGGTGGTAGGTGCTCCTTGTAGTGTGAGCAGTGCTATAGGAGAGGAACACACACAGCATGTGCATACACAGACAGATAGATGGACAGACAGGCAGACATACATGCATACAACACACACACACACACACACACACACACACACACACACACACACACAGGTATGCTGGGAACCAAGCCATGAATGGTGTCTTTCCTATAGCGGCCAGAGCTATGGAGAGTTAGGGTTTGATACCCACCCAGGACACTATCAAAAGAAAACCCTAAGCGTCTAGATCTCTGAGATGAGCTTGAGTTCACCAACCCTTGTGGCTGGCTACCACTCTGAGATATCAGAAGCCCGAGTTAGTGCTGGAGAAGCCACGTGTCCTCGAGGGTGTGACACTTGCCAAACCTCCTCTGTGCAATTTCAGCTGGAGTTTGTGGTCGGATTCCTGAGGCACAACCTATCAAATGAAAGGAGGTTCATTGCTGGGTGTTCTGTGGGTTCCACGAGCCCATGTTGTGCCTGGGTCACAGATGGCATCTAGGATGCCAAGAACCCCTTCCTCTGATGGACAGCTAGTGCGTGAGGGTGCCCAGGTGTGCAAGCACACGTGCCTGTGGCAGCCAGAGGGCTACTCAACAGTCCGTCCTCAGGGGTTTTTTTTTTCTTCTTTTATTTCTTCCTTTCTTTTTTCCTTTGAGGTAGGATCTCTTGCTGACCTGGAGCTTACAAAGCAAACTAGGCAGCTGGTCAGGGATCCTCAGGGACCCTCCTGTCTCTGGCTCCCCAAAGCTGGGATCACAGGCATGTACCATTGCATCCAGCCTTTTACATGGGTTCTGGGGATCAGTGCTTGTAAACACATGGCTTGTAAACATGTGGCAAACACTCTATCCAGAGAATCCTCTCCCCACCCCATCCCCTGACTTTTTATTTAAGTCTTTTTACTGTTGTTTGTTCTAAGGAATGCTAGTGAGTTCTGAATGCTTGCTCTTCAGGCTCTGGAATCTCCAGCTATGAGAATAACCCTCAAGATGCCCCCAAGGCCTTTGAGGACTGCATGCTGAAGGTCAAGGAACAGGTCCCAGAGCACCTTCACGGGTCCACCCGAATTTACCTGGGAGCCACAGCTGGCATGCGGTTGCTGAGGTAAGGACTAAGGGCACAAGGGAGCCCATGTGACCAAAATAGCCAAGAATGTCACTCTGTTTCTGGGAGCAAACCCAAGAGAAGAAAGCCCATGTTTTACTGTAAGTTTAGATTTTGATGGCTGTGAAATTTTGAGCCATTATTTTCATACCAACAAAGAAATACTTCTAAAATTGAGTGCCTTCTCCATGGTGATTTTACCAACAAATCTAGAAAAGGTCAGATTGATATGACATCTGATCACTGGGTGCCCTGTTCCTTGGAGAACAGTTATTTATTGCTTTTGGCACAGCTAAGCAGTCAGCTAAAGTCTGTGGTAAGTTCAGCCCTTAGCCACGTAGGCTCTGCCAGTGTCCAGACTGTTCCAGAAACCTTTGTAAGATAATACAGTGTGGGGCTGGACAGATGGCTCAGCAGTTAAGAGCACTGGCTGCTCTTCCAAAGGACCAGGGTTCAAATCCCAGCACCCACATGGCAGCTGACAGCTGTCTGTAATGGCCTGGCGTGTTGGCGCACGCCTTTAATCCCAGAATTTGGGAGGCAGAGGCGGGTGGATCTCTGTGAGTTCAAGGCCAGCCTGGTCTACAGAGTGAGTTCTAGGACAGCCAGGGCTACACAGAGAAACCCTGTCTCAAAAGAAAAAAAAAAAAGATAATACAAATGTCTGCCCTTTACTCTAGCCAAAGCCTTTGGATTTTTTTTTTTTTTTTTTTTGAGACAGGGTTCTCTGTATAACAGCTCTGGCTGTCCTGGACTCGCTCTGTAGACCAGGCTGGCCTTGAACTCACAGTGATCCACCTGCCTCTGCCTCCCAAATTCTGGGATTAAAGGCGTACTCCACCACGCCCAGCTATGCCTTTGGAATTTTTATGGATCAAACATCTCATTTCATTCACTCTGCTCCTGCTGAATCTGTAGACATGACATTGATCACAGGGACATTAAAAAAAATATGTATCTTTTACATCTTAGTTTTGTTAAGACAGGTTTTCCACTCTGTTGCCCAGGATAGCCTGCAACTCATTATGTAGGCCAGGCTGTCCTTGAACTTGCAGTCATCCTCCTGCCTCTGCAAATTCTAGGTATAACCCATCATGCCAAGTTTAATGTCTTTTTTCTTTTTTATTTTGTTGTTTTTGTTTTGTTTTCCTGTGCTGGGCTTTGAACCCAGGACCTTGCACATGCTAGGCAAGTGTTCTACCACTGAGCTACATCTCCAGCCTTCTCCATTTCTTCACTGTAGTATTGCCTTTACTTTGAAATAGAATTTTAAAAATAATTCTAGAAAGAAACGGAATTGTAAATCTGTCCACAGTACAGGCTGCTGGGGTGTTGGAAGTCAGGAGCCCTGCTCATGATTTCCAGCAGGAGAAATCAGAAAGGACCAGGCAAGCCCCGAGCATTCACACCATCGTGGAGCCCTAGCACCTGCTGCTGGATGGGATCTTTCTTGGGGTTTCTTTATCCTTACCATTGCCTGAAGCAATCAGGGCCTTTTCTTCCTTCCTTTTCTGAGAAAGAGAAGCACTCCACCTTTCCCCACTAACAAAGGGAGAGTTGTCTCCACACGAGTGCTCTCAACCACCCTGCGTTCCTCCCCCCTTCTCTCTCTCTCTCTCTCTCTAATTTTCCAAGACAGGGTTTCTCTGTGGCCCTGGCTGTCCCGGAACTCTGTAGACCAGGCTGGCCTAGAATCCAAAGAAATATACCTGCCTCGGCCTCTCACGCTGGGAATAAAGATGTGTGCCACCATGCCCAGCAATGTGAACTTTCTCTATAGCAGTGGCTCTCAACCTTCCTAATGCTGCGACTCTTTAATGCCATTCCTTATGTTGTGGTGACCCCCACAACCATAAAATTATTTTCGTTGCTACTTCATAACTGTAATTTTGTTACTGTTGTGAATCGTAAATATCTGTGTTTTCTGATGATCTTAGGAGACCCCTGTGAAAGGGTCATTCAACCCCCAAGGAGGTCAAGACCCACAGGTTGAGAAGTGCTCAGATCTATAGGATAACATGACAGATAGGAATTATGATGACACTATCCCTGGGTGGTGTGGTGATACTGTGCTATCAGGCTCTGAGGGCCAATTAAATGCTGGTGTGTTTCTGTCTAGGGACATGATCATGTCCCCTCCTGATAAAACTCTCTCAAAGAATTAGAGGTTGAGCCTCCCTCTTCCCATTCCCTCCTAAGCTCATGGTTTGGCCAAATAAGGCTCCTTTCTGTGATGCCCCAGAGACTGTAGGTTACTGCTTTGCCTTCTCCAATCTTATGTCCTCTGCTAGCCTGAGCTAGAACAATCAATACAGATAGAAGTCTTTCATTACTCATCTGGAGAATGGACCAGCCAAGGTTAGGGGAGGCTGTTGACAAACAGAGCTTCCACCAAACACTATTTTCCTGTCAGTTGGACAGGTAGCAAAGTACACCCCACCTTCCCAACCACCCTGAGAGATCTACGCAGTGTACTGAGCACATCTGAAAAAATGTGTCAGCAGGGGACTGGGAAGAGGGTGCTTCATCACCCAAGACAGTTGATAGAAGCCCGCCTTGCCTTGGTGCTCAGTCTCTTGTGTTCTGTGCCTTGCATAGGTTGCAGAATGAGACAGCAGCCCATGAAGTCCTTGAGAGCGTCCAAAGCTACTTCAAGTCTCAGCCTTTTGATTTTAGGGGTGCTCAAATCATTTCTGGGCAAGAGGAAGGGGTGTATGGATGGATTACAGCCAACTATATAATGGGAAATTTCCTTGAGGTGTGTGGAAATAAATGCATGGTTTATAATCTCACTGTTTATCCCATCCCCATGGGTGATAGCTGAGGTGGAGGGCTATGCTCAGGGGGCATTTCTTCCATGTAATGCACTGGGGAAGCACTCAGGGACAACAGTTAAGGAAGCGCATTTACATGCTGGACCAAATGCACAGACGAGGTGGGGAATTGAATCACTTTGCTCGTTCATAAGAAATTTGGGAGGGACCTAAATCAAACACTGGGCTTCAGATGTTTGGAAGGGCAGCTTAAAGATGACCCTTCCAGGAGGCCCCATGACTACCTATTACAGAGTCATGAAACAGTCTTTATTGTCCCATGTCCCCTTACAGCTCAGTCCCTGCAGAGGACATTGAGACCACATCCCAGACTAGACCTTTGATCCTTTGTTTTGAATTTTCAAATTGGCATGATTAATATTTTGATAACCTCACATGAAACTCCACGCATGTAGCCTTTCCTGGCCTTAGAGTCCATAGACTCATGAACAAGGGACACATTTTCCTGCAGGGAGCCGCCGCAGGGCAGCACACCACCCAGGCTCTCTCTAGTTTGTCCCTCCCTGCCTCACACATAGCTCGTGAGTTTACAAGCC
This sequence comes from Lophiomys imhausi, assembly GCA_907164525.1. Lineage (NCBI taxonomy): Eukaryota > Metazoa > Chordata > Mammalia > Rodentia > Muridae > Lophiomys > Lophiomys imhausi. The sequence continues at coordinate 3,262,329 of CAJQZJ010003646.1, read as the reverse complement.
TTTGTGTTATCAGCTCAGTTTATAATCCCTAGAATAAGAGAGAACTGGCTCTGAATGCACCCATGTCCCCTGCCTAGCAACAGGAGTTGGAACATGGGTGGAGAACCCCAGCAAATGGAGATGGTGCCGTTGGCTTTTCTTCTCACTTCCTTTTCCCACTACACAGAAGAACCTGTGGCACATGTGGGTGCACCCCCACGGCGTAGACACCACAGGAGCCCTGGATTTAGGCGGTGCCTCCACCCAGATATCCTTTGTGGCAGGAGAGATGATGGAGCCGAACACCAGTGACACAGTGCAGGTGTCCTTGTATGGCTACACATACACGCTGTACACACACAGCTTCCAGTGTTACGGCCGGAACGAAGCAGAGAAGAAGTTCCTGGCGACGCTTCTGCAGGTACCGAGTGGGAGGGTTTGAGCCAGGGGAGGAGGTCTGCCTTGAGTGTCCTCCTCACTCCAGTCTGCAAAGTGCCTAGAGATAGCACCACATCTCATGTAATCCTGGGGTCTCCTTCTCCCTCTCCCTCTCTCTCTTCCTGGCTCCCTTTCCTCCTCTGTCGTGTTAAACACTTCCAGCAAATGTAAGTAAGAAAAACTAGGGAGGTCCTGGACTGCAGTGATAGCTCAGTTGGGGAAACGCCTGCTGGGCAAGCGTAAGGGCATGAGTTTTATTTCCCTAGACGGCATGGCTGGGTGCACTGGCGCACATCTTTAATCCCAGCATTCATGAGGTAGAGGCAGGCAGAGCTCTATGGATTTGAGGCTATCCTGGTCTACATAGTGAGCTCCAGGCCAGCCAAGGTTACATAATGAGAAAAGGCCACAGGCATGGTGACACATGCTGTAATGTGAGTGCTGCGGGCAGAGGCAGGCAGACCTGCCAATCCTACTTGGCCAGTTCCAGGCCAGTGAAAGAACCTGTCTCAAAAAACAGGTGTAAGCCAAGCATTGTGGCACAGGCCTTTAACCCAAGCACTTGGGAGGCAGAGGCAGGCAGATCTCTGTGAGTCTGAGGAGGCCATCCTTGTCTACAAAGCAAGTTCCAGGACAGCCAGGGCTACATAGAGGAACTCTGTCTCAAAACCAAACCAAAACAAAACAACAGAAAGAAACATAACAAAAAAAACCAACAACAAGGTCTGGAGTGGAGAGAAGGGCTCCACAGTTCAGAGCATTTGCTGATCTTTCAGAAGACAGGAGTTCAGTCCAGCACCCACATGGCAACTCACAACAAGCCTGTAACTCCACTTCCAGGGGATCTGTCACTCTCTTCTGGCTTCTGTGAGTGCCCAAATGCTCACATGTGTATGTAAACACACACACACAAATAAATATTGAAAAAGGGTAGGTGCAGTGGCACATACTTTTGATCTCGGCATTCATGAGACAGAGGCAGGTGGATCTCTATGAATTTGAGACCAGTCCTGGTCTACATAGTGATTTCAAGCAAGCCAGAACTGCATATTAAGACTCTCAAAAAACAAAACAAAACAAAAGACCAAACCAAACAAAAATCAGTAGCCGGGCATGGTGGTGCACGCCTTTAATCCCAGCACTCAGGAGGGAGAGGCAGGCAAATCTCTGTGAGTTCCAGACTAGCCTCGTCTTCAAAGTGAGTCCAGGACAGCCAGGGCTGTTACACAGAGAAACCCTGTCTCGAAGAAACAAAAAACAAAACCAGGTGGATGGCACCTGAGGAACAACACTTGACATTGACCTCTGACCTCCACAGGCGTGTGCACACATGCACCTGCTCTTGTGCACACACGATCATGCACACAAGATCATACACTCGCTCACACACACACAGGTCCTCATGCTTGAGCGGTAAGCACTTTACTGACTGAACCATCTATCTTCCCATCCCTCCCAAACTGTTTTTTTTTAAGTAAATCTTTATGATTTTTATAATCAGTCAGTGTTTGATTTGTCTGCCTATTATTCATACATGCTCATATACCAAGTCCCCTGACACGTTCTTGGGCAGAGCTGTGTGGAGTGCGAACCTCTTAGGATCCCTGCTCTCTCCTGCCTGCTCTCTCCTGCGCACTGCATTCATTGGTGGCTCTCAGCCTCTCTCTTGGCATTGCAGGGTGGTGAGAACCTTTCAGAAGGAAACTGTCGCATCTCATGTTGTACCTCCATGTTGTACCTCCAGAGCCCTCCCACCAAAGCCAACATCAGCAACCCCTGCTACCCTCGGGGTTACAGTACCACCTTCACCCTGGGGCACATGTTCGGCAGCCTGTGCACAGAGAAGCAGAGGCCCGAGAGCTTCAACCCCAACGAGATCGTCACCTTCACGGGAACTAGCGACCCCTGGCTGTGCAGGGACAAGGTGGCTTCTGTGTTTGACTTCAAAGCTTGCCAGGAGCAGGAGGCTTGTTCCTTTGATGGCGTTTACCAACCCAAGGTTCAAGGGCCATTTGTGGTGAGAGCGAAGACCTGTGGGGGCGGGGCTCCGCACCCGGGGAGTGTCTCTCTTCCACCCCACCCCCTTCCTCCGTCCTGCTCCTCTTTATCCCCTCCCCGGGTGGCTCCACAGCACACTCCTCTGAAACTCACCTCTTCTGGCCTGCTCACAGGCCTTCGCAGGATTCTATTACACAGCCAGTGCGCTAAACCTCTCTGGAAGTTTCTCCCTTACTTCCTTCAACGACAGCAGCTGGGACTTCTGCAGACACACTTGGAGTGAGGTCAGTGTTAGAAAAGAGAAGGTGAGCATCAGAACAGACAGAACACCAGTGGGTGTTCGTGCGTGTGAGCGTGTGAGTATGAGTATTCATGTGTGTGTGTGTGTGTGTGTGTGTGTGTGTGTGTGTGTAAGCATGTATGAGCATACATACTTATGCATGTGTATCTGTATGTATATGCATGTTTTTACTGGCTCTAGGGGCAGCAGGACCTAGAGAAAGGAGCCGATAAATCAGTGAGACTAAAGTCTCGTGTGACGGCCAACATTATTCAGAATATCTGACAGTTTATACTCTGAGAGTTAAGAAGAGTCACCAGAATAAAATGTACAATCACAAGGACAAGCCACACATTCTATAGGGTCATAAATAACAATAGCTGGTTGTAATTGATAATCTCAAGTGAATTGACTCCTAACTGCTACACCTAGGAGAAGCACACAAACACATTCCAAGAACAGTTCAGGGTTCTGATGAAATGGAGGTCAGAACTCTCGTCCTGTGTTCTTGACGTTGTCTCACAAGCACTTAGAATGCCCCTCACACAGGTCCATTCCTCAGCATGTGTGTACATATGAGCGTAAGTATATATTTATATGTGTGTATATTGTGTGTTCAAGGTTAGCCTGGCTATATGAAACCTTATCTGAAAATAAACAAATGAAAGAGCATGGTAGATTGAAGCAGAGCTTGGTGTAAATAGTCTCATGACCTCCTGGGTCCTGATGCTATGCTGGGTAGACAGACATTTCAGCTCTTGTGCAATTGTGTTGTCGCTTTCGTCTGAAATTATGAAGATGGATTTTGAAACACTGTGTCGTCCTCAGGTGCTCCCAAGTGCACGTTTTGAGATTCACCTGCCTGCTCCCTACTCTGGTTTCTTTATCTCCTTTCCAGCTCCCGTCCCTGCTCCCCAGGTTTGATGAGGCATATGCCCGGTCCTACTGCTTCTCGGCCCACTATATCTACCACTTGCTCGTCAACGGATACAAATTCACTGAGGAGACTTGGCCTCAGATACGTTTTGAAAAAGAAGTAAGTCAATGAACACACAAACTGTTTTCTCTCTTCCTCTCCGGAGAAAGGCTTGTATGCATGGGTGTAGAAGAGAGGTCAAAGGTTAAAGGATGCTCTAATCTTGCTGGTCATCTGTGAGCACCCCAGGAGGAGAGGTGGTAGGATTTAAAGCAATTGTTTCCAGAGTGCTGCAGATGAGAAGACTGGAATTGAGTATAAGGACATAAGGACGGTGAGGTTCCCAAGGGTGGGATGTCTGGGCATGCCAACCTTCGGCTCAGGGCTGGAGCCTAGTCAGTGCTGAGGAACGTTTTGGTGAGAGACTGTGAAATATGATAAGTGTCTGAGACTTTCATCCTAAAAAAGAACTCCAAGCTAAACCCACTTTAAAAAATTCTTTTTCTTTTTCTTAGGGTTTCAGTACTTAGTCCTGGCTGGCCTGGAACTCACTATATAACCCAGACTGGCCTGTAACTCACTATGTGAGTACTGGGATTCAAGATGTGCACCACCACTCCTGGCTTGTAATTTATAACAAGGCTCTCCATGTTATATAAAAGACATGTAAGATACAGCTTTGAAGAAAAGCTTAGCACCTTTTCATTAAATAAGAGTTTTCTTCTTAAAGGAGATTGAGGTCACTGTGTTTGCAGACAAAGCTTAGGGATGGGGAGGCCTTCTTGTAGTAATATGTAAATGAATGGATGGCAATAAACAAGATAAGTGGATGGGTGGGTGGGTGGGGGGGTGGATTAGATAGATGACATAGTGGATGATTGATGAATGGATGGGTAAATATTGGAATGATAGATAGATAATTGGAAAGAGATAGATGGACAATTAATTAGACACCTGGGTAGATATGTGATAACTAGCTAGTTAGACAGATATTGCCTGGTGACGAAGATAGTTAGGAAGTGGAAGGACACAGCTGTTTCACGCAGTCATCATAGCTCTGTGACTCTGTCTGGCCAGTACTGTGCTCCTCCGTTCTGAGATGATTTTCTCAGTTCAGGAATAGCTGAAGTAAAACCTGCAGGATGTCTGGAGCCATTCTGTTCAATTCCAGCTTTGGCAAAATTAGATTAATCCAATCAATATCCTGAATTAAGCTTGGGACTGTGTATTTTCATGTAAGTAAAATTGAGTCATCTTAAAAAAAAATAAATGCTGTCTGGAGGTTCAGACTGTTGGTAGCCTGTGTGCTGAACCCTGCTCCTAGCAAGCGCAATCATCCTCCAAAGCACATTGTAAGAATGGAGAATATCTCCACTGAGTATCAGTCTGCATTGAGGAGAATATCTCCACTGAGTAGCAGTCTGCATTGAGGAGACATCCTTGGTTTAATTTTCCTTCTGGGCACTGGCCAGACAGCTGGTAAAAGCACTTTCCAATGAGCCTTGTAACCCGAGTCAGTCCCAAAACCCACACTGGAGAAGACAATTGACCCCTGCAAGTTGTCCTCTGACCTCCAGGTGCAGTCACATGTATGTTCACACACACACACACACACACACACACACACACACACACACACACAC
>CAJQZJ010003646.1:3221340-3255343 GCA_907164525.1 Lophiomys imhausi | reverse complement strand
GAACTCACAAAGATCCACCTGCCTCTGCCTCCCAAGTGCTGGGATTAAAGGCGTGCACCACCACCGCCCGGCTTGAACTTAGTTTTGCCTTATGATTAAGATGGAGACTAGCTGGATGTGGTAGTGCACGCCTTTAATCCCAGCACTTCGGAGGCAGAGGCAGGTGGATCACTGTGAGTTCACGACAGTCTTGTTTTCATAGTGAGTTCCAGGCCAGGAGGAGCTACATAGTGAGACCCTGTTTTGTTGTTGTTGTTGTTTTTGTTTGTTTTTTGAGACAGGATTTCTCTGTGTATCCATGGATGGCTGTCCTGAACTCTCCTTGTAGACCAGGCTGGCCTTGAACTCACAGAAATCCGCCTGCCTCTGCCTTCCGAGTGCTAGGACTAAAGGTGTGCACCACCACGCCCTGCAAGACTCTGTTTTAAAAATGGGCAGTGGGAGAAAAGGAAGGGAAGGGAAGGTAAAGAAAAGGAAGAAAAAGGAATGGAAAAGGAAAAAAGAAAAAGGAGAGATGGGCCTATCAGAAGAAATGAATGTGGAGTGGAGCCCTCCCTGACAGGAACCCTTTCTTTAACCACAAACAGGCCTGTTTGCCTGCACTACAGGATTGCATTCACTGCTGGGACTGCACTGTTTTAACCCTGGACTTAAGACAGACTTGTAGGAGACTTGGTTTTCTGACTGTCTTTAGTACTGAAGGTGGAACCCCAATTCTTTGTGGCTGTGGTGTAGTATCCAAACACAGGCAACCCCTTTGATTTTTTTAGATCACAGTTCTGTTTGGGGTTACCTTGTAGGGCTGACAGTAATGTGGGGTAGGACCAGCCTGTAGTTCTCTACCTGAGAAATGAGCCATCTGCTCTCCTCCACAGGTGGGGAACAGCAGCATCGCCTGGTCCCTAGGCTACATGCTCAGCCTGACCAACCAGATCCCAGCTGGAAGTCCCCTGATCCGCCTACCCATACAACCACCCATTTTTATGGGAGTCCTGGCCTTTTTCACGGCTGTAGCCTTGCTGTGCCTGGCATTTCTTTTGTACCTATGTTCAGCATTCAGGACCAAGGAACGCTCTGAGAATGCCTTCGACCAAACAGTGGATTCTGATTGAGCTTTCCAAGCAGCAACTGGAGCCTGAAGCTGCCTATAACCCACCAGAGTGAGACCAGGCAGTGTGAGCGGAGAGGTTGCACCAGGACATGCTCCACGGTTAAACACCAAGGTCGTGCGCCTCTCAGCTACCGGTTCCTGCCAGAGCACCTCCTGGGAGTCCCTCAACTTCTCAGTCAGAGTTGCCTCTGCAACCTTCCCTACCTGCTTGCTGCTCCGCTGGGAACCAAGGAGACTCAAACAGTCATGGTCAGGCTGCAGAGGAAGCTGAGACTGGAATTTAATGTGGAAGAACTGACCACAGGGCTCCGTTTCCACTTTCTCTCCCTCCATGTTCCTCCTAGCAAGACACCCATCATGGCTCTGATCACATATTTCATCCTGTGTCTTTGTCCTATAGATCCTTTGTGAGACTTTCTTGTGTTTTGGTTGTTGAGTCTAGCCCTATCTAAGCCGCTAGTACTTTCTTTTAGCAATCCCATAGGCATTAAGCTCCTGACTTGTGGCATTTAGTGGGGAAGATGATATGTTTTGAGACAGAGTTGCATACAGCCCATGCTAGCCTCCAATTCACTGTGTAGCCAAGGGTGACCTTGAACTTCTGATCTATTCCTGGGTGCTGTGATTTTGGGTTTATGAGGTGCTGGGGATGAAACCCCAGGGCTCCATGCATGTTAGGCAAGTAAGCATTCTACCAGCTGAGCCACGTGCCCAGGCTAAGTAGCGTGATCCCATATCCCCAAGGATAGCTGGGCTCTGTCATGTAGGCAGAACTTGAAGCGCAAAGACACAAAGGACCCCCCTAAAATGGTACCTATTCTCATTGCAGAATTCCCACTTGGGGCTCTGGTGTGTGTCATCATCCTAACTCCCTCACTGCTGTGCCCTCTGGTAACCCACCCAGTTGCCTGCATTGGGGCTGAGGTCACTGACCCAGGAAGGCTCCTGCTCAGGGCGCCTTTGGACTATCACCACGGCATGTGGTTTTTTTCCCACCACTCCCACAGGTGTACCTGATCCTTTCCTCACATATCCCTGTCTGGAATTTGCTGACCAATTACTTTCCCCAACTGCAGTTCTGCATGCATAGCTCCTCCACATCTTGACTTTAGGGAAAGAAAAGGTAGTCTCGGGAATGTTTGCCTCTAGAGTGGGATGAGACAGGAATTCAAATGCAACAGCTACAAGCTACAAATCAAGCTGTTTCGCATGGCTGGTTGTTGGATCCATATGGAATAAATTCTTATTTTTATTTTGCAATGTGTACTTGTGTATTAACTTAAAATGTTAATGTGTATTAACTTAATTAATTAGCTTATTGATTAATAAGATAATGTGCATTAACTTAAATATGATTCTCTTTCTTCTAAGGACACAGGATGGTATTTTTAAAAGGAAAATTGACTCTCACCACATAGTTCTCACCCTGTCTTCTCTGTGCTGGGGTTCCAGGCTTTATTTATTGCTTGACTAATATGAGTTCTAGGTTCTGAACTCAGGTCTTCAGGCTTGCATGTCTTTTACTGATCGGCTGGACCGTCTCTCCAGCCCTTGTTTTGGTTTTGAGGCAGGGTCTTGTACAAACTCACAAAGATGCATAAATCAGACATAAATATAGGGGCTGGAGAGATGGATAGTTGGTTAAGAGTACTGGCTGCTCTTCTAGGGGCCCAGGATTCCGTTCCCACACCAATAATGGCAGCTCACATCTGTCTGTGGCCCTAGTCCCAGGGGATCCGATTCCTTCTTCTAGCCACCTCCAGCAATGAGTGTATGTGGTGCACAGTCAGACATGTGAGCAAAATGCCCATACACATAAAAATTAACAAATAAATGTTTAAATAAAAGTAAAATAAGCCGGGCGGTGGTGGCACACGCCTTTAATCCCAGCACTTGGGAGGCAGAGGCAGGCGGATCTCTGTGAGTTCGAGGCCAGCCTGGTCTACAAAGTGAGTCCAGGACAGCCAGAGCTGTTACACAGGGAAACCCTGTCTCGAAAAACCAAAAAAAAAAAAAAAAAAAAAAGTAAAATAAATCTTAAGAAAAAAAAGAATGTTAAATATCTTGATTTTACTTGCCAATCTCTGATTCCTAGAAGCCTCACAGCTTATTAATTTAAAAACAAACAAGTATTGAATAAAATCAGAACAGTTTTTTTGTGCTTGCTTCTAAAAAGCACTGCATGATCATGCTTAAATAGCAACTTCTAGCCGGGTGGTGGTGGCGCACGCCTTTAATCCCAGCACTTGGGAGGCAGAGGCAGGCGGATCTTTGCGAGTTCGAGGCCAGCCTGGTCTACAAAGCGAGTCCAGGACAGCCAGAGCTGTTAAACAGAGAAACCCTGTCTCGAAAAACCAAAAAAAAAAAAAAAAAAAAGAAACAAAATAGCAACTTCTTGGTGGTGCAGGCCACCGTCACTTGAAAGCCAGGCCCTCGTGTGTCTCCTCTCGCCAAGGACGCGTCTCCTTTGACATGTCTCTGTTTCTCACACCTGTGAGTGAGCTCTATCAGATAACCCTCACTCGGCCGTATTCCTCCTGTGTTATATACACCACAGATATCTCAACCCTGCTGTGTCTACACACACGTCAGAAACACACACCCACACACACGCACTCACAATACACACACATATAGTGGAAGTTCTGATTTCTTTGAAGACACGATTGTGTTGAATGAATGTCTTTTTTGTTTTGGTCTCAGTATGGGATGTGGGAGGTGCTTTGTGCACTGCTGAAAAAACAGACTCATGAGAGAAGCATGAGAAACATCCTGATGGAAGAGCGTGTGACGTTTTGCCAGCCGGAAACTGTCACATGTGGGGAACATGCTTTTTGCTGGAAAACATCCTTTAGTGGTCGGACTCCTTGGAGAGCTTATAAGTCAATAGGAAGTACCTCGTGCCGAGGGCGTGAGGTTGGCCAATTAGAAAATATCCTCGTGCAGATTTTTTGTTTTTTGGTTTTTCGAGACAGGGTTTCTCTGTGTAACAGCCCTGGCTGTCCTGGACTTGCTTTGTAGACCAGAGTGGCCTCGAACTCACAGAGATCCGCCTGCCTCTGCCTCCCGAGTGCTGGGATTAAAGGCGTGCGCCACCACCGCCCAGCTACAGAAGGGCTTTTGCTTGGCATTGCTTCTCATCACTGCTTCGCTTTCCAATACTCCAGACACTTCAAGACTTCCAGACTACACTGCTGCTGCCTTTGCGGCTAAAGATCTCAGCCCAGGTCAGGCCAAAGAGACCTCAGTGTGTGTATATGTGTGTGTGTGTGTGTGTGTGTGTGTGTGTGTGTGTGTGTGTGTGTACTGCTGTCCCAGCTGCTGCGGATTCGGGAGCCTGGCAGTCACTACTGCTACTGATGCTGACGGTTGTTGTGTTCCTCTTGCTGCTGATACCTATTCTTATGCATGCTGTTTTGGTTTGGTTTTTGTTTTTTGTTTTTGTTTTGTTTTCTGAGACAGGGTTTCTCTGTGTAATAGCCCTAGCTGTCCTGAACGTGCTTTGTAGACGAGGCTGGCCTCGAACTTGAACACACAGAGATCCGCCTGCCTCTGCCTCCCAAGTGCTGGGATTAAAGGCGTGCGCCACCAATGCCCGGCTATGTATGCTGTTTTGCTGGACTGCTGGATTTGTCAGGACAAATCGCCCCAATGACATTTGTCTAAAGAGGTCTACGTTCTCTGTCTCTATTAATATCCTTTCTCCTGTACCTTAGGTGGATGGGTTGGAAGGGAGCTAAAAATATTAAAATAATAATAAATAAACAGTTTAAAAGTATGCCTTCACACACATACACTCACAATACACACACACACACACATGCATGCAGGCACGCACTCATGCACGCGTGCGTGCACACACACAGATACACACCCCAGACAAGGCACCTGGCTCTCCACTACCACTGTTGCTCACACTGATGTAGGGTTTTTCATACGCTCACATCCAATCTTCAACTCAGACCTGTGCATGGTGGAATATCGGCTAGGCTCAGCCCCGTTCCTCCCTTGTAAGCTTCCAAGCTTCTGGAGTAGCTTGGATTGCAGGTGTGTTCCACCTCACCCAGCATATACAGAGCTTTTGAATGTCATTTCATGGAGAAAAGGAGATAAGAGGTTAATCTACCCAACATCACACAGCCAGAGAGGACAGAGGGAGGAAGTGATAGTCTGCCCACTGTATTTCAGCTGACTGGGACTTATCTGTCTCACTCCCCACCTCCAGCTGGAGTTCCAGCGCTCTTTCTCTCCCCCCTTCCCCGTTCCTCGTTCCTCACTCTCCTCCCCTCCCCCCTCCCTCTCCCCTCCCCCACTCCTCCATCCCATCTCCCCCTCTCCTAATGTGAGTTCCGGGACTTGAACTCAGGTCCTCATGCTTATGTAGCAAGTGGCCTTACCAGTTAGGCCACTTCCCCAACCCCTGTTTTGGTTTGAGAAAGTTTTGCCATGCAGCCCTGCTAGTGTTTGCTGTATATGCCAGGCTAGTCTCAAACTCTTGGCACCTTCTACCTCAGCCTGCTGCGTGCTGGGATTACAGCCATGCGCCACCACCACACATCCTATACACAATTTTACTTTGTAAAAACACAACTTGAGATCTCACCTAAGGCTTCCCTTCCAAATTTTTTGATCTAATAATAAAAAAATCAAGGAAATATAAAAGCCATGTGTGGTTAAGAACAACACACGTGCCGGGCGGTGGTGGCGCACGCCTTTAATCCCAGCACTTGGGAGGCAGAGGCAGGCGGATCTTTGCGAGTTCAAGGCCAGCCTGGTCTACAAAGTGAGTCCAGGACAGCCAGGGCTACACAGAGAAACCTTGTCTCGAAAAACCAAAAAAAAAAAAAAAGAACAACACATGCATGTCTGTTTTGTGTTTAACTGAACCACTGTGATTATGTATTTATTTTGGCGGTTTGCTGTTTGAACTCTAGCTCTCATGTCCTGGGAAGACTGCGGAGCCACATTCCTAATCCAACTGCTGCTTGTTCCATGCTTCATCCCTCGATGTCTGTGCAGTAAAGTTTTCCAGGCCCCAGTTCTCCTAACAGAATACATCCACCGTGTGCTGTGTTGCACTGGACAGCAGGGACAGAACAGCTGCTCAGAACAGATAAGAGAAGTTAGAAACAAGCTCCTGAGGAACACACGCTGGAGCTAACCCTACCATCTTCCAGAGCACCTCTCTCAGTTCCCCACCCTCCCCACTGCCTTCTGGGTAGGACAAGACAGGCTCAGGGCCAGGACGGAGAGGCCTTTCGGCATGTGTTGCAGGGTGGCAAGGCGTTTTGGTCATTCTTGTCCGCAAAATCTTTTCACTCAGCTCTTTGCACCTGTTCCGATAGAAAGTGTTTCCTTGGGATTTCTCACACAGCACCACTTTGCTCTTCAGCAAATGCAGACTCCTTGGGATAAGCAATTTACTGAGAGGGGCTGGACAGATGGCTCAGTGGTTATGAGTACTTGCTGCTCTTGCGGAGGAGGCAGCTCCTAGCCAGCTATTAACTCCTGTTCCAGGGGACGTGACGCCCTCTCCTGGGCTCTGCAGGTACTGGGCTTGTTTGCACTTGGTGCTCAGAAATACATGCAAACACCCATACACATAAACAAAATCAAATCACTGTTGGGATAACATGCCCCCACGCATACTGAATCAACTGGCTATGAAGGTGTGTCCCTGTATTCTCAGTTGTTAATTGTTGTGCCGGCAGGATGCTGTGCTGCCAGGTGCTGCCAGGATATGTGAATGTCTGTCACTTCCTTACCTCCCCAAAAAGAGGATTCTCTGAGGTTATCATGTTAAGTGGTGGAGGTCTCATGGACCCCAATTTGGCCAAAAGGCAACTCTAAGAGATGGACAGGGTCGTGCTGCTGATTGGTTCACAGTGAGTAAGCTGTGGAACCTTTCCCCCTATGCTAATAGCTTTTGTGTATGAAAAAGGAGTGTGGCTTTTGATAAATAAAGAACTGGCCCTGGAGCCAGGGGAGAGGTATGGAAGCAGAACAGGAACAGGGGAGGGAAGCTGGGCGGTCTAGACCGATAGCTAAGGGACTGCTGTAGGGAGTTAGATTAATATAAATTAGATTTAGTAAATATCTAGGTTTCTGATACAGTCTCTTAATCCGGGGCATGAAGATCAAGTTGGCTGTGAGCAATTAGCTTATCAGTTTATGGACTAAAAACAAGGATAAAGTCACATGAAAGTCATGTGAAACGAGGGGGCGTCTCTATGGACTAAAAATAAGGTTGAAGCCAGGTGAAACAAGGAAAGACTTTATGGCCTGGCATTGTTTTCAGCTGCTAAGTGGGCAGAGCCCAAATTAAGCTGAAGCAGGTGGAACAAGGAGCGATCCTATTTAAGGACAAGTGGATGGAACCTAGGATGCCCCATGCTAGAGAGCTTTGATGCTAGCGAGTCCTCACGCAAGAAAGGACAACGAGTAGTTTGTATCCTCTGGTGGAGAAAGTGCTGGTGGACTGATGGCCAGATCTCCCTGAGGCAGAAAGAAGCTGGTGAGCAGAGAAAGCCTCAGCAAGACAGCAAAAGACCAAGGACTAAACCCCGTGGCTCAGCTTTTGCCTAGAGGGGTTTGACCTGTCCGAACAGTGGCCTGAACGAAACTGTGGCTGGCTTTAAAGACTGAGGCAGAGTGGCAGAGTTGCTGATACAAAGGAAATAAGTTGGCCTACAGGCGGCTGAGGTCTCCCAGAGAGAAGAAAGCCTCAAGCCTTATTTAAGGTGAAACCACCATAGCCAATTTACCCTGACGATTCTATGTCTGAGATATTCCAGAAGAAAGACTGCTAAGTACATTAAAGGGTCTACCCCAGAGACTGTGTTCCTGATGACTGAGGACCTGCCCCAGAGACTGTATCCTTCTAAAAGGTTATGAAAATAATTGTAATAGTTATTAATAGGTTTAGTGGTTAGGTCATAGGGGTTGTAGGCATTTGTAGGATTAGTAGTTAAGTGTTTATATTTGTTATAAGTGAATATAGTGACCAATAAATAATAGTTAATAAATTTTTAAAAGTTTGGTTTCAGACTGCCCCAGAAACAGGCTGGCAGCTTTATGTTATACACCATCTTTCTTACTAATCCCCAAGAGGGACGGACCCCTGAAAGCTCCTGTAATAACAATTAAGAAATCATCTGAAATAGGGCTCACTTGGGGCTGCAGATGACGCAGCAGTTGAGTGTTGTCTTGCTGCTCTTACAGAGAGAACCCTGAGAACACAGAAGCTCTTGCAGAGTTCAGTTCCACGGCTACTCCCAGCTTTAGAGGATTAGATGCCCTCTCTGGCCTCTGAGGGGACTAATCACTCCCCCCCCCCATTAGTAAAAAGTAAGTAAAGTGCTTAATGTCCATAAAGGATTTGGATTTGGGGGCTGGAGAGATGGCTCAGTGGTTGAAAGCACTGGCTGCTCTTCCAAAGGGCCCAGGTTCAAATCCCAACACACACACACACACACACACACACACACACACACACACACACACACGGCAGATCACAGCTGTCTGTAATTGATGGAGATATGGTGGTGCACATCTTTAATCTCAGCACTCAGGAGGCAGAGGCAGGCAGTTCTCGGCCTGTTCAAGGTTAGCCTGGTCTACAAAGTGAGTCAGGGACAGCCAGGGCTGCACAGAGAAACCCCGTCTCAATCAATCAATAAATAGAAAAGGCCTGGATTTGGATCCTCATCACACATATGAAAAGTTAGCATTGATGGCCTGTGGTGGCCAGCCTGACTAGCTGAACTGGGAAACTGTGATTCAGTGAGAGACTGCCTCAATCTGAAAAGAAAGAGTGAAGAGTGACTAAAGAAGACACCCCGTGTACTGTTTTGTTTTTGTCTGCTTGACACAAGCTAGGGACACTAGGAAAGAGAGATGCCTCCATAAGAGGCAAGTCTGTAGAACATTTTCTTTTTTCTTTTTTTTTTTTTGTTTGTTTTTTCGAGACAGAGTTTCTCTGTGTAGACCTGGCTGTCCTGGAACTAACTAGCTCTGTAGACCAAACCAGCCTTGAACTCAGAGATGCATCTGCCTTTGCCTCCAAGTGCTGGGATTAAAGGTGTGTTCCATTTTGCCCGACTGTGTGAAACATGTCCTTAATCTGTGATTAACGTGGGAGGGCCCAGCCCACTGGGGGCTGCTTCACCCCTGGGCTGATGGTCATAGGGAGTCTAAAAGAGCAGTAAGCCATGTTCTTCCGCGGCACACGTTGCTTTTGGTCAGATGTCTTCTCGCCCTCACTGGAATAGAAAGCACACCAGGGCCGCGAACATTGGGCTCTAACTACCACATGCTTAGAAGGATGCGCACACCTGTTCATACACAAAAAACTACATATCTTTTAAAGGAAATCAGTCAGGGTAGAGGTAGTTTTGGGTTCATTTCTGGCACAGACATTGATTTTTTTCTCTTTGAGGCTTCAAATGTTTCCTCTGCCAAACTCAGGCCTCCATCCCCAGTGAGCAGGAAATCCGGGGTACATCCCAGAGCAGCTGTTGGCAGAAGCATTGGGGGGTATCAGGTCTGTGACACGCTGAGCTGGGTGCCAGCTGTCTTTCTGCAACAAGCCAGGGACAGGACCAAATAACAAGGACAGCTGCTGAAATCTCCTGAGAGCACTCCTGGGGCTTCCACCCTCGTTGTAGGTGCCAGCCAGGCCAGCCTTTTTCTTTCTTTCTTATTTCTGTGTATATGTGGCACATTCCTTCAAGGATGTGCTCTGGTCTTTCCAGGAGGAAAAATCAAAGTATTAAAACCTTGGAGGGCCGGGTGTGGTATTGCACACCTTTAATCCCAGAACTAGGGAGGCAGAGGCAGCCTGGTTCCAGAGGCAGGGGTTCGAGACCAGCCTGGTCTACAAAGTGAGTCCAGGACAGCCAGGGCTGTTACACAGAGAAACCCTGTCTCAAAAAACCCTTAGGAAAACAAAAAACAAAAACAAAACAAAACAAAAAAACCTTGGAGGGTGTCCTGGTGAGGTGACAGAGGGCCTTGGATACCAGGCTATGCATAGGTTAGCGGATAAACGTGAACACTGGAGGGATGGGAACAAGGTGACATAATCTGACTGTACACTTCTGGAAAAGTCCTGTAAACTGAAGGATTCCCCAGTGTTTCCCAAAGTGTGTTCACTATACCATTGGCTTCTAAACTGTCGCAGCCCTCTCCGACCTGTGTTCTCTGGTAGTAGGGGACGGAACTCTCATTAGTGAGAAAAAAACATTTTCTTCTCTTAACAAATGTTAATATACACTTGGAGAAAAAAAAAGACAGAGCTGCTACACAGAGATCTTTGCTGCACAAAGTAAACCCTCCTGTAGTAAACTACACAGGATGAAGAGACAGCACGATCAGAACCTGCTACCCTCTAGCAACTGGCAGCCTGAACCACAGAAAAACAAGACTGTTACTCATTTGTTAGGTGGTTGTTTTTGCTTGCTTTTTCCCATGTGTCCAGAGTGCACGTTCACTTGTGTGTACATCGATGTAAAGGCCAGTAGTTGACTTCAGGTGACCTCCTTCATTGCACTCACCTTATTTTTTGAGACAAAGTCTGTTGTTGAACCTGGAACTCACCAAGTAGGACAGGTTCTTTAGCCTGTGAGCCTCACCCTCCTGAGGGCTGGGACTACAGGTGGGCCCCCACACCCATAGCAAATTGATGTGGGTGTTAGAGATTTGAAGACCTGACTTATCAAGAAGTGCTTTGCCCACCAAGTCACCCCCCAGAGCCATAATCCATATTTCTGACATTCAAGGGTTTGCCGGCTATGAATTTTATGTAATATAAAATAATGCAGTATATTCTTTTCATATACTTCTCTTAGTGTTCTGTGTGAATTTCACCCATATTGTTCCAAAGTCTCTTGATTACAGGCTACCAAAAGTTATCCATTCTCTTGTTTATAGTGTCCAATGTTATAAAATAAATAAAAAGGGCTGGGGGTGGTGGCACACACCTTTAATCCCAGCACTTGGGAGTCAGAAGCAGGTGATCTCTGTGAGTTCAAGGCCAGCCTGGTCTACCTAGTTCCAGGATAACCAGGGTTACATAGAGACTTTGTCTTAAAACTAACAAAAACAAAAACAAAAAAACCCTAAACAACAAAGAAAAAAGTATTTTTGTTTTTTTGAGACAAGGTTTCTCTGTGTATTGTTTATTTGTTTGTCTGTGTTTGTGTGAGGGTGCAAGTGCCACTGGGTGTATGTGGAGGTCAATACTTGTGGGAGTAGTTTTTCTGCTTCTACAGCGTAGATCCCTGGGACTAAACTCAGGTTATTAGACCTGGCAACAGGCACCATTACGCACTGAGCCATATCACTGTCCTGGACTGAACTGGCTTAGAAAAAGTATTGTTATATCACTCTTGTTCTTGTCTTTGAAAATTGTATTTTTCAGCAGGGCGTGGTGGCACACACCTTTAATCCCAGCACTAGGGAGGCAGAGGCAGGCGGATCTTTGTGAGTTCGAGACCAGCCTGGTCTACAAAGTGAGTCCAGGCCAGCCAGGGTTACACAGAGAAACCCTGACTCAAAAAAAACAGAACAAAACAAACAAACAAACAAAATTGTAATTCGAGCCAGTGATATGGCTCGAATGTAAATATATAAAAGCAAAACATGACATAACATAAAAGGGTGGAGGGGCAGATTTCTTCCCAATGATTCAACGGAATACTTGATAGAAAGTCTGAAACCCTAAGACCCAGGATTCTGGACCCAATCACAGCCCTATTTTGTTCCAAGTGTCCTGTATCTTTGTTTTTGGGAGAGGGTTTCTTTGTGTAGTCTTTACTGCCCCGGAACTTGCCCTTGTAGACCAGACTGGCCTCCTGCCTTGAATTCATAATTGCTTCTGCCTCTGCCTTCCGAGTGCTGGGCTGGGATTAAGGGCCAGCGCCAGAGGGCTGAAGAGATTGCTCAGCGGTTAACAGCACTGACTGATCTTCCAAAGGACCCAGGTTCAAATCCCAACAGTTCACAGCTGTCTGAAATGGCTAGACGTGGTGGCGCAGGCCTTTAATCCCAGCACTCGGGAGGCAAAGGCAGGCGGATCTCTGAGTTCAAGGCCAGCCTGGTCTACAGAGTGAGTCCAGGACAGTCAGAGCTCTGGACTGTTATACAGAGAAACTCTCTCCAAAAACCAAAAACCCAAGATCTAAACAAGCCAAAATGAGGAAATTACAACGCCAATTTCACAGCACGTGTCTCAGAAGCTGCAACCGGGAGAGAGCCGGCACCGCCATATTACTACCCACGGAGCATGCGTAAAGGCACGCACGTTCCCCCCGACCAATCCGTGGCCACGTTGGACGTCGGGGCGGAGCTTCCGCCGGCACATGCGCAGGACCGGGCGGGCCTTCTCTCTTCTCGCCGAACGCCGCCGACATGGTGAGTGTGTCTGCTGAGGGCTCCTAGCGCGGCCGTATTGCCGCGCGTCCTCCGCCCCGGGCGGCCTAATCCCGGTGTGGGGTGGCCCTGCGCGACCCGGGCTGCGCGTGGGAGGCTGCGGGGCGCAGGCTCCAGCCCCCGGGGAGCGCGGCTCGCGGTCGCGTGGAGGGCCCCGCCGGGCGCCATGGCACGCGTGCGCAGAGGCGGAGTGGTCCGGCCCGAGGTGCGGGGATGGCGGTGCTGCTGCGGCCTCGAACCCTCTCCGCCGGTGTGGCGCCTCGCGGGCTCCTTTCAGTCCATTATCTCTGGAAAAAGTGAACCGGAGAGTGGGTTAGACTCGACAGGGAGTTTATCGCACGGAAATTAAGAGTGGAAGGCGGGAGAATATCAAGGATGGGTAAGAGCAATTCTAGGCAGGGAGCTTGTGTGGTGGGAAAGTGGCTCCAGGACGTTGTAAGTAAAAAAAAAAAAAAAAATTGGTTGCTAAGCGCAATCCCGGCCTCTAGGGCGTCTCCGAGCCCTGTGTTGTCGGTACACGGTGGACTTAGAATATTTAAAGTCAACCCTTGTTTCTTCTCTCCCTGTTGTAGGTGTTCAGGCGTTTCGTGGAAGTTGGACGAGTGGCCTACATCTCCTTTGGGCCTCATGCTGGAAAGCTGGTCGCTATTGTAGATGTCATTGATCAGAACAGGGTACGTGCGGGACGAAGTGTTTCACAACCTTTATTAACGTGGCAGTAAGGTTGACCACACCGTGGTTGGCACTGAGGGTAGCTAGGGTTGTCCTCGGATGGAGTTCTTCGGGTTACTGCTTTACTTTTGAGGAGATACTGGGCACAGGGTTTGAAGAGCAGACATCCTAGAAGGTTAACTCACCAGGCAAACCAGGCAGACGTCTTGTCCAAAATGCAGGTGAATTTAAATAAGGCAACTGCAAACGGAGTTCAGAGGGGCTGGAGGTAGCAGCTCGGTATCTGAGATCCCTGGTTTTGTGTTCTAGGCTTTAGTGGATGGACCCTGCACTCGGGTGAGGAGACAGGCCATGCCTTTTAAGTGCATGCAGCTCACTGACTTCATCCTCAAGTTTCCACACAGGTAGGATCCTGTTCTGTATTGCTTTCCAATTTTATGCTTTTTTTTCCCCCCTTCGAGAATAGATAATACAGAAGGTTCGGAACCAACCCAGAAAAGGGATTTACATTTAAGCAAAGCAGACTTTACTTAAAATTTCCCCAGTCTGTTTTCCATCATGGAAATTATCTGTATTTGGTCTCTTTCATTTTTTTCTGTTTTTTTTTTGTTTTTATACAATAAATTCAATAGAAAGCCTGCTCTTGTTTCCAGTCACGTTTGGTGTGTTACTGCTGCTGTTAGCGTAACAGAATTGTACCTGTGACTTCATTTGTGTCAGACAAGCCTCAATGAGCAGTAGCCAAGTTGGCCTGTGGTGATTTTTTTTAAATTCATCTGCTTTTGTGGAAAAGATAGTTTGCTACTGTATAGCCCAAATTGTCCCCAAACTTTAGTGTGTGCCCCTGCTTTAAAAATCTTGTCTGATTTGATGGAATTGTAGTGTGTGTTGGTTACAAAGTAGATGACGTAAAGAAGTGTGTTTCCAGCATTTGAAAAATGAAGGCAACAGGATTGTGTGTGATCCTTTTTTCTCTTGGAAATGCAAATTAAAACACTACTGTGTAGCCGGGCAGTGGTGGCACACGCCTTTAATCCCAGCACTCGGGAGGCAGAGGCAGGCGGATCTCTGTGAGTTCGAGGCCAGCCTGGTCTACAAAGCGAGTCTAGGACAGCCAGGTCTGTTACACAGAGAAACCCTGTCTCGAAAAACCAAAAAAAAAAAAAAAACCACTGTTGTGTAGCCGGGCAGTGGTGGTGCGTGCCAGTAATCCCAGCACTTGGGAGGCAGAGGCAGGCAGATCTCTGAGTTCAAGGCCAGCCTGGTCTACAAAGCTGTCCAGGACAGCCAGAGCTGTTATACAGAGAACCCTGTCTTGAAAAACAAAACAAAAAAAACCCACTTCTGTGTGGCTGTCAGATCTGCAGTGATTTTTTTGGTGTGATGAAGTATCTGCTGTAATGTACCACCACATAGTAGGTCTAACCTGTGGTTCTGGAGAAAAATGCAGTTCAGTAGTAGGGGAGGGAAAGTTAAAGTCACATATACTGTAGTAACTGCTGGTGAGTCTTTAAGGTTCACAGCAGAAGTGGAGTTTTTTGTGATTAAGAAACTCAGCCAAGTTAATATACAAAATGTAAACAGGTGTAAGGAGTAGCTTTTACATGTACTATGTAAGTAGCAGCAAATGTGTTCAAAGGTGATTTTACAATCTTTGAAAAAAATTTTGACATGACTTGCCATAGAGCTGATTTATTAATATGTGGTCTTGATCTTCACAGTGCCCGCCAGAAGTATGTCCGGAAAGCTTGGGAGAAGGCAGACATCAATACAAAGTGGGCGGCCACAAGATGGGCCAAGAAGATTGATGCTAGAGAAAGGGTAATGGTGTGGTGCCTTTGTGTTCTGGAGGGTAGATGCTGGGCCTGTATGCTGATGAATGGCGGGAGAGATAAATTTTTTTTCTTTTATCAGAAAGCCAAGATGACAGATTTTGATCGTTTCAAAGTTATGAAGGCAAAGAAAATGGTAAGTTTTCTGATGTACATTTTGTATTTATAAATTCCTTAGGTTGGGGCCAATGAGATAGCTCAGTGGGTAAAAGTACCCTGTGTTAGCCTAATGACTTGAGTCTTAGAAATATTATTTAAATTTAGTTGTGTGGAAGAAGCAGTTAATTATTTTTTAACAATGGGCATAAAGCAAGTTTTGTGTGAGTTTGTAGCAAATTCTCTCATGTGGGTTTTTTTTTCCCCAGAGAAACAGAATAATCAAGACTGAAGTCAAGAAACTACAAAGAGCTGCTATCCTGAAAGCTTCTCCCAAAAAAGCCCCTGTTGCTAAGGCGGCCATTGCAGCAGCGGCTGCAGCAGCTGCTGCTGCTAAAGTCCCAGCCAAGAAGGCAACAGGACCAGGCAAGAAGGCTGCTGCCCAGAAGGCTGCAGGCCAGAAGGCTGCAGCTCCTGCTAAGGGTCAGAAGACCCCAGCCCAGAAAACATCTGCCCCAAAGGCTGCTGGCAAGAAAGCATGAGGCTGTACAAGGAATAAAGGTTCTTTTTGACACATTGGCAAATCTCATGCGTGGACTCTAAGCTTGTCAAGTGGGTAGTGGAAGACTGGTAGGATTGTGAACAGGATCGGTTATGAAACTCATTCTACCCAGGCCATAACACTTGAGAGTCAAACTGACCCTGTATTGTACAAATAAATGTTTCCACAAACGTAACATGCCATCATTTTGATGAAGCAGTCTAGTGCGATTCTTTAAAGATAAAATGGGTCTGGGCCATAGCTTAGTGCTAGAGTGCTTGCCTATGTTCTGTGTGGTGGGTTTGGGATTTTTTCCCCCCTTTCTGCAGGGGGATTTTGATAAGTTTGGACTGTAAAGTATGCTTGAGTATTTCTAGGAAAGTGCTGTTGGTCATTGTAAGAGAATGAATGGAAAAGCAAGCAGAAAGTCACTTGTAGAAGTCAGGGCTGCGGTACTGGAATACAAGTTGGAAATGATGGGGTAAGGGGGAGGCGTTCTGAGGATAGGATTCAAGCTGCTCCGAGTGAAGGGCATGAGTCCGGCCCTGGTAAAAGTAGACACCTTTGCTCCCAGGCAGAGGCAGATGTGAACTGAGTTAAAGGCCAGCATGGTCTGTGTAGTCCAGGACAGCACTACATGGTGAAACCCTGTCAAAAGAACAAAGGGGTGTGGGAGGCATGGATGAGGCAGAAGAGGCAGGCAGACCTGAGGCCAGCCAGGGCTGCACAGTGAAGGAATGGGCCCTAAGAAGGCATGAGGTGACAGATGAACTATGAAGTCGGCCGTGCAAAGCTGGTATTTCAGTTTAGGCAGCCCTGGTTGGCTTGCAGGATGGGAAGGGTACTGAAGACTCGTGTCTAGGCACCTTGGAGCCAGCTAATGTCAGGGCGGTGATGGTCACCTTTGCATGTCCTCATATTTAGGTATACATGTCTTTAGGGTAAGGATTATGAGAAAGTTATTAACATGGATAGAAGAGGGAATAATTGAGATTAGTACTATGATTCTCCAGTCTCAGCCATCATTTGATTACTGTGTGCTCACCACAGAACTGAGTAGAAAACAGACCTGGGAGATTAAATAGCACCCTCCCCATACCCTCCAGAGCCCTGCAGGAAAGAGTCCTAACACAGAGTTGTAGATAGACCAAGAGGGTCTTTCTATTAAGGGTTGTGGAAAAGTACACAACATGGAACATCTCCAGCCTTGCCACAGGAACGGGTTCCGGTGGAATGTGTATTGCTTTCAGCCACCAAGTGATTTGTTCTGAAGCAGCAGACTTCTCCCAAGGGCTGGGAGACTTGAAGTGGATTATGGCGCCAGAGCCTAGGTGTACTCAGGCTCTGCTCTGGCTGCTAGCAAGAAGGGGCCAATTCTGCCCCGAAATGCTGGTGGCTAGGAACCTAGTACCTGGGACTGGGTTTAGTAAAATCACCTGAGGTCAAATGAGGGGTGGGATGGGGTAGGAGGGAGTAGTCAGGAAATAGTGCCTGGGAGTCAGCAGTTTCAAAGCAATGGTTACTGCAGTGAGGTGTTTGGTGGTTGGTTGTCAGGGATAGTTGATCACTAAGGTGTCTTAACATTGGGACGGCAGTGGACTTAGTGCTTTAGCCCTCCGCTCAGGTTCTCAACCACCACATCTGCTTTTTCCTTTTTGAACGTTAAAAATGTTTTGAGGTAGGGTTTCAAGTAGTCCAGACTGACCTTGAACTTCTGATCCCTGACTAGGCATTTGAAGTGTTGGCATTACAGGCGTGTGCCACCATGCCCAGTGGGAAATAAACTTTAATTCTCTGCCTTATGCTTTCTACTGCCTTATATTAAAGGTTTGTTTTTTATGCAAATAAATGTTTTGCGGTCATGCTATGTCTGTACCTCATGAGTGCCTGGCGTCCGTGGAGGCCAGAAAATGGCGCTGGGTCCCCTGAAACAGGAGTTACAGAGGTTGTGAGCCACCGTGTGGGTGCTGTTAACTGCTGAGCTATTTTTCCAACCCAAAGTCATTAAAATACTTTTTTAAAGTTATGTATGTGTCGGGGTGGGTGTATACTTGTGAGTGCAGTGCCGGGCAGTCCGGAAGAGGGCGTCAGGAACGCTGGAGCTCAGTTGGGCCGCCTGGACGCGGGTGCTGGGAACTGACCCGCTAAGCCATTTTTCCAGCCACGTGAGCGTGAGAAACTGCACACTGAGGGTCCAATCTTGTAGAGGTGTGACTTTTTTTTTTCTTCAATCAGTGTTGCTATTTAAACGTGGTGTCAGAGAAATAGCTCGGAGTCAATTTGGGTAATATAGGCATGAAGCCCGGTAAGGCTTCTCCCTCCCCTCCTCGCCCTCTCCTCCTTCAGTCCCCTCCCTCCCCGCCGTCCCCTCCCTCTCCTCCCTCTCCTCCGTCTCCTCTCCTCCGTCCCCTCCCTCCCGCCCTCCCAGTGCGCATGCGCCCAGTTGTTGCCGAGCCCACCCCTCAGGCCTTCCCGGCGCACATGCGCCGCAGCCTGAGGAGCAAGTTAGTTTCTCCTAACTGTCCCGAGCGCTCGTGCGCCCTGAGGCGCCCGGCCCTGCTGCTCCACCCGAACCTCTGGTGGTCCGCTCTGGTGGTCGGCTCTGGTGGTCGGGCGGCGTTACCACCGAGATGAAGCCTTCGGACGGCCTAGAGCGGCCTGTGCGCGCTCACGCTGCGAGCTTCCGGGTCGGCGGCGTGGCGGGCTCCGGCTCGTAGAAGGTTCTGGCTGGCTCACGGCGGCCGGTGTCCGGTCAGAGGCCGGACCTTCTGCCTTCCGCCTGCCAGGAGCCGGCCGTCCGGTGTAGGAGCGCCCGCGCTGCGGGGTGCACTGGGCTCCTGGGGGCGCTCCCGGGCCGCGAAGCTCCTCAGAGGCGCCCCTGCTGTCACACCCACGCTCCCTGTGAGCGCGCCCAAACCCCGCAGAGTGAAGACCAGGCAGCCCCTGCGTGGGGTGTGGAGGAGGTCGGGCTGTGGCAGGGGGAAATACGGAGCCCGGCCGTCACGGGAGGGCTTCAGTGATACAGGGCGAGGTCCCTAGCCCTCGTGCTGCTCTCTCGGCTTCTAGGGCGCTACTTACCCAGGGCCGGAAGACTGTGCAAGGAGTCAGGGTCGCCAGTCAGTCATGCCCCAAACCGCTTGGCCTAAGGTGAGTTAGCATCTTTTCTCCTCAGGCTAACTGTCGGTTATCTGAAAGGCCAGGCTGTGGCCCATGTAAATATGTGTTGGAGGAAATAAATATTGGGAGCGTTGAGGCCCACTTTGCAGATGGTAGTGGAATGAGAGCCACGCCTGACATCCCGTGAGTGTGGACGCTTAGATCGCGTCTGCAAACGAGAGTTACCCGCTGAAGTTAAACTCTTCATTGAGTCGGTTGTGGTGTCCGTTGCCAGTACGATATGCCGAAGAATATCAGGAGTTGGGAGCCAGTCTGGGTACGCCTTTGTGTGAGAGTTGGTTGACAGTGCCTGACGCTCTTTCAGAGGAACAAAGTTTGGTTCCCAGAATCCCTACTGGGCATTTCACGGGCATCTGTGACTCCTGTCCCTTTCAGGGGAGCAGGTGCCCTCTTCTGATCTCTGTAGTGCCTGCATGTGTGGCAGACAACCACCACACATCCATCCATTCAAAACAAACAAGATTGTATTGAACTTGCTTCATCCGCTGTGGACGTGTCCTCAAGAGACAAGTGTCTGTGTGTGAGCATTTTCTTTTAATTCTACCCGCATATGTGGTGTGTGCGTGCAGACATGTGCGCCACAGAGGGTGTGTGGAGGTCAGATGACAACCTTCAGGAGTCAAAGTCAACTCTTGTGGGTTTTTTGTTTGTTTGTTTTGTTTTTTGTTTTTTGTTTTTTTTTTTGAGACAGGGTTTCTCTGTGTAGCCCTGGCTGTTCCGGACTCTGTAGACCAGGCTGGCCTCGAACTCACAGAGATCTGCCTGCCTCTGCCTCCTGAGTGCTGGGATTAAAGGCGTGCGCCACCACGCCCGGCCCAGGAGTCAACTCTTTACCATGTGGGTTCAAGGGATCGAACCCAGGTATTGAGGCTAGGCAGCGAGTACCTCTACCCACTGAGGCGTCTGGGGGAGGAGGGGGCCTGGGAACCAGGTTGCTGTGACCTGTGGGTGCTCTCCACAGACCACTTTGAGTACTGAGTCTGCTTTTTGGGTTTTGTCATGCAAAGTGCACACATGTGTTCGCATGCCTAGTGCCACAGACCCACGGTTGGGAGTGTTTAGGACTCAGAGGGTGGACCCGACCAGGAGGTCAACCTGCCCTCTGAATCCATGTGTAGAAGTCTACCTGCACATTAGTGCAGTTCTCAGCCCATGCGGAAAGGTGCATTGTGCAGGGGAGGGTGGTTGGTGCAGAAGCTCGCAACTGGTCCAGGTGCACAGAATCAATGCACTGCAGTGCCCTGTCACAAATGGGTCATCTGTATCACACCCCAACCCCAGGACTGAGGGACCATCACAGAAGAGGATGTGGAAAGGTGGTAAGAACCAGAGATCAGGGAGAACCAAGGTGAAACACTCTTTTGGACATGGCAGGAACACTGCAGTCATGAACCCACAGCAGCTATGGTGACCTGCATACAAACTGCACAAGATCTCAAGCCAGTCAGCATTCCAGCAAGGAGGAGGGAGGGGTTCATGAGCTCCCTGACCCCTAGCTGAGGAGCTATGGACAGTTGGTGCTTTCTTGGGGAGGGGGTATCAGTTTCTTTCTTTTTTTTTTTTTTTTTTTTTTTGTTTGTTTTTGTTTTTCGAGACAAGGTTTCTCTGTATAACAGCTCTGGCTGTCCTGGACTTGCTTTGTAGACCAGGCTGGCCTCGAACTCACAGAGATCCACCTGCCTCTGCCTTCCAAGTGCTGGGATTAAAGGCATGCGCCACCACTGCCCGGCTTTCTTTTCTTTTTTTAAAGTTTTTTTTCAAGACAGGGTTTCTGTGTGTAATAGCCCTGGCTATCCTGGACTCACCGTAGACCAGGCTGGTCTCAAACTCAGAGATCCTCTTGCCTCTGCCTCCCAAGGGCTAGGATTAAAGGTGTGTGCCACCATGCCTAGCTTGAAATTCTTAAATAATTAGTAAGAAACACATTTTACTTTAAAAAGAAAAGCCAGGTGACAGACTGGAGTATACAAGGGTGGTAGTTTCCTGAGGGTCACTGTAAATCCAGGACTATATTCCTTCTGGTTGCTGTGACTATCAGGAAGCGAGTACTCCATTGGTATTGGGATGGTAGTGAGAGACCCCAGACTCTGGGTGGCACAGTGCTGGGGATCCACATTTGAAAGTGGAAACATTGGGGCATTGATCCCTGGTTGTGGTGCTGACTGCTCTTCCATGAGGCCTCGGGGTTGTGGACTCTTCCCAGAAGCTCAGAGCCCCTTTTGTTTTGCCTCACTCAAGCTTGACCAGGAGTTTGCTGTTTCAGGAGATGGTGACCTTCGAGGATGTGGCTATGTACTTCACACAGAGTCAGTGGGACTGCCTGCAACCTGCACAGAGGGCTTTGTACAGGGATGTAATGCTGGAGAACTATGCCCATGTAGCCTCTCTGGGTAAGACCTTGTCAGAGCTAGGTGGCTCCTCAGGGATTCTGGGAACTCTCGAGGTCCTGAGGTTGGGTGCCTGTAGTAAGGACTTTACTCCCCAACTTGGGGAAATGGTTAGGTTGCTGGGCATCTCTGGTAACTAGTTTTCTACCTGGACATCCTCTTATTCCAGGGGAGGATGTGGCTCTCTTACCTGAAGGCAGGGAGCCTTCTTGGCACGCCAAGGAGTTCTGTGTCTGTCCTTCCTGGGGTAGACAGTTGGTGTCTGCCATTGTGGAAGGTCTCCCCCAGGGAAGCACGCAAGCATCCTTCCTGAGGGAGCCTCCTCTCTTGAGGCCCAGGCCAAGGTCATTATTCCTTCTGAGTCAAGTCATAACCCTCTGGCTGCATTGAGCCCAGGGGTCTAGACCCCTCTCTGCTGCTCTGTCACCTGCAGTCCAGTTCTCTCCCCATTGAGCCTGAAGGAAGGTGGACTGATAGTGGTCTCAAGAACCCACTGGCAATCTGTCCTCAACTTGTTTTTACTCCTTTTCCTTTGTAGCCAAATTCCCGTCTCCCAAACCTGTTCTCATCTCCCAGTTGGAGAAAGGAGAAGCTCTCTGGGTGGTAGAACCTCGAAGAGGCTTCAGTTCTGGTGAGTCCCAGATGCTCTGAAGAAAAGTCTTCCTGTTCTAGGGAGAGAAGTGCCTTGTGCCTCACCAGGTCTGACCTGAGTGTGGAAGAGCAGGCTGGCAGTGTACAGTTCCTGTGGTCATTCTCCGCCTCCCCCACTGTGCCAGGTTCAAAGGCAACCTCTAGGAGCGCCCAAGTCAGTTGTGTTCTTACAACCCCCTCATAGTTCCTTATGCCTTTATGAAGTATAGCACAGAGTGGGTTTTAGCGGTGCTATGGAAGGGGATACTGATGTTTGTCACAGGTACAGGTTTAACTTAAGCAGTCAACAGCGGGAAGAAGCTTTGTTTTAAAACTTGCTCTTAGCCGGGCGTGGTGGCGCACGCCTTTAATCCCAGCACTTGGGAGGCAGAGGCAGGCGGATCACTGAGTTCAAGGCCAACCTGGTCTACAAAGTGAGTCCAGGACAGCCAGAGCTGTTACACAGAGAAACCCTGTCTGGAAAAACCAAAACCAAAACCAAAAAACTTGCTCTTGTTGTACTCTTTAGATCTGTGTTGTGGTTGTCACAAATGAGACTATAGAGGACAGACAGGCTGGGGATGCCCTCCTACCACACACACTCACACTCAATTCCTGTTTCCCCTAGACCACTCCCAGCATGGATTTCCCTGCTTGAGGACTAACGTTCCCAGACTTTCTCCTGGTGCATGCTGGGATGTTGTACGCTCCAGCTTTATTGGGGACTCCACAGAGGCTCACATCTGTCAGGCTGATCTCTGTTCAGCTGTTTTTCCGAGAGAAATTAATTTTCTCCCAAAGAAGCATGTAGGATATTAATAAAAAGGTTACTGGGCATCACATAGAGGTTGGGGTGTCTTCTTTCATGGTAGGGAGTCTCTGGTCAGTCACAGTCAGTGCTGGGTTGTGTTTCTCTGCCTAAGGCCTCTGGTCAGTCACAGTCAGTGCTGGGTTGTGTTTCTCTGCCTAAGGCCTCCTGGCATGCTGCCTTGCTTCCAGGCTCTGATTTCTTTGTGCTCTTCTGGGCCTTGTCTCTGTGCAGCTCTCTATTGATATGGTTTCTGTGCTACCTCTTGGTGACCATCTTCTCTCTCACACTCTTCCTCCCCCACCTCCATTGCCTGCTTTCCTTCACATTTTTCCTGCCATAGCTCACTCCATCTCTTCTACAGGGCTTGCCCTGGTCATCCATCCTGATTATTTCTGGTGTTTTCTCCAGTGTATATCAGTAGGGTTTACTCATTATCCTCTCTCTCTTAATTTCTAGAAATTTATTTTTGCTGGATGTGGAGGCACATGCTATTAATCTCAGCACTTGAGGCCAGGGGCAGGTGAATATGAGTTTGAGGCCAGCTTGGTCTACAGAGCAAATTCCAGGGCTACTTAGAGAGACCCTGTCTCAAAAAACCAAAAATTTAAAAAATACATAATACTTTTTTTATTATTTATATGTGTGTGTTTTCACTACATGCCACATGTTTGGATGATGGCCAAGGCCAGAAGGAGTCAGATGCCCCCAGAACTGTAGTTATAGGCAGCTGTGAGCTACTGACATTGCCAGGATCTGAACTCAGGTCCTCTGGAGGACCACAGGTGCCTTTAACCCCCTGAGCCATCTCTCCAGCCCCTCATTTTTTTTTTTTTTTTTTCAGAAAAAGGTATGTCTCTCAAAATCACCCTGGAAGGGAAGTTTACCACACCCCACTTTCCTCCTAGACACTAGCTAAGGACTTTCATTCTTGTGCTTGCATTGTTTAGATGCTGAGTCCTGGACCAAGGGCGAAGAGCCCCCTTTTGATCAGGAAGCCTCTGAAAAGACAGTGCCCTGCAGAGTGCCCAGTGGGCTGGTGCTCCCAAACTGTTCTCAGCACTTTGACTGTGAGAGCAGGACGGCAAGGCAGGCATTCAGTGCCAGTTCAAACCAGATCCTTCGAGGAGGCATGAAGTTCCACGAATGTAAGGAATGCGGGAAGATCTTCAGATTCAACTCCAAGCTGCTTCGTCACCAGTTGACTCACAATCGGGAAAAGCTCTTCCAATGTAAACAGTGCCAGAGAACATTCAAGTCCTCCTATGACTGCATCATCCATGAGAAGAATCACTTTGATGAGGGGCCCTACAAATGCAGGCAGTGTGGGAAAGGCCTGAGTTCCCACACGGCCCTCACCCAGCACCAGATGATCCACACTGGAGAGAAGCCTTATGTCTGTGAGGAGTGCAACAGGACCTTCCGGAGGAGCACAACCTTCCTCCAGCACCGGAGGCTGCACGAAGGGCAGAACCCCTTCCAGTGCCAGGAGTGCTGCAAAATATTCAGGTGCCGGTCACTTCTCATCATCCACCAGCGAGTCCACACGGGGGAGAAACCTTACCAGTGTGTGCGCTGCGGCAAGGCCTTCTCTCACAAAGTAGCTTGCGTCCTACACCAGAGACTTCACACTGGGGAGAAGCCGTATGAATGCCAGGTGTGTGGGAGAGCTTTCAGGTGGTATGGGAGTTTTGTCCGGCATCAGAAGCTGCATCCTGTGGAGATGAAGCAGACTCAAGGTGGTTCCCGGGCCCTCCATCCAGCCTTACCTCAGGATGCTTTGCAGGAGCCACGTGCCACTCCTGCAGCCGTGCCTTCCCTAGCCTTTCCTCAAGCCGTGCTGGTTCCCACTTCCAGCCCTTTGCTCTTGCTGCTGCCGGGATTTGGAATACCCTCATCTGCTCCGATAGTGCGTGTGGTCCAGGGCGTTGCTCCCACAGTGAAGACATCCTCGGTTCTTTTCATCCCTTCTCGGCCTCTGCAGCTTTGTGTTAGCACCTCTGTGGGCTCTCTTCACTAGCAGCTGGCACACAGAAATTCACAGAACACCAGCCCCTACAGACTGACGGCAGCAGCTCTGTCTACACTGTAGGTCCTCTGGGCTTAGAGAGCTGCCAGGTCAGTTTGGGAGCCGCCCTCCCCCACCACCACCTATTGGCGTCTTGTAATTAGAAAGAAGCAACCTGAGGGCCAGTGAGAAGGCTCAGGAGGTGAAAGCACTTGCCACCTGAGTTCATTCCCTAGGATCTCCACAGTAGAAGGAGAGAACTGACTGTCACAAGTGTCTTCTAACCCCCACATGGGTGCCCTGGCACAAGCACGTGTGTGCACATGCACACACTAGTAAACAGGTGAAGAAGCATGCTGGGAGAAATGTAACACGTGCAGGAGTAGAGAATTAGAGTGAGTTTCTGATCGTGCATTTTAGAATTTAATGCAGATTTTTTTCAGGTTTTCTCAGATTTGTGTGTGTGTGTGTATGTGCATGTGTGTGTCACATGTGTGCAGGGGCCCTCAGAGGCCAGAAGTGGGTGTCAGATTCTGAACTAGTAGCTGTGAACAGCCTGGTGTGCGTGCTGGGAACTGAACTGGGGTCCTCAGTAAGAGCAGCCATCTCTCCAGTCCTTCAGTGCAGATTATTTAGTCCGCAGTGGCTAGGAGGACAGTCAGTACCATTGAATGGGGGGGGGGGGGCGCTGGTGTCCCTGCAGTGCAAGTGATGATGTAAGTGACAGAAGTCTTGTGGCTGCCTGGGGTCACCAGTGTGTACAGTCCTATCTACATATAAAGACTTTTCATTTGATTTTTCTCTTTATGTCTAGCCGATTCTCCTCAGCTTTTGTTTTCATAAATAAATACACAGAAATATCTTAGTCTTTATTGTATCTGTCATGCGAACTTTTGCAGGACTTTGGGGGAGTATGGGCAACAGTACAAAGCTACACTGGAATAAATCCCAGTTTAAAACAGGACTTTGGAATTGACGTGGGCTGTGCCATAGGTCCATAGGCTTGTGTGGAGCATTTATGAATTGGGGTTTGACTTGTTCTTGGCTTTAGCCTTGAAGAGAAGCCTGCACTGCTGTGCACAGGGCCCTAGAAAGTGGCCCTGGAGAAAAGAAGGCTGTGTAACTCCTTTCATGCCAGTCACTTTCCTGAACATTGCTGCATCTACCGGTGCTGAGAGAGGGTTTCTCTGTGGAGCGTTGCCTGTCCTGGAACTCAGTCTGTAGCGGAAGCTGGCCTTGACCTCACAGAGATCCGCCCACCTCTGCCTCCCTGAGTGCTGGGATTAAAGGTGTGTGCCACCACGCCCACTCTGTTATCTACTCTTCATACTTTATTCTCCTATATTGACACTGAACAGGAGCAGTGGGTACAGAAACCTTTACATTTGCGTATTTAAACTTCACCATTTCTAGTGTGCTTGCAAACAACACATTTTCTAACACAAGTCCTGTTTTAGGGTGTCAGTGGTGGCTCTGGGCTGCTGGGAGGTAATCTTGGTAAGGGACCTGGGCCTGACCTCTGGCAGTTTGCAAGTCTTTCTTGTCGTCCACCTCCTCCTCTGGAGCCTTGCAGACATCCCAGATCCTGCTTGGAGCCCTTCAGACCTTTATGGGCATGCACAGTCAGCATGCACCCTTACTGGCACTGGAAGCACACCAGGCCCTTGTGATGTCTGTCGCACTGTGCATCTGTGGCCGACCTCTTGGCCTCTGCTGCTGCTGTAGACCTGGACAGCTCTGGCGCTGGACTTTGCTACTGATTGTTTTTACGAAAGTCCCTGGGGCTGGGCCTTCCCTGCAGAACAGGATGGACAGTGTCCCCAGAACATGAATTTCCGGAGATGTGACACAAGGTGGTGGCAGTGGGGGTTGGTGACTCAGTGGGTGAAGGAGCCTGCCATTAGGTCTAATGATCTGAGTCTCATCCCTGAGATCCGTGTGGTGGAAAGAAGGAACCAGTTTCCACAAGTTCTCCATATTATACCACATATACACTATAAAATAAAATGACTGGGTGTGGTGGCTCATGGCTTTAATCCCAGCACTTGGGAGGCAGAGGCAGGTGGATCTCTGTGAGTTCAAGGCCAGCCTGGTCTACAGAGTGAGTCCAGGACAGCCAGGGCTACACAGAGAAACGCTGTCTCGAAACTCCCCCCTTCCTCCCAAAATATAAATAAATATGAATAAATAAAATGAGTTCCAGGACAGCCAAGGCTACTTAGACCTTGCCTTAAAGAAAACTTTTCTAAAGAATAGGGGCAATGACTGAAACAATAACTGAAGAGCCCAAAAGACCCCGAGGCTTAACCTATGGGCCAGGCCTGAGGTTCCCATTCCCAGAAATGGGCTCAGTGGTTACGAGAAAAACAGCTGAACAATCAGACCCTTTAGCCATCTGGCTTGAGAAAGATAAGGTTGTTTACGTTACTTAGCTGCTAAGTGCTGGGTTGAAAACCCTCCCTGTTCTTTGATCAACTCAGGGTCAGCCCCTGCCTTATGATCAGCTCATGGTTGTTGACTAACTAGGCTGAAGGTGTTTGAATGCTCCAATCATGTTGAAGATTACCTAACCCACCCTCAAATTCCCCTGAATGCCTTTTAAAGGAGTGTTCGCGCTCATCTCGGGGTCACCATTTAGGCAAAATGGTGACCCCCGCATGCTGGAGTCTGCAGAAAATAAACATTCATTGCTTTTGCTGCTGTCTGAGTTTGGGTGTCTTCCTCAGTGTGTTCAGAACCCTAACATAACTTAATAGTGGTTTTTTTTTTTTTTTTTTTTTGGTTTTTCAAGACAAGGTTTCTCTGTGTAGCCCTGGCTGTCCTGAACTCACTTTGTAGACCAGGCTGGCCTCGAACTCACAAAGATCCGCCTTCCTCTGCCTCCCAAGTGCTGGGATTAAAGGTGTGCGCCACCACCACCCGTCATCTTTTTTTTTTTTTTTTTTTTTAAGCAAATACATGGAGATACTCTGAGAGGAAGGGGATGGGCAAATAGTGGAATAGTGTGAAAGACCCGGGAGAGGGAAGTCCCTCACCCGACACTTGGGATATCATGGCTGTGGAGAGCCACAACCCTAAGATGGCGCCTGGCTTGATGCCAGAAAGCTCAAGCTTAGCTGTAAACAAGCCTTAGTTGGTAGCGGCTGCCTGGCCCGGTGTGCTTCCTCCTTTTGTGAGCCTATCTTGGATCGCTAGGTGGCATGATCTGATTGGGTTTGAGTAGGCATATAAGGGCTTGGGGAAGAGAGGAGAAAAGAAGCGGACAAGAGGGGAAGTGTATGTGCAAGGTTCCTGAATAAACTGCTTGAAGAAGAATCGTGGTTGTGTCTTTCCTCTGGTCAGGGGGACACGACACACAGCCACCCAAAAACTCAGAAGAGACCTTGATGCAATCGCAAGAGATTTATTTCAGGGAACAGTGCACTGAGGACGCAACTCGTATCCCACGCAGGGGTAGAGGAGCTTGCGACCCCAGCTGCCTGAGGGTGAGGGTCTTACAGAGAAGCATCGCAACTCAAGGGGGTGGGGGATTCACAAGTGGAAAGTACTAACCCATTATTTAGGTAGTCAGCAGGAAACACATCCTATACCCATTGTTCTCAGGAAGAATCTAATCTTATTTTACCATCTACTTTGTGGTCAGCCAGTTTCTGGAACCCGGAGCCCAAGATAGTCGTCTGTTTTATGATTAACTAGTTCCTGGAACCTGGGGCTCATGACTCGACTGATCTTTATTCCTGATTCTACTCTTTTATGGTCAGCTAAGTTCCTGGAACTTGGCTGGCCTGGCCTGCTAAGGGGTCTTTTAAATTTTACCATTCCTTTCAGTTTGGGAATCTTCGTGGAGAAGGGGCAAAATTTGGTACCACTTAGCATCTCTATCTTACCTTTGCCCAGATTTTGAGAAAATGACATTTCTTTTTTTTTTTTTTTTTTTTTGGTTTTTCGAGACAGGGTTTCTCTGTATAACAGCTCTGGCTGTCCTAGACTCACTTTGTAGACCAGGCTGGCCTCGAACTCACAGAGATCCGCCTACCTCTGCCTCCCAAGTGCTGGGATTAAAGGCGTGCGCCACCAACGCCCGGCTGAAAATGACATTTCTAAGAAGAGTGAGATGAAGTGGTGTATCTCTCATTTCTGAATTGACAGTAGTCCTTTGAGACAACAGCAGCAGCCATGGAACCAAACAAAGATGATGTGAGTCATAATTTGTTTGGTTGAACGGACACACAGATACTCTAAGACAGTTTGGTTTGTCCCTGAGGAGACGCTGTGAGCAGCTCTTCCTTCTCTCTGCTCTAGACACTGAGGTGGGGCTGTGGTCAGGAAGGTTTTCCTAATGCAGCTTCAATAAATCAGCTCAAGAATTCCAGCCTTGAGCCGGGCATGGTGGCGCACGCCTTTAATCCTAGCACTTGGGAGGCAGAGGCAGGCGGATCTCTGTGAGTTCAAGGCCAGCCTGGTCTTCAAAGTGAGTCCAGGACAGCAAAGGATATATATAGAAACCCTGTCTCGAAAAACAAAACAAAACAAAAAAAAAGAATTCCAGCCTTGATCCACTAGCGACACAGGACAATGTAACCTGCATCTTTCTTTGACTTCTTCACTACTAACATTATCAAACTTAAGTTTTCTTCTCATTGTTGAATGGATGTTAATTATATACTTCTCAGAAGTGATGCGTATCTGCTGTGGGTTATGTTTGGTTTGCCTGTGTTCCCCAAGCTTGTTTCTTAGGGTGCTGATTCCTGTACCAGGGTCACTAGGGAGCGGTCAGTAGGGACACTGCCCCCTGGAGGGGTTAGTGTGTGTGTCAAGGAAACAATTCTTGTGAGCGTCTCTCTCTTTTTTTTTTTTTTTTGGTTTTTCGAGACAGGGTTTCTCTGTTTAACAGCTCTGGCTGTCCTAGACTCGCTTTGTAGACCAGGCTGGCCTCGAACTTGCAAAGATCCCCCTGCCTCTGCCTCCCAAGTGCTGGGATTAAAGGCGTGCGCCACCACCACCCGGCAAGTCTCTCTTTTTCTTAAGACTTCCTGCCTGCCCTGATGCCATTTGCCCTGTTGCTATGCAACCAAGGTGGCCTCCACCACAGGCCAGACCAGTAGCCTCCAGAAACATGAGTTAAATACGCCTCTTTTCTTTATAAAGTACCCTTGGATTTTTTATTATAGTCCCCAAAAGATGGACGGATACATCATCTGTCTTAATGTGTCATGTCTTGAGGCACACATACATCGTGGGTTTAATTGATTCCATCAGCGATGAGGTGGATAGTGACCATTTGGCTAATGTGTCCACCAGATTTCTCTGTCAGTTGCTTCATTTTGTAATTAATACATGTATGTGTGTGCATGCACAAATGCCTGTGTGTGTGTGTGTGTGTGTGTGAGAGCACACATGGGCCATGGCACATAAGTGGAGGTCAGAGGACAGCTTCAGGGGGCCAGTTCTCTCCTTACTCCTTTTTTGAGGCAGGGTCTCTCACATTATTTGTTGTTTCTGTCCCTGTGCTGTTTATATGAACTGAGTGGTTCTCTTGACTCTGCCTCACATCTTGTAGTAGGAGTGCTGGAGTTACAGGGGTACACTGCTCTTCTGTTTTTTCACGTGTCTGTCGAGGATGGAATCCCAGTCATCCAGCTTGCATGGCCGGTACTTTTTATACACTGGGTCAGCCTGCTGGTGCCAATAAGTGATTTTATGGGAGATGGTCTGGATATATCCTGTTCTTCCCTGGAACCCCACCCTAATGTGTGAATAAAGATGATTCATTTCTATCTGTACATTAGTTGAAGCATGAGATAAAAGTTAAATCAAGTTTTATAGTTCTACTAAATTATTTTTGACACCAAATAGCTTCAGAGTGTCAGCCAAGTCCACACAATTTATCCAGTAGACTAACTGACAAACCATCAGGTGACAGGTGGCCAGTGTCTATAAGATGAGCCACAAACAACACCAGAAGGACAGAGGGAATTCAGACTGAGGCTGGAGCCTGGCAAGTCCTCAGTCACCATGTTCTGCCCAGACCCCATTGACCTTGACTGGGACCACCCTCCAACCACCCTTCAGTCTCAGGATCAGGAAGCCCTCCCTCTGGTGAGCTACTGAAAGCCCATTTTAAATTAATTTTTTTTTATTGATGTGTCTGTGTGCACACACACATGAATGCTCACATGAGTGCAGGTACCCACTAGAGACCAGAAGAGGGCATCAGATCTCCTGGAACTGGAGACAGGTAGCTGTGTGGGATCAGCCAATGCTCTTAACCTCTGAGCCATCTCTCCAGCCCCTGCATATGGAGCTTTTGAAGAGTTTTAGCAGATGAGACGGGAGTCATTTCCATCAGTACTGTTCATACATATCCCCTTGCAGCAAGACACAGGGAGGGCGGCTCCTGAGTCCTACTGTGGCTCCCCTGTGAGATATCTCAAAAGATTGGTTTTGTTTGCTCTTAGCCTTCATATAAAGGATATCATACCGAATGTGTTCTCATTAGTGTCCAGCCTCTCCCTCCCTCTCTTCCTCCCTTGGGACAGGCTGCCCTTGAACTCTCTTTGTGGCCTTGAACTCCTGACCACCCTGTCTCCACCTCTCTCGGGTGCTGGGATCACAGGTGTGTAGTTCTGGCTGCTCAGGGTTGAGCCCAGGGCTTCATGCCACCTAGGCAAGCTCTGTACTGACTAACCCACACCCCAGCCCCATGTCCAACTTCTTTAAGTTAGCTTTGTAAGTAATATTTGTCCATGGAGTCACGTACATTTTTTATTGCTGTGTAGTAATCTTGGATTTTTTAATGCAAATCTCAGAAAGCATATAATTTCATTAATAATTATGTCCATAGGGTCAGGCATGGTGTGGTACACAACTTTGATTACAATCCTTGGAGAGGAGAAGCAGGTAGATCTCTGTGAGTTCAGCGCTAGCCTGGTCTCATTTGAGTTCAGGCCAGCCAAGGCTAGCTCTATAGTAAAATGCTGTCATAAACAAACAAATAAATGACTCTAGTATAAGGAATCTAAATAGATCCTACCTTAAACTGGTTATGAGGATACACACCTATAGCATCACCACTCTGTAGATGGACGTGGGCTACAGAATGAGTCCCAGGCTGCTCTAAGCTACATAGTACAAACAAACCAACACACCCAGAAGGAACCGCTGCAGACCATTCTGAAGTCTATGCTTAGTGTGATGGGAGGTAGAGAGCCGAGGCCCTGGGTGAATCTGGATCACTGGGAGCTGGGAAGCAAAAGTACAGGAACCACGGAAGACTGAGCCACACGGAGCTCAGTTGGAGATTGGTAAATGTGCAATGGACAGTCTCTGGAACTTTGGATGAAAAGCTAGTAACTCCCATCCCTTCTGGCTTTCCCCGGCCCCGCCCACCGAGACAGGGTTTCTCTGTGTAGCCCTGGCTGTCCTGGACTCACTCTGTAGACCAGGCTGGCCTTGAACTCACAGAGATCCGCCTGCCTCTGCCTCCCGAGTGCTGGGATTAAAGCGGTGCGAAACCATACCCGGCTTTTCTGGCATTTTGATGTGGTGACTTGTGTCCCTGAGCCATATACCTTCAGAAGTGTTCATTCTCCTTAAGTGAATTTATTATGGCTAAAGATTCAGTCAGCCATCCTTAAGACATACAGTGTTGCTCAACTCCAAACAGCCTTTGTTCTCTTTGTCTGGAAACAACTTTGTACAGACAGAGACAAGGACTTCCTGAGAAGGACTTATCAACTCAGGAGACACAAGGGTTGAGATTTATGAAATTAAATTATTAATTTATGATGGATGAGATTTATGGAATTTAAAAAGTTCCTACAAGGCAGCTGGGTGTGGTGGCCTGAGCCTTTAATCCCAGAACTCAGGAGGCAGAGGCAGGTGGATCTCTGTGAGTTCAAGGCCAAACTGGTCTACTTAGTGAGCTCCAGGACAGCCAGGACTAGAGAGAGAAACCCTGTCTCAGGGGCTGGGGGCGGGGCTTCTACATGGGAAAAGAAACAAATCTATCCATCTTATTAATACGCAAATTCCTTTCTCTTTAATAAGTGGTAATATATATGTATACCAAAGAGTTGTTTTTTTGGTTTGGTTTGGTTTTTTGAGACAGGGTTTCTCTGTCTGTAGCTGTCCTGGAACTTGTTCTGTAGACCAGGCTGGTCTTGAACTCACAGAGATCCACCTGCCTCTGCCTCCGGAGTGCTGGGATTAAAGGCGTGTGCCACCACACCCGGTAAAGAAACTTATCTTAAAGCAGTTCTTAGGCATGCCAGGCAATAGTGGCACATACCTTTAATCCCAGCACTCAGGAGGCAGAGGCAGGTGGATCTCTGTGAATTCAAGGTCAGCCTGGTCTACAAAGGGAGTCCAGGACAGCCAAGGAAGGATACACAGAGAAACCCTGTCTTGAAAAACCAAAAAAAAAAAGCCGGGCAGTGGTGGCGCATGCCTTTAATCCCAGCACTTGGGAGGCAGAGGCAGGTGGATCTTTGTGAGTTTGAGGCCAGCCTGGTCTACAAAGTGAGTCCAGGACAGCCAGGGCTACACAGAGAAACCCTGTCTCGAAAAAACCAAAAAAAAAAGATAAATTTCTTTATGATTTATCATCAGTCAGTATTTTGTGTACATTTTATATACCTGTGTACCTGGGAGATGAATGGGAAGCGTTAAGAAGCCTGAGCTGGGGCACCCCTGGGTGTCCTCCTGAAAAACTCTGCATCACTCAGCGTAGGGCAGAGGTTCCTCCATGGCTGTGTTTACCACTGTGCCATTCACAGTGCCCAGGATGTGGAATCAGTCTAGGTGCCTATCAACATGATTTAAAAATATGGTAAATATATGCAGTATAGTGATTTTAAAATATTTATTTATTTACTTATGTAATGTGTGCATGCAAGTGTGCATGTGTACAGTGTGTGTGTACACATGTATGTGAGTGTGGGCACCTGTGCTGTAGTGCACCTGTGGTGGTCTGAGGACAGCTTTTGGGAGCCCGCTCTTATTTCCCAACATGTGTAGGTAGAATTGCTCTTGTTTCAGCTGCTGTGCCTGAACTCCAGGTTACCTGTCTGCAAGCTTCCTGCTGACTGACTCTCCTCGCCCTGTTTCCTATCTCAAAATAGGAGTGCTGAGTTTACAGATGCCAGCAGGTCTCATTAGGTAGCTTTGACTG
Organism: Lophiomys imhausi; assembly: GCA_907164525.1. Taxonomy (NCBI): domain Eukaryota; kingdom Metazoa; phylum Chordata; class Mammalia; order Rodentia; family Muridae; genus Lophiomys; species Lophiomys imhausi. The sequence goes on along the minus strand of CAJQZJ010003646.1, from coordinate 3,221,479 downwards.
GTCTGAAACTCACTGAAAGGGCTTCCATGGCGTGGGCACTCACATGCACACACCCACAGGCAGACACATCATTCAAAATAATACAAATATCACTTTTAAAACAATGTGGAGGGTAATGGAGGAAGCCACACAAGGTTGA
>CAJQZJ010003646.1:3208935-3221330 GCA_907164525.1 Lophiomys imhausi | reverse complement strand
GTGGAGGGTAATGGAGGAAGCCACACAAGGTTGACCTCTGGCCTCCATACACACATGTACACACACCACACATGCATGTGCACACCCCATATACACACAAACCAGACTGGTCTTGAATGGGTTCTGAGGATGGGAGAGGTCATTGAGCTTGTGAGGTGATTTTTACCTGAGCCATCTCCCAGGCTGCACAGTGTAGTGTTATTCAGTTATATAGACAAATGAAATCACATCTTTTGCAGGAAAATGGATGGAACCAGAGTTCACCATGCTATGTGAAATAAGCCAGGCTTGGGAAGGTGTTCCTGCGTGTTCACCCCTGGGTGAGGGACCTAGAGTTCATATCCGAGCCTGGGAAATGGCTCAGCTGGTAAAATGTCTGCTGCACGGAGCAGGAGGACCTGAGTTTGGATCCCCATCCCATCATCCATGTAAAAAGCCAGTTGTAGTGGGTTTTACCCCAGGGCTGTAATCCCATTGCTGGTCAGGGGAAGGGCAGAGACAGGCTGATCTTACAGTTGAATGTGTGACTTCCAGGGTCAATGAGAGAACTATCAGAAAGGAGGCTGGGGGGGCCAGAGAGGTGGCTCAGTGGTTAAGAGCATGCATTGCTCTTGAGAAGACCCAAGCTTGGTTTCTAGCACCCACAGTGGGTCGCTCACAACTGCCTCTAACTCCAACCTCAGAAGACCCAATCCCTCTGGCTTCCATGGCCTCTGCATTCACATGCACATACCCACACTCAGACACATCATTCAAAATAATAAAAGTGTGTCTTTTAAAACAATGTGGAGGGTAATGGAGGAAGCCACACAAGGTTGACCTCTGGCCTCCACATACACACATGTGCACAGACCACACATGCATGTGCACACCCATATGCACACATGTGCACACACCACACATAGAAGTGCATACACCATATACACACATACACACAAAAACCCAGCTTACCTGTATGTATAGCTAGGGAAACAAATATTTTTCTCATATGTGGATGTGTGTGTGTGTCTGGAAAGCGGAAGGAAGAAGTACTTTTTGTGGGGAAGAACATGAATGACAGAAGTAAGGAGGGGAAAAGAGTGAGCTGGAGAGGACCAAGTACCACAAAAGTACACGATGGATCTGTCCAGAGAAAAATCCACATCTTTCCTCTTGCACCATCACCTTCTTTTTTTTTTTTTTTTTATTTGGTTTTTCGAGACAGGGTTTCTCTGTGTATCCTTGGCTGTCCTGGACTCACTTTGTAGACCAGGCTGGCCTCGAACTCACAAAGATCCGCCTGCCTCTGCCTCCCAAGTGCTGGGATTAAAGGCGTGTGCCACCACGCCCAGCACACCTTCACCTTCTTGCTTTAGGAAGTTAATTCTCACTGGAAGAGACTGGTCTCACCCCCAGGTCTCAGGACTATTGCAAACTGTCTTTCCTTGTTCATTAAAAGAACTCTTTCCCATTTTAATTTTCTTCTCCAACAGTGTGTAAACAGAGCCCAGCCTGCAAATCAGCCACCGCAGCGTGTTTCCTTGATCTGGGCATGCTGCATGCTTTCCAGTGCTAGCCTCCAATTTTACAACCCACCCATAGTTGGGTTGCACATATGGGGGGCTGAGGTAGTTAAGCCTTTCAGAGACTGGCCTCTCTCCAGACCCACCAAAGGATTTCTCCTTTTGCATCAGGAAGATGAGCTCAGAGTGTCTTTCTGGGGCTGTTTGAGTGATGTATTTGTGGGGGGAGTCACAAAAATGATACTAACTTGGGGGGTTTCCATACTCTGTATTTAATGAGGATAATAATCAGGAAAGACTTGTACTTTCTTTTTTTTTTTTTTTTTTGGTTTTTCGAGACAGGGTTTCTCTGTATAACAGCTCTGGCTGTCCTAGACTCACTTTGTAGACCAGGCTGGCCTCGAACTCACAGAGATCCGCCTACCTCTGCCTCCCAAGTGCTGGGATTAAAGGCGTGCGCCACCAACGCCCGGCTTAAGACTTGTACTTTCAAATTACATTATTTATTTATTCATGTGTGTGTGCACAGGCTGTCGGGAGCAAACCCTGTTTTCTACCAAGCCATCTCTCCAGCCATGCCTCCAAGTCCCAAAGCCATCTTTGAGCAAAGTGCTCTTCCTGGGCCATCACCTTTGAATAATGTTCAGATGTTCTGCACCCCTGACATTTCCCCTATGTTATTTTGAGTGGCATCCTATCCCTGCCTCAACCAAAAAACTTCAGGTCAGAATTCTTCTTTCTGGTGCCTGCACTAAATATTCCCCAAGCAAAGAAAACGAACACAACCAAAACCCCAAACAATTAAAAGTCTTCTACGGGGGCTGGAGAGATGGCTCAGCGAGCGGTTAAGCACTGGCTGCCCTTGAAGGAGAGCCTGCTTTGATTGCCTGTATGACCGCCCACAGCCGTTTGTAACTCTAGTTCCAGGGGATTCTTTGCCCCTTTCTGGCCTCTGTGGGTACTGCATGTGACTGGTGTTCAAAATAAAAGTACTATGATATATTGCTTGTTTTTCCTGTTTTGTTAGCAGACGTCATAGACTCCTACAGTCTTTGATGAAATAAGCCACCCTCTCAAGAGGCCCACAATGGCATGGAACTGAGTGGCATTCAGTCCATAACTATAGTGAAGCCAAGACCCTCTGTTAAGAGTCTTTGAGAAACCGAATCCCAACAACATCCTGTGGGTGTTTGGGAAAGGCTCCTTCCCTAGTTGATCTTCAGTGAGAACCTCACCCCATTCAATGATCAGACAAAAAGCAACTTATGGAAGAAAGGGTTTAATCTCTGCTTACAGTTCCGGGCTACAGTCCGTCCCTGTGGAGAAGTCAAGGCGAAACTTCAAACAGATGGTGACAAAACACCCACATCCAAGAGCAGAGAGACATGAACGTGAGTTTACTTGCTTCTGCTCCGCTCAGTTTTCCACTCTCAACCGGTCCAGGATCGCCTGCCTAGGGAATGGTGCTACCGACGACAGAGGGCTGGGTCTTTCCTCATCACTTAACATGCTCACAGGCCAACCCACTGTAGACAGTCCCTCCTTGACTCTCTCTTCTTGGGCGGTTCTAAGTGTGTCATGTTGTTATCCCTGACTGTCACTAAAGTCTTCTGAGAAGTTCTGAAGCACAGGCTCCAGCTGGGCTGCAACCACGGCCTGCTCTGAGAGAACTGTGAAACAGCAGATGCTTAGCTTAGCTCTGCAGTGTGATAGAACCCTTGGTCCAGTATTCCTGTTGGATAAAGGCCTAAGGGTGTAATGGTGGAACAGCACGGTGAGTGTGCTTTACCATGTCCTCAGTGACTGGACACTGTCACATTCCATCTGGGGGATGTGAGAGTTACCCTGCTCCACCAGCCTGCATTCCTCTTTCTTTCTATCTATCTATCTTTCTTTCTTTCTTTCTTTCTTTCTTTCTTTCTTTCTTTCTTTCTTTCTTTCTTTCTTTCTTTCTTTCTAAGTAGAACATCTTCCTTATTCAATAATTACACACATGTAAACAGTGTATCTTGGTCAAATACACCCTAACTTACCTCTCCATCCCTCCGCTCCCGTAGATACCCCAACGCATTCCCCTCCTAGTTTCTATTCCCACCTTCTCTCTCTGTGTCTGTCTCTCTCTCTGTCTTCCTCGCCCATCAGTCTACCGAGGCTAATTGGTGCTTCTCACTGGAATGTTTCCTGATCTCTTGGCTTGCTCTTGTTCAGGTAATCAGAGCTGCAGTGAGCTCATGAGTACAATGTCAAGTCCAGAGGACAGCCATCTTCCCTTCCTCCCTCTCTTTCTCTCCTCCCCTCCTTCCCATTCTCTCCATCTTCCCCATCCTCCCCATCCTCCCCATCCTCCCTGTTCTCCTCTCCTCCAGCTCTTACATTCTATTCTACTTTATCTTATTCAATTTTATTTTATTTTGAGACAGGCTCTTGCTGTGTGGCCTGGCTGGCCCAGAACTTGCTGTAGAGAGCAGCCTGAAACAGAGATTTACCTCTGCCTCCCCAGTGCTGGGATCGAAGGTGTGCACCACCACACCTGGCAGCTCCTACATCCTTGGCGCCCCATCTTCCAGGGGTTGGCACAGAGCAGCGCTTAGGGCTGAGCACTCAACAGTCAATATTGTATTCTCAGCACATTGACAGTTGTGGGTCTCTGCTGACCACGGCATAGAGAAGCCAAGGTTGAGGGCAGCACTGACCTGGAGTGTAAAACAAATATTTACAAGCCAGTCTGACGATGGTTAGTAACACAACAGCCATCAGATCCCTTCTGTTGTGTGTGACCTGCAGAGCTATTGGCTGTTCACCAGACCACAATACCAGGCCTGGATTCCCTCCTGTGGAGAGGCCTCAGATCCAGTCAGAAAGCGGCTGGCTACACTATTGCCGTCTTTTTGACTTTCCCTTCTAACGACTGCTGGAACTGTATTTCACTGTGGTTTTTAATTTGCATTCACTTGATGACTAATGAGGGATAAACCTGTTTGAACCAGTTGTACAACCTGTTCAGATTTTTGTTTTGCTTCCAAGAGAATTACGTCTTGTTTGTTGGTTTAATTGTGTGTCCTTGTTACCCTTGTTATTTGAGAAATATAGATGAAAAGACAGGATTCTTGTCTTGAGGGAAATTCACACAGTGATCAACATGTCAACATAGTATTCTATGAGAAATACAAAAGGTGATAGAGGAGAGGGTCGATGTGCTGTGTGTCGGCAGGGGAGTGACTCAGGGCCTTCACTGCTTCATGTAGTCACACGCACAGCTGCCAAATAAAAATAATAGTGCATACATTCCATTCTCTTAGGATTTACTTATTAAATTATGTGTGCACACGCATGTGCACGCTTTCTATGCATGTGTGCAGGTGCCTAAGGTGGCCAGAAGGGGGCGTCAGTTCTCCAGGAACTGGAGTCACAGGCCAATGTGAGCTGCCAGTCATGGGTTCTGGGGACTGAACTCAGGATCAAATGCTCTTGACCGCTGAGCCTTCTCTCCAGCCCCTGTATATTTCGTTCTAAGTGAAGACTGGTGCTTACAGACTGTTAGCAGTGGAGGTGGACTGGCCAGTGCTGTACTCACAGTCCACCATATTGTGAGGACTTAAAACAGCTGGCGTTTATTTCTTGCTGATCTGCATATGTGTTGTAAGTTGGTTAGGACCGTGTTCTGTGTCCTTGCTTCTGTGATGGAACTCTGGCCGTGGGTCTCACTACCTGCCGTGTCACTAGCTGCAGTGGGAAGGCAAAGCACAGCTCAGGGAAGCCTGCGTCAACCCACGAAGCCTCCCTTGCCCATGAGTGGCTTACTCCCCTCTGCTCACTCTCATTGGTCAAAGGTTGAAAGAGGGGCTCTCATCAAGAGATTAAGTAACCTCCAGTGTCCAACTCACAGTCCAATGACTGCATGTAGCCAAGAACAGCTGTGGGTATGGCCAAACACAAAGTTGTAAACTTTAAAAAAAATGGGATTTTTTTTAAATGGAAGGTGTGTTACCTGAGCATAGCATGAACTTTGTAGGTGAGAGCTCATGAAGCAATATTGAAAGGTCACACACACCTACCTGGTATTTGGACTTAAGTCATACCTTTGGACCACACACACACAGGCATACACACACACACACACACACACACACACACACACACACACACACACACACACACACACACACACACGACAACAGACCTGCAGGGGTCGGATTCCTTTTGCTAGAGTTACAGGGAGGCACTTCTGTTGCTGACTTGTATGCTGTAAGCTAGCTGTCCAGTGAGCTTTTGGGCAATTCTCCTATCTCTGGCTTCTATCTCACCAAGGAGGAGTGCTTGTAGAGGTATGCTACCACACCTGGCTTGAGACAGGGTTTCTCTACATAACAGCCCTGGCTGTTGTGGAACTCACAGAGATCCACCCTCCTCTGCCTCCCGAGTGCTGGTATGAAAGGCGTGTGCCACCATGCCTGGCTTGGTTTGTTGGTTTGTTTGTTTTTTAAGATGGGCCCTAAGGATTGAACTCAGATGGCCAGATTCACGCATCTAACACTTTAAACTGCTGAGCTCTCTCTTGGCCCCAGATCTTTTGATTCTAAACTTAAGCTTTCTACTGCCCATGGTTATCCCAAACACATCCTTAAAAATCTCCTCATCGTTACTCACTGTCTCCACTGGTAGACCCTTGCATGTGTAAAGCTGAAGGCACCTTACTAATTTTTTCATAAGCGTGTCAAACATCTCATCCAAGAAGAACACACTCATTCCACAGGTCTGTTTACTTATACACAGATGTGTATTTTCAATTTCTTCCTTTCCAGTTCAGAAAGCTGCTGGTAATAAATTTTCATTAAAGTGGTACAAGATTGGAAAATGAAATTAGCCTCAGCACATTTTCCTAAGTAATCAACAGAAAGCCAATGTGAGAGCCAATTATAAACCCCAGGATCCGCCCCAGCTCATTCAAATGGAGTTATTCTTGGGGGAGCTTGGTGGGGGGCTGCCCACCCCACTCAGCCTTTATCCCAGCCTTTTCTGCAGCTCCAACATCTAAGCAGTCCTTCAGCTTCCCCAACCCAAGACTTGAGACTGTGTCTTGTATTGATCTCAGAGATGCCAGTCAGAGTAAAGTCAGACATAGCTGTGTGATGGAGGTATCCCATGTGACTCACAGTGTTCACAGTTTTTAATTTATCTACTTACATTTTTTTGTTTGGTTATTTGGGGGGGGGCGGTTGAGACAAGTTTTCTCTGTGTATCCTTGGCTGTTCTGGACTCACTTTGTAGACTAGCCTGGCCTTGAACTCACAGAGATCCACCTGCCTCTGCCTCCCGATTGCTGGGATTAAAGGCGTGCGCCACCACGAACGGCGACTAGACAACTGTGAACTGTCATGTCGTTGCTGGGATTTGAACTCAGGTCCTTTGGAAGAGCAGCCAGTGCTCTTAACCAGTGAGCCATCTCTCCAGCCCCTACTTACATTTTTAATTTTAAAAATGTAGAGCGCGCACCTGTAAGAGGTCAGAGGGTAACTTTTGGAAGTGAGCTCTTTCCTCCCACTATGTGGGTCCCGGGGTCAACTCAGGTCCTCAGCCTTGGTAACATGTGCCCTAACCTATTCAGCCATTTTTTCTGCCCCGTTCTCAATCCTGCAAAGTTGTTAGTCAATAACTAAAAATTTTGCGTAGCTGTTTGTCTCCGCAGCTTCTCGGGCAGCTCTAGTCTGGTCCCCACATGGCCAAGCTCGCCTGAGCCGCTGCTGTCCCTCTCGGAGAGCATGGGTGGTTCTGACAGGTGGATCTGCCAGGACAGCTCTCAGCCAGGGCCCCTTGCTGCGTCTGAGAAGCAGAGGGCTCTCTCAGCATCCCCCTCTTCCTGCCACTCTCCCAACCCACTCTGTGCTCTGAGGTGCCAGACAAGGAGCGTCAGCTGCCAGTTTGCCTGAGAGTCAGATGCTGTAGCAGCAGCGGGGGTAACACAGCGCAGCCTAGATATGAGCAGAGTCTTCTTCGGCCTCCTAGGAGGGCAGCAGAGCTGAAGCAGGCAGGGCTGTGGAGAAAGCAGATGTGCACCTTCCTGACCCTGGAACCACTCTCCTCAGTGTGTGTTTGGATGGCTCAGCATGGATGGGCTTGACTGCCCACTGCATATAGGACCCTGTTCTGTACACAAAAGATCACACAAGAACAAGCTATGGGAATTTAGGGGTTGGGATCCCTGCTCAACCTGATAGCAGGCTGAGGGAGGCTTCTGCCTGAGGGGATGGGGAGCACGGGACAGCAGAAAGACAGCACCGGGCTCAAGCCAAGGCAAGGGAGAGCAGCCCCTTCTCTCCACTCTCCCTGGCTTCTTGGTGAGAAGTGCCACGTGGTCACTTAGCAAATTTGCTGCACCGCGATGCAACATCAGGGTTGGAGACTGTCATCCTAATATCGCGGGCAGGGACAAGAGGGGTGCTCCCGCGGCTTGCACAAGCTCGCCCCATTCCTGGGTGAAGCTAGAGGTATTAGAACTCACTGGACACCTGTGAGCATTTTCTTTCCTTTCTGCCTTTGGCGCACCATAGATTCCTTCTGTCTTTACAGGGGAGCAAGAGAGTCGCCCCAGATCAGCCTGGCCAGGTTCACAGTTAGCAAGGCTGGTGCGTGCAGGGTATATAGACGCAGCCAAAGGACCTGCTCAGGTAAGGTTATGAAGATCAGATCGCAAGGGGTTCGGGCCACAGATGGGCTGTGTTTTTCAGAGGTGTCCACTAAAGGCTGTGGAAGGGCCTGCACAGGTGGATGTCATGACCAACACTGGCCACTAGGTGGTGCTCGGATGCCGGCACAGGCTGGTAACGGGAGGGTTTGGCGTCACCCGGGGAAAGCCCGGGGGGTCCAGCGCCTCGCGCACTCTCAGTTACGGCCAGGTGACCCCTCCCTGGACTGGCCACAGGCCATTATGGCCAACTAACACTGGGCTAAAATAGCCTCTGTCTTTAGCCCTGAGGAAGGCGTGTTACCTGAAGGAAACTTCTGGGACAATCCCAAAAGCAAACAGTCGCACAGGTGGGGTCTCAAATACAGACCCTGGCCACCGGGAATTATTTGTACATGCTAAGTCATTAGTGGAGCGGCCAGATATTCGCTGAATGCTTTCCAGGGGCACCGAGGACAGGAAGGTGGCTAGGGGAGAAGGGTGCTGGAGGAACACACAGGCAGGACCTGGAGGAAAGTAGTGTAGGGGAGGACTTGACTGACGGGTCCCGCAGCCACCGGGGAAGCACGGGTGGTGGCCGCGCAAAGGACTTGGCTGGGAGGGAGCCGGCTGACTCTCAATTCTCTGGACCGGGAGTCTGGAAGAGCGATGAGGCTGGGGAGATGAACGGGTCCCTTAGGGGGACTCAAACGAAGAAACACTCAAGGTGGATGACAAGTTTTAGACCAACAGCATTTGGAAGCTCCCTGGAAGCCGGGCTTGGGAGCACGGAGCCGGACTCGGCTGCCAGGGGCCTCGCGCTGACTTCACTATCCCTCAGTTAGAAAGGCCCGCCCTTCTAGAGGTCACTGGGCCCCCAACGACTGAGAGTGACTTGCAGTGCACCCAGGAATCCTGCTGCCACGGTGTCCACAGTCAGTCCCAGGGCGCAGACGTGAACGGCCAGTGCCGGGTGTGTGTGTGTGTGTCTGTGCGCGTGCGGGCCCGCGTGTGAATGCGGGGCCCTGGGAGACTGGGGGGGTCAGAGGTGGCTCAGATGGTCTCAGCCCCGCAGGTGGCTTTGAACTCTGACTTGGCAGTTTAAGAGGTGCTGTTGGGGGGAGGGGCAGGGACCCTCAGTCTAGCCGCGTACATAGACTCCCTCCTGGGTGCACTGGCCCTGGCTTGGACACAGGCTTGTGGAAGAGACGCTGAAGGGTGGCGGGGGTGGGGGTGGGGTGGGGCTGGATAAACCAGCTTCATGATCATGACCCTCAGCTCACAGGCTTGGGCAGTTTCTTTTCTGTGAAAGCAGATGACGTCTCCATCTTGCAGAGTTAGTGATCTTGTGAGACTGTGTGTGTTGCCCATCCTCGCTGCCTTCTGTGATGCTCCAGACGGGACGTCTCGGGTCGCCCTCAGAGGCCCTGACTGCATCGGCTGGCCTAGGCAGTGCGGTCCTTTCCCCTCTGCTGCCCCGTGGCTCTCGCTCGGCCTGCAGGGGGAGCAGCGGGTTGTGCTGTCTCAGCCAGGCCTCTCTCCTAGCCTGGCTGTTTGGGTTTCCCCTACAGTCTGGAATTGCAAAGTTCCTTCCCTTCTGTGCCACAATGCATATGGCTCGGGTCGATTTGTTTTTAAATGGGTGGTGTTTGAGGTTCCTTTATGAAGGCTCTTCACATCTGGCATTCAAAGAAAATAATCAGTTTAGACTATCGGCCGATAGCAGCTCGGAGGAAATTTGGGCCTACTTACCAGTCAAACAGCGCCTTCCAGCTCCACAGGCTCCCGCCGTCTCCGTCCTTCTCTTCTTGTGACCTTTTATCTCTGCGGGAGCCCAAACTAGAAAGAGGGTTCTGGGAATGTGGTGTGTTTCTCATTAAGTTTCTGCCGCATAAAAGTCACGTGACTCAAAGCTCCCTTCCCCCCACTTCTTCACCCCACGAATCTACAATAACTTCCATGTTTAGATTTGATTTGGTTTGAGATGACTGTAAACCCATAATCTCATTGGTCTGAAATTTGAAAAATCCAAAATAAAAAACCAGCTTTCAGTTGCTGGTGTGTTTGGGTGGTGTGACAGGAAGACCACTGCCCACCCCTACCCTGAAAAAAAAAAAGCCTACCAAAGCCCAATTGGCCCCTTGCTCCCGCACCACTCCCCCCATCTTTAAATGTCTTTCTTTGAAAGGTAAAGCTATGACTCAAGCTTGTGTTGCTGGGTGGGCCCAGGCTTCTAAGGAGGTCACCACCTGTAACAGCGGCTCCTATTCCTTGTTTCTATGAGAAATGACACTCTGACTCTAGTGGCCTGTGGCAATGGAAAGGTGCGTGTGTCATGCATGGGTCCCAACAACTGTTAACCAGCTCCTTTCTCCTCTCCTGAGGTCAGGCTGGAAGCTCTGTTCTGTCTGTGAATGGAAACTCCTGCGTTGGCCAGCTGGTGGCCCAAAACAGACATGGAACTTACTGCCTAAGGCTAAGCTGTGTGGACACGGTCCCACCTGGGCAGGTGAGCATCCTAGCTGGTGCTGATGGGCGGGCGGTAGGGGCCTGCTTACCGAGGCTCTGGAGCTCAGCTGCTGAAAGCTCCTCCCTGGGCCTCTCACCTTGAGCAGCTAAGGTCTCCCCTGCCCGCCACTCCAGCTTTGCCTGAAAACAATCAAGTGCTTAGAGGCTGATCTTCAGGTGGGAGGGCAAGTGGTTTTCTCAAAGCCTGACTTCCCTGTCTTTTGTCCTTTCCTCCCTATCCTCATATAGCTTGTCACTCTCTTTCCCAGCATTTATAGTAAGTAGCCTTTGGGATCCAAAGGGCTCCCCTCCTTTTGGGCTTCAGTTCTGGACAGTGGAGCACAGTGTGGTTTCCAGTTGCAGTTCCCAGGAGGCACTGGACAAGGGCTGTCCATTCTGTGTGCTTTTTCTTGCCTCTGTGATTGCAAGTGGATCTGAGGGTTGCTAAACTCCTTTTTGGTTTAGAGGATCTGTAGCCAGGGTCAGAGGACTCCTGTCCCCTAGATTCTTTTTTAAAACTATACTTATGTATTTATGTATTTACTTACAGACAAGTATGTGCGGGCTGCAGTGTACCTGTGGAGTTCAGAGGTCCATTTATAGGAGTCAGCTCTCTCCTTCCAACAAGTGGCTTCTAGCGGTCAAACTTTGGCCATCATTCTTGGCAGCAAGCTCCTTTACCTGCTCAGCCATCTTGCTGGCCCTGTTTGCTTTGAGACATGGTCTCATGTTGCTCACGCAGGCCTTGAACTCAATGTATAGCTGAGGAGAATCCTGAACTCCTGATCTTCCTGCCTCAACCTCCTGAGTGCTGGGGTTATGGGTGTGTACCAGCTTGTCTGGTTTCATGGGGTGCTGGAAACTGAGCCTGGGGTTTTCTCACTATAGATGAGCTCTGTACCAACTGAGCTGCCCTCCCCCCACATCAGTCCAGGTGTGTTTTCCCAAACACAGTTGTGTTGGACCCCAGCCACACTCATTCTGTCACCTGTTATCACCTTGACAGAGTCAGTAGTTCCAATGGAGTGTGCCCATGGCCAACACAGCTTACCACATGTCCTGTCTGGCCCATTGCAGACCAAGCCTACCAAGTTCCAGGCTATGGCTTCTTTGTGTCTTGTTTCCTATGGAGTGACACAGTTTTCCCCAGAGCCACAGGCATTCTGTTTTCTGGAATAAGGTCTGTGACTGGCCCTGAGGGATGCAGAGAAGGCCGGTCCAGGTACCCGAGCCTGTCAGCAGGACTCTGGGCGGCTTGAGGGAAGTTCATCCTCACTGTTTTAGAAGCTCAGACCTGTAAGCACAAGACTGGTCAAGTCTACCCCATTGTGAAGCCTCTTCTTTTAGTTAAGATTGACCACCATTTTCTTGTACCCTTTTGTGACCCCATCTTTGATGATGAGGAAAGAAACGTAAGTTCTCAGTGTCTCTTCCTATAGGACACTAACACCCTCAATCAGGGCCCCACCCTTGCAACTGCATTTAGGTTTAACTACCCCCACAGGTAGCATGTGGAATTGTTGGGACACAGTCCAGTCCATAATATTATCCACCTCCTCTTTTCAGAGACTTTCTAGTTGTTCCCTGACAGATGGGGAAACAATGACAGCAGAAGAGCAGATCCCCGGTCTGGGTCTCAGTCAGGCTCACCAGAAGCAAATGCTAAAAGGAGACCTCTACCCTCTCCCTCTCTCCCTCTCTCCCTCTCTCCTTCTCTCCCCCTC
>CAJQZJ010003646.1:3170206-3196572 GCA_907164525.1 Lophiomys imhausi | reverse complement strand
ACACATACACACACACACATACACACACACAAACACATACACACACATACACACACACGCACACACACACATACACACACACACGCACACACACACACAGACACACACACACATACACACACGCATGCACACACGCACACACACACAGACACACACAGACGCACGCACGCACACACACACCCACAGACACACACACACACACACACACACACACGCATGCACACGCACCAGTTAACATAACTGTTAAGCAGAGCAAAAGCTGGGCCAATGTACAAGCAAGGGCCTGTGATCTTTGCATTTCTTCCTGTTTGGGACTAGGACAGGCAGGGGAAAGGACGACAGATCCAGATGAGACCCAGCCATGAAATCTGTTGAGTTGGGCTGGGTATTCCTGACTCCCAGGCCTGGAGTCCCTTCTGTTGCACGAAAAATAGGACATCTAAGATGTTCTGGAATGTCCTTGTCTCTCTGAGAGAAGGCTTTGCTTTCTGACTTAGAGGAACAATTTGTCTTGTGGGGAAAAATAAATCTAGCCAATGCAGCAGGTGTACAGCACAAGGCACACTTTGTCCTACCTGTGCGAGGCCCTGAGCCTGTGGAGATGGGACACAGACGATGTGGTCACAGTTCAGGCTGGAGAGCTGGCCCATGGTGCCACACAGTCCCGGAGAGTTCCCAAGGGCAGGCGGTCAAGTTCACAGCTCCTTCCCAGGAAGAGTGGGATGGGAGCAGGTGGAGGGTGTGTTCACAGCCTGTCTGACTGTGTGTGTGCTCTCAGCAGGTGGGCGGTAAACCTGTGTCCCCCAAGGCAAGTGTCAATCCCCACTGAGGTCTGTAGGATGGATCAACAGGTATCAGCGCTTGCCTCTTGGACAGAGCTGGTGGTAGGCTCTGTGCTCACAGAGAGGGGTTCAGCACCATTCATTGCTTAGGAGACCTTCCTCCCACAGTCTAGGCAGGCATTTCCTCTTGTCCTGGAGGAGGACACTAGGAGGTGGAAAGATGAGAGTTTGAAGTGGCCTTGGGGTCTGTAGCCTCTGCTGAGACCCCACAGGGGGTCTCTTTGCTCTGGGCACTTCCTTCCATGGTATCCTCCTGGGACTCACTGCCTTTCTCTTCTTTCTGCACAGAACTGTCTTCCTGCTTGCTTCCTGTGCACTCTCCTGCTACTGAAATTATGAGATATTTAAATTCAAACTGTAGAGAAGATTCCAATTGTGTTCCACAGTGGGAATATCACTGATGTCTAATAGTTGTTCAGACTTTTAAAAAATTACACACACAGCCGGGCAGTGGTGGCGCACGCCTTTAATCCCAGCACTTGGGAGGCAGAGGCAGGCGGATCTTTGCGAGTTTGAGGCCAGCCTGGTCTACAAAGTGAGTCCAGGACAGCCAGGGCTACACAGAGAAACCCTGTCTCGAAAAACCAAAAAAAAAAAAAAAAAAAATTACACACACACACACAGATTTTATTACATGAATGGAATTCTGGATTCTGTGTATGTATACATAAAACATATGTATATGCATATATATACACATGTCTATATCTCTCATCTGTCAGTAAAATATTTATCATCTATCCATCCAAATATGTATCATCTACATGTCTATCACCCATTTATTATCTGTTTTCTATCATCTGCCAATCATCTGTCTATATAGAATCTATCATCTGTTTATCTAGCATCTTGTCTATATTTCATATCTATCTCCTATCCATTTCTTATTACCTGTCCCTCCACCACCCATTTACCTACCTATCACCTACCTGTATATCTATCCATGTATGTATCCATGCATGTATGATCTATTTATGTCTATTATCTATCCATCTATTTCTTTATCATCTCTCAATCATCTGTCTACCTATGTAGGATTTAGTTAGCATATATAAGATCTATCTATCTCTCTATCATCTATCTACCTACCTATCATCCATCCATCCATCCACAATTGGTGTCACCCTGTAATCTTCCCAGGTTTCTGTTTTTGAGAAGTTCCCACGGGCTTCCTCTTTGTGAGCCTTGGCTCCCAGTGGGGGTGCTGCTGACTTCTCACCCACACTGTCCAGCAAAGGAGACTGGCAACAGGGCTCTGCATTTTAGCTAATATTTGGCCTGCCATCCATCAGTGTTAGGGATTTCTGCTACTTACAGGCCCCCTCAATGGTTCTCTCCCACAAGGATGTGAGCATCCCGCTGCTGTTTCTGTATGCCTCTCTGCCGCCTTATTTCTTGCCCTGTTTTGGCCAAGGTGTAACTTAGATTCAGTAGCATACGTCAATTTTCTGTTTGTAATGTAAGGAAAACGACACCGTGGCAGCCGTGGAAATACCCGGAACAAAGACCCTGCTTGCTCTCTGGCCTTTCTTCCCAGTGGCCCACACTAAGCATTTTTGGCTGCTTGTTGTTGGATCCCCATTACCAGAGAGACCATTGAGTTTTCTGCCTGGAAACTTCACTCCCCATCCTCCTGACTGGCACCAGCCTCACCCCCACAGCGTCTTGGCTCTCCCACTTTTGGGCTGCACCCCATCCAGACTTCAGCTCCCAGCACCCCACCGCAGCCAGACAGCCCAGGAAGGGTTAAGCTTGAGCTAGCGGCAGCTCCACACACTTAATCCGGATTCCTAGCACTGATCTCCTGGCCTGTCATTTGCATTTCTCTCCTTTGTGCAGGCTTTTTCTTCCTGCCTTTCCCGGGGCCCAGGCGCCCGCATTAGCATACCGCGCGAGGCGCGCGGGCTGCGGGCCCCCCCGCTGTGCGCCAGCCTGTGCAATCTGCGGGCGCCATCAATTTTTCAGCACTTCCCTCATTTCTCATTACAGCCAGGCCCACACGGCTCCCCACTCAACACAATCCTCAGCCGTCCTGCCGGCAAGCCAGAGGCTGTCTTGTCCCCTCCTGACTCTACCGAGCGTGCTCCCGCTTGTTGAAGGGCCCACCATAATTAATCACAGAATTAATCCCGGCCAAGCCTGTCTTCGTGAGTAATTATGGCAGTGCGCTTGGGTGCCTGAGCCCAACAGCAATTTTATCAACCTTGAGAACTGAATAGCATCCTTGCAGCTAGAAATGCTGCGGGGGCCCTGGGCTGCCGGTACCCACCACACCCTTTCCCCCGCCATTCACAGTCACCACACGTGTATGCACACAGACAGACCCATCGAAGCTTGTACAGAGTCACAGGTATCAGAGAGATGCAGAATGTTGGAGCTCACAGGGAAGGGTGTTTCTTTTCAACTAAGTACGTGTGGCCTGACAGGAGAAGTTATCTTTAGGTACCAAAATGGGTGGTTGTCATAGCGATTTGTGTATTATTAAGAGTATTGTTCATCCCTGAAGCTAATCTGATAATGAGGCTGGCTCATTATTAGGAGGAGGCAAAGTTGACATCTGCTTGTCTTTTTGCTGTAGACCTGAGGTCCAGCTGCAAATCCGTGGTTGAGTCCCAGTGACCATCTTTGAGGTAGTAATCCCATCTTCCTTCTCTGCTCTGTAGGGGATAGAAAGAGAGGACTGGGTTGGAGGGAGCTCCTGACACTTGCTTAGTGGAGGTCCCCACAGCTGGGAAACATTTCAGAGCACACAGTGTGTCAGGAGAGTAGGGTGAGTGGGCTGCATCGAGATTAACATGCCTAAGAATCAGTTGGCAGGAAGGCCAGAAACCCCTCCCACCAGGGCTAAGATGTGGGGGACAGAGCATGTTCGAGAAAGGCCAGCAATCTCCAAGTGTGGTCGAGAAGGTGGGCACAAAGAACCTGACCCAAGGAAGCCTTTGACCTTCCAACCTCTCTCAGCTCTCTGGCAGTTACAGTCTCTTAATAGACTCTGTCTGTCTCTCTGTCTGTCTGTGTCTACCCTTCATTGAACTCTCAGCAGGTGCCCTCTGGGACATGCTTGATCAAGAGCCACTGACAAAACAAACAAACCCCAGCTCTCCCTTACCCAGTTGCTCTCCCTTACCCAGGCAGCTCTTGATCTCTCACTGACGCGGGTGGATCTTTTGTTTCTCTGTTACCCAGGTGGATCTGGATCTTGAAATAGCCTCAGCTGTCTGGGCCACCAGGCTGCCTAGAAATGAGGATTTTAGAATGCTCTGACCGGCTGGCTGTTCCTCCGCTAAATAGGAGGCATGTGGGTCTCTTCACTAGCTTTTCTGTTTGTTGGGTGCTGTTTCTTTCCTCTTTTCCTTTAACAAAAGCAACACAGGGGCAGAGGGGAAGCTGGTTAGCAGGGGAGGTGGTCCTTAACCTCCAGTCTCATCAGGAGCTCCCACAGGTCTGTGTGTGTCTTTCCAGAAATGTTTCTTGCCTCTATACTCATGTGTGGACAAATTCCTTTAAAGTCCACAAATGTCAATGCCCAGCTTCCCTCTCTGTCACCCACACTCTCCTAGCAGCACATTGAAATCTTTCTCATCTTATAAAATAATGGCCAAACAGTATGCTTAGCTTGCGCTGTAGTGTGGTCTACGTGTGTGTGTGTGTATGTGTACATGTGTGTGTGTACATGTGTGTGTGTGCGCGCGTGCGTGTGTGTGTGTGTGTGTGTGTGTGTGTGTGGAGGTGAGAGGACAAGCTTGCTTCTCAAGAACCTTGCTTTTTTTTTTCAGGTTGCATTTCTCACTCATTTGCCTGGACTAACCAAGCAGGCTAGCTGGCTGGTCCCATGTGTCTGCCTGTCTCTGTCTCTTCAGTGTTGGGATCTCAAGCCCTTGTCACCACACCAGGCTTTATATGGGTTTTAGGAGTCTGTGTTAGCTTGCTTTCTATTACTGTGATAACAAATGGACCCAAAAAACTGAGGGGGGAGTTGTTTGTCTCTTACAGATCACATTCCAACTTCAGAGGAAGGTAAGGCAGGAACTCAGGCAGGAACTGAAGCAGAGGTCATGAAGGACTGAGACTAACTGGATTGTTCTCCATGGCTTGCTCAGTTTGCTTTCTTTTATAACCCAGGACCTCCTTCCCAGGGGCAGCACTGCCCACTGTGGGCTGGGCCCTCCCATACCAACCCTTAATCAAGATATTCCGCAGACTTGCCCTCAGGCCAATCTGAGGAACACGGTCCCTCAGCTGCACATCCTTCTCCCCAGATGACTCTGCTTTGTGTCAAGCTGACAAGAAAACCAACCAGTGCAGTATTAGACAAGTCCTCGTGTTTTCAAGGCAAGTATCCCACTGGAGACTCATTTCTTCAGTGCATGCTGTAGGCTTTTGAACAAGGCTCAGTGTGCAGGGCACAGCTTTCCCGCAGTGGTGCTAGTATTTGAGAATCACAGCTGTCTTCAAACCCTTCCTACTCGTCTGGAACTTCAAACTTCCTTTGTTTTTCATGTCTTTCTGTGTCACTTGTCTGTGTCACAGTAAGCCTAGATAAGGCAGTGAGCAGTAGCATGCCACAGCCCCAGCATTACGCTGTCTTGAAATTCCCTCTGTCAAGACAATTAACTCATTGCTTTTAAATTCAGCCTCAAGCAAGCTCTCAGAACAGTGGCAGATTTCAGTCAAATTCTTTGTCAGAATGTAATGACTTCTGGCCTGGTACCTGATAGGTCCCTGTTCTCCTTTCCCTCATGAGCTGGGCCTCCACTGGCCTCATTTTCTAGTCTTCCAAATTACCACC
Organism: Lophiomys imhausi; assembly: GCA_907164525.1. Taxonomy (NCBI): domain Eukaryota; kingdom Metazoa; phylum Chordata; class Mammalia; order Rodentia; family Muridae; genus Lophiomys; species Lophiomys imhausi. Next base: position 3,190,941 of record CAJQZJ010003646.1, on the reverse strand, counting down.
ATAACGACTCACTAAGTTCGGCTTATAGGATTTAAGGGTTTTCATAACCCAAAATTTCAAACTCTTGGACAATCCTCCTGAAACACACGGTCAAGTTTATCAAACCAATGGCCACAGTCCTAGATACCAACTTTCTGTATTATTTAATACAGAAATACTACTACTACTACTGCTACTACTACTACTACTACTACTAATAATAATAATAATAAATAAGTTATTTTCCTTATAGCCATGACAAAATACCCAACCAAAGTAAAATCAGAAAAAAAGGTTTACTTTTTTGCTCACAGTTGGAGAGAATTTGGTCCTTTGAGGTAGGAAGGCATGGTATTAGGAGTGTGAGGCAGCTGGTCACACAGAAGAAGCAGAGAGAGATTAATGTGGAAGAGAGGCTGCATGTACTGCAGGTGGCAGAGTTGGAGAGGCAAGGCTGCCCAGGGCTGTTGGACATGAGTGGAAATGATTCCCTTACAAACCTCAGATGCTGACTGTGGAACTGCAGAGCTCTGTTTGCCCCTCCGAGTTTCAATCTTACTTTGCTCTGGAGTTTCTTGGATAAGCTCCACTTGTCCTTCTTGGAATGGAGTGTTTACTATGTGCCATTTGGAGTTAGAAATATGTAACCTTTTAACTTTTTATTTAAAAGAGATTCACAGTTAAGAAATTGCCTTGAAGCCGGGCGGTGGTGGCGCACGCCTTTAATCCCAGCACTTGGGAGGCAGAGGCAGGTGGATCTTTGCGAGTTCAAGGCCAGCCTGGTCTACAAAGTGATTCCAGGACAGCCAGAGCTGTTAAACAGAGAAACCCTGTCTCGAAAAACCAAAAAAAAAAAGAAATTGCCTTGAATCTCAGATGAGACTTTGGATTTTTGTTCAGTGCTAGGTAGGACTCCTCATGACATAATAATGATGCACTGTGTTCTGTATTATCCAGTGAAAATGAGACTTCATGGACCAGGGATATTGTGATTTCCTGTGTTTGGGTGTGAAGCTGGCAAGGTGTGAACTTAGGACAGTTAATTTAGTTAGTGTGATGGGATTTAGAATCAACATCACAATACAGTCTTGGATGTGGCTATAGGGTGGGTCTAGAAAGTTTAAAGGGGGGAGGGACGACCTCTGTGAACATGGACAGCACCCTCTTATAGTCTGGGGTTCCTCTTATAGTCTGGGGTTCCACATGGAATGGAAAGGAGGAAACCAATGGAGCACCAGTGTTCACCTCTCTGTGCTCATTGACTATGGTGCAAAGTGACCATCTGCTTCATACTCCAGCCACTGTGCCCTTCCTTTCGTGACAAAGTGCACCCTAAAACTGTGAGCCAAAATAAACCCTTCCTTCCTCAACCTGCCTTGCCACATATTCTGTTACAACAACGAGGTAACTAATACACTGTACCTTCTGGTCTCACCTTGTGTGGGCCTCTGGATGCGAGGAGCCCCTCTTCCCTGGACTTGGACTTGTCCAGTGACATCTGGGCAGAAGTGACCATATGCAAGTTCCAAGCCTCAGTCTTAAGGGGCTTCCAATGTTTCTGCCTTTTCTGTTTTATCTCTAGATTACTCTCCTCTCAGATAGCTACATCGTCCCTAGTCTGGCCCCTGGAATAGATATGATATAATATGTACATAAAAGATAGTATCTTGCAGGGTGAGGTGGCACACACCTTTAATCCCAGCACTCAGGAGGCAGAGACAGGCGGATCTCTGTGAGTTCAAGGTCAGCCTGGTCTACAAAGTGAGTCCAGGACAGCCAGGGCTGTTACACAGAAAAACCTTGTCTCAAAAAGTCAAAAAAAAAAAGATAATATTTGTATAATAGATATACCCACCTTGGAGTAGATATGAGCCTAAATTCAAGGCAAGCCCAGACCGGTCAGCCTCTCCCAGCTGGCCCACAGATACATGAATGACAATGGTGGTTTATTACTAGAATTTGGGATGTTTTGTCATACAACATTGTTGCAGCAATAGTTACTGGTACACACACTTTAGTAGACCATACAGCATGGTGACCTTCATTGAGCCAGTCATGGCTAGGGTACAAAGAGTACCCCAACAGAGACACCACTGTCTTTGTGACTTTAAGGATGGGATGTGCATGAAGGAGAAAGTATGTGACTCACTTAAGATGCAATTAAGATCCTCCTCTGTGCCATCCTTTTATCTACTGTGTTCATTATTCGGAGTCCTTTTCTTCTTACCACTGGGATGGTGCTGATCTTGCATGCTGATGAGTATGTCTGTGGCCCAACTTCTGAGAGTTGGAGATGTCTGAGTAATTCATTTGGATTTCAGCTCCACTAGCCAGCCCCTGACAGACCTAAGATTCTGGGCACTGGAAAGCCATCCTTCGTCTTGAACATCTTTTGGCTGCTTAGAGGTCAAGACTCACTCGGTACCTGCCTATCTAAAGTGAGTTTTGAAAAGTGTATGAAGAAGTCTCACTGTTCCAAGTGACTTGGCTTACTCCTGGGAGTCCCTTGCCTTCCAGAGCAATGAAGTTTTTGAAGAATTTAATTTTGCTTTTGAATTCCAATTGGTCAGTTTGGTCACATGGGAGAGCAGTTCCCTGCCATGACAGACAGGGTGAGAAATATGTGGAGGATGGGTCTTGGTTGGGCATCTGAACAACACAAAGCTTTACCCAGTGGAGGCCATTCATACTAAGAGCTATGACTGAAAAGTGTTTACTAACCCCAGTCATTTTGGTGGCTTTGTGGCATTTTCTTAGACATGTTTTACTTAATTGTTCTGCTGTTGTTTCTTTATCCCTAAGGCCTCTTGGGTATGTTTATCCTTCTCTCCTGTCCTAAGTTTTTCTTGCAATATCTTCAGTAGAGCTGGCTTAGTGGTCAGTTTTATTGTAGGAAGTTTTTATTTCTCCTTCACTAATTAAAGATAGTTGTTCTGGGTATAATATTCTGGGCTGGTATAATATCATGGCCCAAGATTGTGGGCACTGGAAAGCCCTCATTTCTCCTGAGAGTCTTTTAGGTTCTTAGAAGTCAAGACTCATTGGTACCTATCCAAGTGCGTTTTGAAAAATGTGTGAAGATGTCTTTGCTTTTTCAAGTGACTTGGTTTACTCCCAGGGATCCTTGTCTTTCCAAAGCTATGACACTTTTTAAATAATTTAGTTTTGCTTTTGAATTTTGTCTGTAAAGTTCATTCACAGAACAATTTTCCCCCAAGACAGGGTGAGATCTGTGGAGTATAGATCTTGGCTGAGGCCAAGTTTGATCTTCAGAACTTGAAATGTATCTTTCTAAGTGCTCCTGGCTTTGAATTTTTCTATCAAGCAATCAGCTGTCATTCTAAGGGGCCTGCCTTCCCCTGTGACTTGGCCCTTCTCTCTTGCAGCTTTCAATATTTTTTCTTTAGGCTGTGTTTTTATTGTTTAACTATGACATTTCTTTCTTAGTTTTCCCTATTTGATATTCTGTGGGCCTCCTGTACCTATATGGGCATCTCTTTATCAAGACTTGGTAAATTTCATTCCGTGGTTTTATTGAAAATATTTTCCATGACTTTGAGCTGGGATTCTACTCTTTATATGCCCATAATTTGTAGATTTAGCCTTTTTAAAAATTTAAATTTGGGGGCTGGAGAGATGGCTCAGCGGTTAAGAGCACTGGCTGCTCTTCCAGAGGTCATGAGTTCAATTCCCAGCAACCACATGGTGGCTCACAACCATCCATAATGAAATCTGGTGCCCTCTTCTGGCCTGCAGATACACCTGCAGACAGAACACTGTATACATAATAAATAAATCTTTAAAAAAAAAAAAATTTAAATTTGGCTTTTCTACAATGTCCCAAAGTTTCCGCATGTTCGATCCACACATTTAAAGGAATTACCATATGCTTGGAGTGAATGATACAGATCCTCTACCTCATCTTCAGGCTCTGATATTCCCTCTTCCAAATAGTCCAGTTTTGGTGAGGCTTTCCACTGAGATTTTTTTTTTTTTTTTTTGGTTTTTTGAGACAGGGTTTCTCTGTATAACAGCTCTGACTGTCCTGGACTCGCTTTGTAGACCAGGCTGGCCTCGAACTCACAGAGATCCACCTGCCTCTGCCTCCCAAGTGCTGGGATTAAAGGCGTGCGCCACCACTGCCCGGCGAGATTTTTTTTATCAATTGAATTTTCCATTTCTAGCTTCATTTCAGTTTGGGTTCTCACCATTGTTTTTATCTCTTCATTGAACTCTGCTTTCACACCCTAAATTGACTTCCTTATTTATTCATTGGTTTGTCTGTGTTTTCCTGAGCTCCACTCAGGCTTTTTTTTTTTTTTTTTTTTTTTTTTTCTTTGAATCCTTTGAACACTTTCAGAATATTTATAATTGTTATTTTACATTTTGCATCTTGAATTTCATCTAAGTTGTTTTTCTCAGCAGACTATCATTGTTGTATTATTGATTGGGTTGGGGGGGCATATTGTCTTTATGTTTTTTATTTCTTTTTCTTTTCCAGTGAGATCTGGACATCTGGAGTTAGGTTGATGATTATATCTTTTGTAATGTGTTCTCAGTCCACTTGATGAGAGCCTTGGGGGTGGACAGTGGGTTGTGTGGCTTAGGAGAGACTGGGACAAGTGGAGGTGGGTCAGGGTTGGAGGGGCTGCCTTACCAGGTCTGCACTGGACCAGGTTGCCTGTCAGCTGGAAATGGCTCTTTGTGGGGCTGAAGAATGGTGAGAGGTGTGTGGTGGAGTGACTGCCTTTTTGGATCCATGCCAGGGTTGGGGAGTGGTTGGGATTGGTCTGGGGAAGAAGGGCTGCCTTGTTGGATTGTGTGAGGGGAAGTGAATGGCTTCTCTAAAGCTGTCCTTGCTATGCAGCAATGGCTTAGGAAGGTGAGTAGTGACAAGCTCTGCATTGCCACTTTGATCTCTTCTTCTCTTGGGTTGTCTGCTCTGAGGGTGCCAGCCACAGATAACGAGAGAGAATGCTTTCAAAGTCCTAGAAGAGGCCTGCATGGGATGAGCTGGGGCTTCTCGCAAACACCAAACACGTGAATGCTCCATCTTGGGAATAGATCACTAACCCTAGTCAAGCCTGTGGTTGAGCACAAGCTGGGGACCTCACCACCCTAAGTGACCTGGGGCAGAATTCTACAGTAAAGTTGCTACTGAACTTTTACTCGAAGATACAGTGAGACAATATATATTGCTAGACTAAGATGAAACATTTTAGGGGTAAATGCATGGAGCATAAATGCACTGTGATGGAAAAGAAGACACTGAGCTGCTTATTCTAACCAAACGCAGGAGCTGGAGGTATCTACACAGCAACACCCACACGTCAGTGCAGAAAGGCTGTTTGTATGGCATTTATCCCCCAGCCTCTCCTGTGGGTATAAAGTACTCCCAGGGTCAGGGGAAGCCGTCAGACAAAGAGATAGAGGGTCTCCATGTGCCAAAAAGATAAATGGGGGGGGGGTCGAATGGAGGGATGCTCACAGGAAATGAGAATTCTGTCACTCCATTGAAATCACATTTACACCCCACATCCGACCCTTGCCCAGGTAAACTGGGAGCACCTACTCCATTGTCAGGGCTGTTCCTCTAGGATGCTGTCCCTGGAAGAAGGAGGGGACAGAGGACATCTGGTCACAATGGAAGCTGTCTGTGATGCTCCCTTAGTGTGTCTGTGGTGAGCTCTGGATACTTGTTCATACAGTCTGACGCGAGTTTGTCAGTTAGATGTCCTTGTAGGGTCCATGTCTAGGTCCTCTGAAGGTCTGCGTGGTAACTGCCTGATGGGTGCTGACTTCCTCCACCTCCATTCAGCCTTCTAAATTCTTCCCCATAACTCCTTTTTGCCTGGTGAGCAGCCCAGCTGGGTGAAGTTCAGTAAAGATAGGTCAAGTATAACAACTTCTGATCTTGTTCCCTTGACCTTCTTGGGACTCACACCACTGGTTTCTCTGTCATATAGGAGCACAGGCTATGCTGTGCTCTCTGGCAGGTGCTTCCTTGCTAAGCACAGCCCTGCTTGAGAGGGAACATGGCATCCCTGGATGGGAAGCATCTATGTCTCAAGTTACACATCTTATGGAAATACCACAGTGTCTCACTATGTAGTACAGGCTGGTCTTAAACTAATGGTCCTCTTGCCTCAGCCTCTCAGGTGCTGGGACCACAGGCATGCAGCACCGCAACTGCCTTGGAGTCTCAGATCTTAACTGCTGACTTTTGGACCCTTCTCAATTTGCTTTGAGGTGGGAAGAACACTCACTCCTCTTGGGAGAAGTTGCCTCTCATGTCCAACACAGCCTTCTCATTGGCACTCCAGTTTCTATCTCACCCACTCGGCACCCTAAAACAAAAACAGAACTCCTCCCACAGGGCTGGGCCTAGCATAAACTTCTTCCTTGATGTCAACAGCAGGGGATGTGCCAAGGTGCCAACACACTGTAAGACACAGTTTATCGCAAAACCAAGGCAGAGAGAGGGAAGAGCTTCTGGGACAGAGCCTGGAGAATTTGCTGAGGGTTCCCTGAAAGGATGAATGACTGAGCTCATATGGGACTGTTTTCAATGGAGGGCAAATGCATCCAGGCATGGGGTCAACAGATTTGCCCCAATCCCTGTGCTCCTGAGGGGGCCTTACCTGTTCATCAGTGCCCAGTCCCCACAAACCAGGGGCTGCATCTTACCACCTAGACTTCCTTTCTTGGGCACTAATTGGCTGTCATTCCATTGCTTTATTTTTCGGTGAAAGGTAGCTCAACCCATGACTTTCCCCACATGCCCTCCCTTCCACAGGAAGGCTGTTTAGACTCTGTCTCCTTTCCTTCCTCCCTCCCTCCCTTCTTTTTCCTTTCTTCCTTCCTCCCTTTCTTTCTTGTTTTGTTCACAGATTTCTGCATCTATCACAAAGGTCATAAAAACAAATCAATGAGAAGAAGGACCCAAAATTCTAAGCTCTGATTCAGGGATGGAGGTGGGGAGGGAATCCGCTCCATAAAATGAAAGAGAATTTAAAAATCTCAGGAACAAGGCCCAGCATGGGGTCCCCATCAAAGGGCTAGGGAGCTTTGGTTGTGTGTGCACACAGGGATGATGCTCCAGGCTGAGGGAGAGATGGGCTCCCAGGGCTTGGTCTCCCTCCCCACTTACTTTCCATCATACATACAAATCTTTCTCTGTCTCCCCCCACCCTCCATTTTCTCCTCAGGTCACTGGCTGATTGCTAATACGACCGACCACAAATAGTGCTGTCTGGGAAGCAGAGGGGAGAAGGTGTGGGGAGCCTACTGATATCCTCAGTGGTCCCATTTGCTAAGGTTATGTGCAAAATCCATGTCCCACAAAAGGAGTGAAATGCCCTTTAAGGACCACACAATGGCGCTGATAGTAACAGAAAATGGGACATTACAAATCCCATTTGGCCTTTCCTGGACCCATGTTGGAAAAATAACCCAGCAAATAAAGACCCTTCCATCTGAAAAGAGCTGAATCAGCAATGGCTATCCCCAGGCAGTTGCTCCAGGAAACCGTTCCTGGCCCCAACTCCCCACTGAGCACCTGGGTGTGATGTCATTCTTCCTTCCTCTGTCTTGTGTTCTAAGAGAGCCAAGGGAAAAGGCAATTGTGGGGTGGCTGCCCAAACTCAAATCCGTCTGTCCCTCGTTATTGCTTATGACTCTGAACAAGAAGCAATTTAGCTCTAGCTTGTAGATGGGGGGAAACACGGGTATTCCTGGGGCTGTAGCTCAGTGTAGGTAGCTTGCTTAGAGTGCCCAGGGCCCTGGTTTGATCCCAAGCACTGCACTAGGAGAAGAGGTCCACTGCACACCAGCGCTCTTGTGTGTTCTCTGCTGGCCCCGCCCATTCCTCCAGTGATAAAGATGTGCTTCAAGGGGAACCCTTCTAACTCCATTGTGGTGGTTTCAATAAAAATGGCCCCCGCCGGGCGTTGGTGGCGCACGCCTTTAATCCCAGCACTTGGGAGGCAGAGGCAGGCGGATCTTTGTGAGTTCGAGGCCAGCCTGGTCTACAAAGCAAGTCCAGGACAGCCAGAGATATTCAGAGAAACCCTGTCTCGAAAAACCAAAAAAAACCCAAAAAACAAAAAAAAAAACCAAAAACAAAAATTATGGGCTGGAGAGATGGCTCAGTGGTTAAGAGCACTGGCTGTTCTTCCAGAGGTCCTGAGTTCAATTCCCAGCAACCACATGGTGGCTCACAACCATCCATAATGAAATCTGGTGCCCTCTTCTGGCCTGCAGATATACCTGCAGACAGAACACTGTATACATAATAAATAAATCTTTAAAAAAAAAAAATGGCCCCCATAGGCCCATAGAGGGTGGCACTCAGGAGGTGTGGCCTTGTTGGAGGAAGTGTGTCACTGGGGGTGGGCTTTGAGGTCTCAGAAGCTCAAGCCAGGCCCAGTGTCAGTGACTTCCTGCTGCCTGATGATCTACATGTAGAACTCTCAGCTCCTCTCCAGCACCATGTCTGTCTGTGTGCTGCCGTGCTTCCCGCCATGATGATAATGGACTAAACCTCTGAACTGTAAGCCAGCCCCAATGAAATGTTTTTTCTTTATAAGAGTTGCTGTGGTCATGGTGTCTCTTCACAGCAATAGAAGATTGACTCTGACATCCATGTCCTGTTTTTTGGAATGAGGGAGAGGGTGACCGGAGAAGCTGCAGCATGCCTGTGGACACTATTGCACGTTAGCTCAGTCTCCATGCAACCATCAATGGCTGTCTGCACCCCAGAGAGCCTGAGAACCTGGTAGCTGGCTTTGCCTATGAGATACCTCAAAAGTCCCAATCTGGTGCTGATGGCTTGGAGGATTCCTGAAGAGCTGCAGGTCCTCAGTCTATGTCAGAAGGCAGAGGAAATTGTAGTCTGATGTCAGTGAAGTATGGTGGGTGTGTCCGCAGTTCCAGAGTGGTAGATGCATTTGCCAGAAAGTACTGAAGGCAAGCAGTGCCACTGCTTTCCCCGGCACCATTCTACATCTGGGTCACCACTGGAAGGTGTCACTCACTCTGGAGGAGGGTCTTCCCCTCACAGACCCACTCCCAGGCATGCCTCTTAGTTGGTTCCAGATCCAATCAAGTTTACAATCAAGATCAGCCACCAGAGGGTGGCGCCTCCCCTACAGTCAGTCACACTGTCCATGGGATCACTCTACCACTTGGCTTAGGGGAGGAGTCACAGGATGCACACTCTGTCCTGGGAGTGCAATATCTTCTCCCTGCTGGAATTGCTGGCCACCCCGCTGAGCAGATCCTGGTGCTGTGGATCATGTTGGTCCCCATCTAGGCCTGGTTATGAGATAGTTCCAGGCAAGAAGAAGTTCTCCTTATCATGGTTCCCTTAACATCTTAATGTCCCCTGGTGTCAGGATCTCCCCTCCATGGGGCAGATGGGGAAGTGGGGGTGGATGGGTGGATGTGTATTCAACCACACGGAGAAGGAGAAAAGAATCTGAGGACATCCCAAGGTTTGAGAAGAATGCACAGATGCTGAGCCTCCATTAGAGGCTCCTTTGGTGGCTGCAGGTGTAGAAAAGCTGAGGGGAGATCTCCGGGGTCAGGGCTGGGGAAACATGAAGAATGGAGAGGATGGTGGGGAGGGGAGGCAGACTTCTAGTGTCAGTCAATCAGCCCCTTGGTGGACTGTCAGAGGGATGTAAGAGGATGCACAGACACAGCAGTTGGAACTAGGACAAATTAGCAAGACCTGAGGCTGCTCAGCCCTAAGTGCTTCAATTGCCAGGAGAGAGAGGACTCTCATGTCTCTTGGTGCATTTCTTCACCAGTGCTATTTCCCTGACTCTGTCTCCACCTCGGAAACCCGATGGGAGGGTGTAGCTGGTGGGAGGGAGTGGCTGTGAGGAGGCTTTCAAGGGGCCTCTCCGTTCTGGGGCATTAGTGTTCACAATGACATTAGAGCGGAAGTAAGTTAGACTGAAGGAAGAACCGAGCAGGACTCCTTTAAGAATCCAAATTAGTTGCCAAGGCAACACACCAACTCTTTCCCTGGAGGAATTTTTAAATAGGTCACTTTTTCTTTTTATGGGAGGTTGAGAGTCCTACCAGTGATGACGGGAGCCGCACAGGGCTGGGCAAGAGAGGTCAGACAGAGCTAAGACACAGGCTGTACAGATAACCATTAGTGAAGGGACACTTCCTCCTTCTCCCTGGCTGTGCAGCTGGTATACCCAGGAAGCACATGGGGTGGGTGGGCTCTGCTCAGGGAGCCTTTGGGGGTGTGGTTTCTTTTTAAAAGATTGTAAATTACATTTTTATTTATAATGTGCATGTTCTCGTGCCACAGAGAAAGTGTAGAGTTTAGAGGACATCTTGCAGAAGCTGGGGCTTCTTCTACCATCTGGGACCTGGGATGTCAGGATGACCTTTATCCATTGGCCCTGGGGGTGGGGTTTCTCCCCATCTTCTCATCACCTGGGGACCCACCTTCTTTCCCGGCAGGTATGGAGTTGGGGCTCAGAGTGGCTCCCACCATTACTGGAGAAGCACTTCCCAAACATCCCTTCTGTCTGTGTTTTCTGTTTTTGTGCCTTTAATTGTCCTCACGATTCCTGGACAAGCATTGTACCACTGAATTACACTCCAGCTACAACTCCTCAGGACTCTAGGTGCAGGCCTGACACCCCAATTTACTGCTTATTAGCCACAAGATGTGATGAGGCTCCTGAGAGTTTTGGAGCCTTGGTTTCTAATCCATAAATCCTGGAGAACAAGAACTGGGGCATGGCTCCATTGGTAAAGTTCTTGGCATACAAGCAAGAGGTCTTGAGTTCAAGTCCCCAGAAGCCCTTGTAAAAAGCTAGGCATAGTGCACCTGCTTGTAAGCCTGGCACTGAGCAGGCAGAGCCAGGCAGTTCCATGGTGCTCGGTGGCCAGTCAGGTTAGCAAATGTGTGTGCTCCAGGTCAGTGAGAGGCCCTGTCTCAAATTTTAAAAAAAGATGGGCAGTTTCTGAGGTTGACTTTTTGTCACTTTGCATGTGCACATGTCCACAATAAGCTGCACACATGTGCATGTGCATCTTGACTCATGTGCACCCACACACACATGAACACGCATGTGGTGTTTTGGATGAACATGGCCCCCATAGGCACATGGGGAATGGTACTATTAGGAGGTGTGGCCTTGTTGGAGTAGGTGTGGCCTTGTTGGAGGATATTTGTCACTTGAGGTCTCAGAAGCTCAAGTCAGGCCCAGTGTTGCTCTGTCTTCCTCCTGCCTATGGATCCAGATGTAGAACTCTCAGCTACCTCTCCAGCGCCATGTCTGCCTGCACGCTGCCATGCTTCCCACCATGATGATAATGGACTAAACCTCTGAACTTTAAGCCAGCCTCAATGAAATGTTTTCCTTTATAAGAGTTGCTGTGATCTTGGTGTCTCTTCACAGTAATAGAAACCCTAATTAAGCCAACACACACACATACATACATACAAGAGAGAGAAAGAAAGAACCCAGGGGCATACCACCCCCATGGAAGTGAACCAGAGGAACTGCTGAGGTGTGTATCTGGCTGTCCAGCCTTGTGGCCCATTCAGAGCAGACACATAGCCATCATTAACTATCTTCTGGCCTTTTATAGGAAGTTTCTCAGTCTGGGGTGTCAGGCAGCTTTGAGGATCTGGTCCTGTGTCAGGTGCCTCTTCAGCAGATGCCACTCCTGAAGCTTCACCTCATGCGAAGGCCATCCTGTCCTCTCTCATGGCCTTCTCCATCCTCCTTCAAACTGCAGTCTATGCTTGCCTCATCCCCATGGTAAGAACAAGAGAGTCAGGTATGAGGAGATGGTTCAGCCGGGAAAACGTTGGCATTTGGATCCCCGGGACCCATGAAATGCCAGGCTAGTTAGAGTATTGAAACTGCTGAGCCCTGCGTTCAGGTGAGAGATCGTCTCGATACACAGGGTGGAGATGAATTAGGGAAGACACCAGCACCAGTCCGTGTTCTCCACTCATCTGCATACGTGAACAGACACACATGTGAACACACAGAGCACCTGCATACACACAGAAACTCACAAAAAGACAAAAGGAGAGGAGGGCAAAAGTCCTTCCTGCCACATTCCCGTGCTACCCTCAGTGCCTGGCACATAATAAGAGTTCAGTAAATGTTTGTTGAATGAACAAGTGAATGAACAGAAACACTGTTTGATAGCTGCATATCTTTGCTTAACAAGACACATGGGAAAGGAAGCTATTGCTCTTCAATAAATTTAATTTTCCTGGTAGGAAAGAGTTCTTTGTAAGCAGGAGCCCATTGATGCTTATCAGTAATTGAACAGGCCTCGGTGCTGAAACGTGTGGTTTCTGCAGCCACTTTCTGGCTGGGGTTCACTTTAGTTGCATTCACACCCGCTACTTCTACCCACTGAATCCCACAGACTGCAGCACATCTGTGCTGCTTCAAGTTCTTGGCAGCACTCAGGCCCAGTCTATACCTGGGCCAGGAAGATGAATCGGCTGGCAGAGTGTGTCCTTACGAACATGAGGACATGAGGTCGATCCCCAGAACCCATGTACAAAAAGACAAACAAAACCCAACCCAGGGCCAGTGAGATGGCTGAGGGTAGAGGTGTCTGCTGCCAAGCCTGAAGACCTGAGTTCAATTCCTGGGACCATATGATGGAGGAAGAGAGCCAGCTGCTACAGGTTGTCCTTTGACTTCCACATGTGCATGGCTGCCCACACACGACACACACACACACACACACACATGACACACAAATACACACACACATACACATTCACGTGTGCACATGTGCACACACTTATTCCTGTTTGTCGTCCTCAGCTCCATATGGCGTATTTCTTCCTTCCCACATAGCTGTGAGCATGTTTGCCTCTTGTACGATCTGCTCGTTCCCTCTGGGGCACTGGGCACAGTGAAAGCCACATCCTAGCTCTATTTATGTGTGTGCATGCACACGGGCAAGCATGCGTATCAATGTGCATGAATGTAAGCCACACACAGCACTGAGCAGACTCAGAAGATGAAGCAGATGCCGATGGAGATGGAGTCAGGGAGTCCAGAAGCAAACACACAACTAGTCACTGAAAGCCCTCTTTCTATTAAATAGATTTAAACAAAGTTCTTATGCTGTGGACTGTGATTCCAGATGGGTTATTTTTTTAATGACAATGGGGAATGATAAAATATTTGGTAACAGTAACAGATTTTTGAAGATGCAATAACTAAAAATTAGGGCTGGAGAGGTGGCTCAGAGGTTAAGAGCACTGGCTGTTCTTCCCAAGGTCCTGAGTTCAATTCCCAGCAACCACATGGTGGCTCACAGCCATCTACATTGAGATCTGCCTGGGCATATATGTAGAGCAAATACTGTATACATAATAAATAAATAAATGCTTAAAAAATAACTAAAAATTAAAAATCAAATGTGTCATAAGTCTGGGGTGATTCTAGGATCCCTCGCCTGTGTGGCCTCACACGACTTCCCTGCAGCCGTGGTGTGAGCACACGGCACCCACAAACATGAAGGGCGTTGCCTCAAACATCTCTTCTCAGATTCCAGACTACTGTGTATTATTGCTGTATATAGCGCATACATACAACACACATAGAGACCACTGTTTTCCTGCTTTTATAAAAACAGAATGACTTAGCTACAGGAAACAAGGGCTTTCGATGTCTTCCTGTCACTGTGCTGTGGCATGCAGGTATCAGCCTAGCCCATCTTTAGACAGTATTGTGTTAGACAAACCCTGAAATCTGCACGCTTCAGTGAATTCAGTTCTTCTGTTCTGGCCTCCATCTTGCCACAGAATAGATGGGATTACAGATGCCGGCAACTGCATCTGGCTTTTCACATGGGTCCTGGGAATCCAAACCCAAGTCCCTCCACTTGTATGTCAAGCACTGAGTCATTGTCTGAGCTCTGAAAATGTGACCTTAATAAACTTCACAGTACGTACACACAGCAGTTGTTGAAACTGAGCCTTCTCAACTAAGATTCCCTCCCAATCACCTCAACATGAGGCGCGGACATGCCAGCCCTCGGTTCTCATCCATCCTGGACACTATGGCTCTCTCCTGTCCAGTCCAAATGGAACCTCTTTCTTGATTCAGTTCCTGAAGCCCTTGGTCTGCCACCTCTCTTTCGTTTTCTCTTCAGACTCACTTTCCCACACCAGACTGTCTGCCCTCGCCCATAGACTACTAACTAGTCCTGAGAAGTCACATGACCTAGGCAAGGACTTCCTTTTAGGACTTTGTAGAAATCTAGAGAACAGAAAACTGCCGAAATTAAGGAAGAGGTGGTATATTTTAAGAAGTCTTGGAGTGGGGTTGAAGATGGTTCAGTAGCTAAGAGCACAGACTTCTCTTGCAGAGGACCCCAGCGTGGTTCCCAGCACCTGTGTCAGGTAGCTCACAATCATCTGCAACTCTAGTCCTGAGAAGTCACATGACTCTAGGGAAATGCCCTCTTCTGGCCTTCATGGATACTGCATATGTGCACATAGCTGAAACAGACACATAAGCATGCACATAGCCACACACAGACACACATGCATACACATACCCACACACAGACACACGTATGCATTTAGACACACACATATGCACATAGCTGCACACAGACACTTGTGTGCACATTTGGATCCTGCGGTTCTTGCCTTCCTGTGTGGCCTTGGTCATCTGCTCACGCGGAGAGGCTCACAGTCAGTCGTCATGGCTACCCTTGCTTGGGTTCTTTCAGATAACAGACCCCATGGCTCGCCAACCCAGGCTTCCATGATATGAACCCTTCAGAATGGCCTACACAGCTGTATCACCTCCCTAAACTTAAGGGTCCCATGACTAAAGGTAAAAATTGTATTGTCTGCTGAGAACGTGAGTTCCCTCCGGGTGGAGTCTAGAAGAAAACTACAGCATGTATTGAGGACTTCTTCAGAGCCAAAGCCGCGTCTATCTACTCTTATGGCTAAAGGGCGTTTGAGGGTTAGGGATGGGCAACATCAGCATTCAACCACTGTGGCTTCCTGATAGGTCTGTCATGTGGCTCCCACGGGAGACAGCCTAGGCATTCGATGTCTGTTGATGCCTTTTATTGGCAAGGCATTTATTTACTACATGTTGGAGACAACCATCAACTTGATGGTGATCTCATTTGGATTTTCATTAGAATATTAATCAGCTACATGCTACACAGTTTTGGCTAAAAATTCACAGTGCGATATACTAAAACTCCAAGGAACAGAGCCAATTTAATTTGTTTTAGATATTTTGCCCCAGGTTAACATTAGGAACTTATTATTGCATGTCCTATGGAGAAATTATTATTATAAATGTGCATATCGTGCAAATTAAAATCATATTTCATTCATGGAAAAGCTTCCTTGCCTGCTTGAGTTTTAGTGACTGTGTCTTTGGTCCCAAGGGATGTGAGTAGTTTCAGCATCTCTCAGAATAGATCCAGCAAGGAGTTGTTTCTAGGTCACTGAGGCACACAGCACTTTGGAAGATCGTGGTTCCCTCATTGCTTCAACAACCAACTGGCTTGAGGACATAGGGAGGCAACTGGGTGATGGTTGTGTTGTGACCTTGTTCAAAGTGCTTCTGGCTATCACAGGAATGTATAACAAATACTAGAAGTGAAGGGTGCCGAGATACTTGGTGGGATTTCCTAGACTTGGCCAGCCATCTGGGAAGGCTGCCTGGAGGAGAGGATATGTGAGCCAGGCTCTGGAAGATGACAGCATGAGGGGAATGAAAAAGTTCATTATGGCTGCCTCATACAAGGTGGGGTGGGGTTTGGCGGGAGCAGAGCTGCGGTGGAGTGGCACGTTGGAGAGGAGGACTCTAACACCATGCTAAGGAGCTGATCTAACTTCATCAAGATGGGTAGTGGGGATGTGCTGGAGCATGGAGGAGTGATCTGATGCTTTGCATTTTAGTAGGAGATGGCTGGCTGAGAACTTGGACTGGAAGGAAGCAGGGGTGTTTAGGTAGCCTGCCAGAACTAAGGCAAGAGGAAGGATATCAACACAAGCCCGAGGAGGTCCAGTGCAAGCCAGGTCCTTGGGCTGTGACTTCTGTTGGCCATCCCAGGGAAACATGATACAGAGAAGTTCCAGGCCAGAGTCCTGAGCAACAGCTGGTGGGTGGAGGCAGAAAATGCAAAGACAACGGAGAAGGGTGACCAGGGTAGCCCCGCAGGAAAGCCAGGCAGCACCAGATTAAGCTGCCTAAACATAAGGAAACGCAGAATGCCATTGCCAGGCTTGACCACCAGTTTCTAAGGCTGTTGGTGCCTCCAACAAAATGGCTTCTTGAAGTTGATCTCAGTCCTTCCTCCCTGCTCACGGTTTTAGCAACTTGGTGCTGCTTTTGCCATCTTTTGTTTTTTGTTTTTTTTTTTTTACTCAGAAGCCATCTTCATATCTACAAGAATCATGTATACATGGTATCAATTGGTGCTCCACAGGGTGGCGGATTATTATTGCTTTTTTTTTAGGAGATTTTATTTAATTACCCATGTATCTCTGTCTATGTGTGTGTGTATGTGTGTGTGTGTGTGCGTGCGTGCGTGCGTGCGCGCCCGCACATGAGTACAGTGCCTGGCTGCAGAGGCCAGGAGAGCATCGGGATGCCCGGGTGCTGGAGTTATAGGTGGATGTGAGCTGCCCAGGGGTGGTGGGAATTGAACTCAGGTCCTCTCCAAGAGCAGTACATGTTCTCAACTGAACCATCACTGGCCCCTTACTGATTTGTGATAAGGGCTCAAAGGCAATTTAGTGAAGAAAGGCTCAGATCATCTTTTTAGTAAATAGTTTTAGAAAAGTTAGATAACCACAGACAATAACAGTACAAACCAAACAAAAACAGAACAAAGTAGAAATCTCAACTTTACCGTACATATAGATGGAGAACAGAATAGATGGTCCCGGGCTCCGCGGATGGCTTAGTGAGTGAAGATCACCATGCCTGATTATCTATCTGAGTTAGATCCGAGGTTTGATTATCTGAGTTAGATCCGAGGTCCTCCATAGTGGAAGGAGAGAACCAAGTCCTGATGTTTGTCCTGCATCTTGCGAGTGCCAAGGCATGTGTGCGCGCACACACACACACACACACACACACACACACACACACACACACACCATAAAACATAATAAAATAAAATAAAATGGTCCCTGTCTGTCACTTGGAACCTATGATCTTGTCAAAAGTTCTTAGTGATGAAATTATATAGCATGCTCATAAAAAAAAAAAGAAAACCAATAAATTGGGCATCATCAAAATACAAACTGTGAAAGACCATTTTTAAAGGGCAAAAGACAGTTATACACTTGGAGAAAATACTTTCAGGATACATATATGACAAAAGACCTATGTAAGAAACTATAAGAACTCAATAGTAAAGCAACGCAGGCAAAACACTCATGTACATAAAACAATGAAGCACCAGGCCTGGTGCACTCCTGCCATCTCCACACTCAGAAGGTGGAGGCAGGAGGATCGGCAGTTCAAGGGCATCCAGCTATGAAGGTTTGGAAGCTGAGATTCTGTTGTTAGTTAGAGTTACACACATAACACCCTACTTCTAAAGCTAAGCACCCCCCCACAATGGAATAATTAGCTACCCACTCCCACTACTTGAATGGATTTCAAGAACATTAGACTGAAGACACAAAAAAGGCCAATCTCAAAAGACCTCCACATAGTAATTCCATTTATGTGATGTGTTTGACTAAACTACGGAGATGGAGAAGAGATTAGCGGTGGCCAGGCCTAGGGATGGTGAGCTGGAGGGTGGTGGGGATTATGAGGGGTTATCAGGAGGGAGCCTCTGTGGAGAGGGGGTGATTGTGTGCTGATTGCGGTGCTGACTACAAGAACTCATACCAACAACCCGATGTGTGCCTGTGCCCTGGCCTTGATGTTACCAGAGTGACTAAGTAACCTTTAGGGTAAAATGGGTGTGAGTTTTACAGGGAGATCTCTGTATGATCTTTATGCATTTTGGTGAGTATTTTAGAATAAAAACTAAAAAAAGTAAAATACTTTTTTTGTAAGTTCACAACGACACTGTCACTTTAGATTTTTTTTTGTAAGTTCACAATGACACACACTGTCGTCGCTTTAGATTCAGGGTTGCAGATTAAATCTCACTGATCTTGTATCTATTTACTCCCCTCCACTGAACACTGAGAAGATTTTCAGTGACCTCATCCTAAGTCCCCCCTTCCTCTTCCTCTTCCATCACCTTGCTTCCTCCTCTCTCTCCATCCACCAGACTCAGAGTAATGACATCAATAACCCATCAGGAGTATGATTACTGAGAAACAACTGAAGAACGATTTCACAGTTCTCTCTGTCCTTAAGGAGTGTCTGGCTTAAGAATGATGTAGAGTCACTTTGATTGTGGAGTTGTCACAGAGGGTCATGAGCTGCCGTGTGGTACTGAGAACCAAACCCAAATTCTGTGGAAGAGCAACCAGCGCTTCAGCCTCTGTTTCTACTGGTGTAACTAACACCTGCAGGAATTAGTTGTTTACATACATTTTGTTTTTTACCAGCGTACCTTTGGGATAAGTGTCCTGTAGTGGGTGTAGTGGGTCGGGCAACAGGTTCTGTAAATATGAGGACGAAACACAATCCAGTACTAAAGAGGAATGCTGAGTGCCGCCTCTGGAAGCAGCTCATGAATTAGACCCTTTGGTTCTTCTTCAAAGTGGAGTCCTCCTTATGGGGAGGACCACGGGGAAGTGGCCATGGAGGTTTGGAAGCTGAGATTCTGTTGGCCTTGCTGAAAGCAGGACGCCCTTTGTGTAACAAGCTGAAAGATGGATCTGTGTCTTTGTGACAAGCAAGACACCAGAGTCGCCTCTGGGACCCTCTCTGCGCTCCAGTTTCTCTGGAAATGCCTAACACTCCCCTTTCCTCAGTTATTTTTCTTTCTGTTTTGAAACAGAGTCTCATGTATCCCTGAGTGGCTGAGACTCACTGGACAGCTGAGATGACCTTGAACTCCTGACCTTCCTACCTCCACCTCCTGAGTGCTGAGATCACCCTGGCCAGTTTTATGCAGAGCTGGGGGTAAAACCCAGGGCTTTGTGCAAGCTTGGGCAAGCCCCGTACCAACCGAGCCCAGTCAGGCTGTCACATTTTTTTCAATCCATCTCCCCTAGGAAGTGAGTGTGCTACTAAGAAAGTTAATCAAACAGATTTAGTAAGGTTAAGCCTCTGTCCCCAAATACCATTATTAATAAGTGGCACAGACAAATTTAAATGTTGGGCTATAGAATACTTTGGAAGGTAGTATAATAAAGCTGTTTTTCCTTAAAAAAAAAAAAAAGATTCCAAGTTAACAGTGAGAGCAAGACAAAGAAAACTAGGAAATACCTGGAACCCGGAAACACAAGATAGAGACAGCAGGTAGAAGGGGCTTGACAGTCTGCTGAGACAATGGAGCTTGAAACCAAGGGTGATGGTGTGTGTGTGTGTGTGTGTGTGCCTATGTACATATGCGTGTGCATGTGTGTGTGTTAATGTGTGTGTATGGTGTGTGCATATGTTTATGTATTTGTGTGCATATCTGTGCATATGTATGCATGTGATTATGTGCATGCATTATATGTGTATTTATGTGCATGTGTATGTGTTTACATGTATGTGCATGCTTGCTTATATCAGTGCATATATGTGTGATGTATTTATGTGTGTTTATTATGTGTGTATTGTAGGGAGTTAGAATAATTAAATTAGATTTAGAAAATATATAGGGGTTTCTGACACAGTCTCTTAATTCGGGGCATGAAGATCAATTTGGCTGTGAGTGATTAGCTTATCAGTTTGTGGAAAAACAAGGATGAAGTCAGGTGAAAACAGGAAACAAACAGGAGACTTAATGGACTGAAAAAAACAAGGTTGAAGTCAGGAAAACAGGAAAGACTTAATGGACTAAGAAACAAAATATCTGGCCTGACATTGTTTTCAGCTGCTAAGTGGGCAGAGCCCAAATTAAGCTGAAACAGAGTTCCTCCTATTTAAGGACAGTGCATGGAGACCCATAAAAAAAGAAGAGGCCCCTGATGAGAGCTCTGAGAGTCCTGCTGAAAAAAGTACTGGCCATAATTTGATGGCCAGATCTCCCTGAGGCAGAAAGAAGCTGGTGAGCAAAGAAAGCCTGAGCAAGACACCAAAAAGCCAAGGACTAAACCCTGTGGCTCAGCTTTTGCCTAGAGAGTTTTGATCTGTCTGAACAGTGGACTAAAGGAAACTGTGCCTGGCTTTAAGGACTCTGAGGTAGAGCGGCAGAGTTGCTGGTGTGAAGGGGCTGGGGTCTTCCAGAGAGAAGAAAGCATCAAGCCTTATTTAAGGTGAGACTGCAATAACCAAATTACCCTGACGAACCTGCATCTGAGAGATCCAGAAAAAGGACTGCTAAGTGCGTTAAAGAATCTACAGCAAAGACTGTTCCTGACGACTGAGGACCTGCCCCAGAGACTGTATCCTTCTAAAAGGTTAGGAAAATAATTATCAATATGATTAGTGGTTAGGTTAAAAGGGTTGTAAGAATTTATAGGGTTAATAGTTAAGAAATTGTTGTATTTGTTATAGATAAATATTGGTAGCAAAAAAATAATAATTGAAAAGTTCGGTAACAGTGTATGTACATGTATGTCTATGTATGTGTGTGTATGCTCGTGTGTGTGTGTGTGTGTGTGTGTGTGTGTGTGTGTGTGTGTGTGT